>NW_026844366.1:15964467-16119220 GCF_025583915.1 Anolis sagrei ordinatus | reverse complement strand
CAAAAAAACGACAAGAAATAATGCATAAAGGCATTGCATATATTAGAAACCAACACTTTCTCATTTCTTTATTTTCCAGATCACCAGACTGGGCCACAGCAACACGTGGCAGGAGACAGGTAGTGGTGTAATAACATTGAGGCCGTGGACCATATTTTAGTTCTTGTGGACTACTCTTGGTCCATGGACCAGGTGCTGTAACTATATGTGGAATAGGGTTTCGCTCCTTGGAAAGCTTGTTAATCATAAGATAATAAAGACAAAGGAGAAAGGAGTGGAGAAATTAAAAACTGTGATAGCTTTTACTCTTGGATATTAACCCATCACAGGACATTGCCTTGCATCAGGCTTTTAATCCATCTGATCTGACATTACCTCTTCTGATTAACAGACATGCACCCATTCTCTAAAATTTCAGGCAGAAGAAGGCTTCACTGAAGTAAGTGGTTTTGAACTACAAGTTCTACAATGCTCTCAGCCAGATATTAGCTATAGGATTCTTGGACTCACGGTACCAAAATATGGTGCATCCAAGTTCAGAGGATAGCATTTTCCCATTACACAGGATACTTAATCCTTTAAAGCAGGGGTCCTCAAAGTTTTTATACCAAGGGCCAGGTTACAGCCCCTCAAACTGTTGGAGGGCCAGATTATAATTTGAAAAAAAAACCCATGAATGAATTCCTATGCACACTGCACACATCTTATTTGTAGTACAAAAACACTTTAAAACAATAAAATAATTAAATGAAAACTTATTAGTATTTGAGTGGGAAGTGTGGGCCTGCTTTTGGCTGATGAGATAGGATTGTTGTTGTGTGCTTTCAAGTAATTTCAGACTTAAGTTGAGCCTGAGTGAGGGCCGGGTAAATGACCTTGGAGGGCCACATCTGGCCCCCAGGCCTTAGTTTGAGGACCCCTGCTTTAAAGCAATTAAGAAATAATAGGGATTTATAAAAAGGGGGAACTTTATGAGCCCCAGTGTTCCTATTTAACTGAGATTTAAAACTTCTTCATTCTAAGCTTCTTTCTCTTAATCTTTGTTTAGTTCCAGCAGTCATTAAAATTCTCAACATATATTGCAGAGTCTTTTTTAAAGTTTAATTTTCTTCTGTTTTAAGTGTCATCAGTAATCAAGATCTGGTCAACATACAAACACACATAGGGTGCATGTACACTGGAGAATGAATGCAAATGACATGCTTTAATTGCCATGGCTCCATGCTATGGAAGCTGTAGTTCTGCAAATCCTTCCCTTTCAAATGGTGCTAATATTTCTCCAAACTACAACTTCCAGGATTTCATTGCATGATGCCAAGGAGGGTAAAGTAGTGGCAAACTATATTAATTCTACAATATAGATGCACCCATGGGCTCCTCTACATCTATATGAAGACAAAGCCTAAGGCAGCAGCTAATAATCTACATGAGAATCTGCTCACATATGGATGCTCTTTCAGGTGAACATCACTTGGCTGCAGTTTTGTGTGCAGGAGGCCTGTCATAATGATGCAGGTAGGCAACTACTAGCATCATTGAGAAAAGAGGCATGACAGTTTGATGGTCTCTCCTTGTCTGGATGGCTGTCTGTTGGAAGTGTTTTGATTGTGTATTCCTGCATGGCAGCAGGTTGGCCTGAATAGCCCTTGTGATCTCTTCAACTCTATAATCCTGTGTTGCCTCAGATGGCAAACTGCAAAGGAGTAGGCAGCAGTGGCAAAGTGTTAGAAGAGAGACCTACAACTTTCCCCTCTGCTCACCTCCAAGCAGCATCTTGCCCTTTGATGTAATGGAGGACATCCTTTTCACCAGTGCTGACATAAAATTTAACTACCAGTTTAGAAATGGGAGGGAGGCATAATTTTTGCCCTTTGCTTTAGGCAGCCAAATGTCTTTTGGCTGGCTCAGGTTAATCTGTGGCATCTTTACAGCCTCACTGCTTTGCCTCTCGCAGAACATCAGTTCCCCTGAAAGTGACAGCTGCTGCATTCATCCCAGAAGCACCCTGAGGACATCTTTGTGAGTGTGTCTGACACAACAGTTGAAACGTATCTTTTCCGGCGCAGACGGGAAATGTGTCATCTCGCTCTGGGATTTCCTCAGTTCATATTTTTCAACCCTTGTGTCGTCTCTGATTGATGCACAGATCTCAACCCGGATCAGAAAGACTGGGTCGTGGCTCCGTCTCCTTCCTCGTGCCCCAGCTTGCCTCTGTGTGCAGACAGAAGGCATCTGCGTTGGAGACGGAATATATCATAGCAATTGTTTTGCTGAGTAACGTAATAGAGCAACCACAAGGATTTTCCCCTTCTCTCGCCCTTCCCACATTTTGAGACAGATATGCAAGTTATCAGTCAAAACATCCCTATCACCAGCCACCAATGAGTCTAGACATTTGCAAAACCATGTTCGCACTGCATGCCATTGAATCCAGTGGCCTGACATGGAATGTTATACTTTCATAAATCAGGACAATGAGCATGTTAGCTTTGGTTTGTCATAAAATTCAAAACATATATCTCCTGAAGTAAATTATTACTAGTGGCACTATTATTATTATTATTATTATTATTATTATTATTATTATTATTATTGGGTTGTTGTAGGTTTTTCCGGGTTATATGGCCATGTTCTGGAGGCAATTTTTTTTTTTTTTGGCCATATAGCCCGGAAAAACCTACAACAATCTATGGATTCTGGCCATGAAAGCCTTCGACAATACATTATTATTATTATTATAGAATCATAGAATCAAAGAATTGGAAGAGACCTCATGGGCCATCCAGTCCAACCCCCTGCCAAGAAGCAGGAATATTGCATTTAAATCACCCCTGACAAGAAGGAGCCTCCACCACACTCCGGGGCAGAGAGTTCCACTGCTGAACGGCTCTCATAGTCATTATTATTATTATTATTATTATTATTATTATTATTATTATTTGAACTGTGGATTTGAAATTTAATTTTCTTAGTATTGGTGTATCAGTCTTTGTTCTGACCATTTTAATATAAGCATTTTATTTATAAGTGTTTTAACCATGTTGTACCCAACCTCAAGCCACCAGGACTGGTGGGGTGGAGGGTCAACAAAAATTATTATTATTTATTATTCATTATTGTTAAACATAGAATTGTTAAAGCAAAGAGTTAAAAATCACCTAAAATCAATAGAAATTCTAAAAATAATTATGGCTACTACCCAGCAGCCCCTGGGTTTCTAGCCCTCAAGACTATTGAAAAATCATTTTATGTCTAAGGACATAGGGATGCAAATCTTTGCTAATCTCATCCTTGAAGGAAGCAACAAGTAATCTTAGTGTTTTAAGAACTAAAGCTGGCTCCACTGGCTTCCAGTCTGCTACCGAACACAATTCAAAGTGCTGGCTTTAGCCTATAAAGCCTTAAATGCTTCTCGCCCAGCTCACCTGTCTGAATATATTTCCCTCTATGAACCATCTCAGAGATTAAGATCATCTGGGGAGGCCCTGGTCTCGGTTCCGCCTCCTTCGCAGGTGCTAATAATGGTGGGGACAAGAGACAGGCCCTTCTCATTGGTGGCCCCTCAGCTATGGAACTCATTCCCCAGTGATATCAGATTAGCTCCTTCTCACAAAAAGAGAGTCTTCAACCTCAGCAAGATGGAGTGGATGAGGGATTGGAGGACATCCAACCCCAAATTGGGAAAGAAGTCATCCAGGAATACCTGGCCGCTCTTAATGAGTTCAAGTCCCCAGGGCCAGATCAACTACACCCCAGAGTATTGAAGGAACTAGCGGAAGTCATTTCGGAACCATTGGCAACCATCTTTGAGAGTTCTTGGAGAACGGGAGAAGTTCCAGCAGATTGGAGGACGGCCAATGTGGTCCCAATCTTCAAGAAGGGAAAAAAGGATGACCCAAACAACTACCATCCAGTCAGCCTCACGTCGATACCGGGCAAGATTCTGGAAAAGATTGTTAAGGAAGCGGTCTGCAAACACTTAGAAACAAATGCAGTCATCGCTAATAGTCAACATGGATTTATCAAAAACAAGTCATGCCAGACTAATCTGATCTCTTTCTTCGATAGAGCTACAAGCTGGGTAGATGCGGGGAATGCCGTGGATGTAGCGTACCTGGATTTCAGTAAGGCCTTCGACAAGGTCCCCCCATGACCTTCTGGCAAGGAAACTAGTCCAATGTGGGCTAGGCAAAACTACGGTGAGGTGGATCTGTAATTGGTTAAGTGGACGAACACAGAGAGTGCTCACTAATGCTTCCTCTTCATCTTGGAAAGAAGTGACGAGCGGAGTGCCGCAGGGTTCCGTCCTGGGCCCGGTCCTGTTCAACATCTTTATTAATGACTTAGATGGAGGGCTAGAAGGCAGGATCAACAAGTTTGCAGACGACACCAAATTGGGAGGGAGAGCCAATACTCCAGAGGACAGGAGCAGGATTCAAAATGATCTTGACAGATTAGAGAGATGGGCCAAAACTAACAAAATGAAGTTCAACAGTGACAAATGCAAGATACTCCACTTTGGCAGGAAAAACGAAATGCAAAGATACAGAATGGGGGACAATGCCTGGCTCGAGAGCAGTACGTGTGAAAAAGATCTTGGAGTCCTCGTGGACAACAAGTTAAACATGAGCCAACAATGTGATGTGGCAGCAAAAAAAAGCCAATGGGATTTTGGCCTGCATCAATAGGAGCATAGTGTCTAGATCTAGGGAAGTCATGCTACCCCTCTATTCTGCTTTGGTTAGACCACATCTGGAATATTGTGTCCAATTCTGGGCACCACAATTCAAGAGAGATATTGACAAGCTGGAATGTGTCCAGAGGAGGGCGACTAAAATGATCAGGGTCTGGAGAACAAGCCCTATGAGGAGCGGCTTAAGGAGCTGGGCATGTTTAGCCTGAAGAAGAGAAGGCTGAGAGGAGATATGATAGCCATGTATAAATATGTGAGAGGAAGCCACAGGGAGGAGGGAGCAAGCTTGTTTTCTGCTTCCTTGGAGACTAGGAAGCGGAACAATGGCTTCAAACTACAAGAGAGGAGATTCCATCTGAACATTAGGAAGAACTTCCTGACTGTGAGAGCCGTTCAGCAGTGGAACTCTCTGCCCCGGAGTGTGGTGGAGGCTCCTTCTTTGGAAGCTTTTAAACAGAGGCTGGATGGCCATTTGTCGGGGGTGATTTGAATGCAATATTCCTGCTTCTTGGCAGGGGGTTGGACTGGATGGCCCATGAGGTCTCTTCCAACTCTTTGATTCTATGATTCTAGATTCTATGATTCATGTAACGAAAGCTTAAGATGTGGCTTTGGGGCCAAGTTTTTGACAAGTAATTGGAGCAGTGCAATAAGTGACTATGAAACAATGTGATTTACAAATTGAATGGCCCTGGATTATGTTTTGGTTGGTGTGATTTTAATTGCTGATTTTAACAATTCTGGTTTTAATTGTAATTGTTTATTTGATGTATGTGTGTATGACATCAGATTGCTGCCTGTTGTAAGTCCCTGCTGGGGTGAGAAAGGTGGGATATAAATATGGTAAATAAATAAATAAATAAGTTATTGTGAGGAAATTTAGGACAAAAATCACATATGAATATTTTGTGCAGAAAACAGCAAAAAAAATTGCAAAAAATAATATTCCTTCTGTTTCCTGTCCAGAAAATGTTGTTTTCCATGCAAAAAAATTGCATGAATTTTGTCAGAATAACTCATAAACTACAAAAGGCTATTATCTATCCAGGATTTGTCGTATCAGGGTTTCCTGACATGCAGAAGACACTTTAAAAAAAACTTTTACAATATTTTGAATATTTTTTCCATTCCAACTGGGACATAATTTCCTAGCAATTAAAAGGCATTGCATAGAATTCATACAAGAGAATCTCAGTAATAAATGCAAATCTTTGTTGTATTTTCTACCTTTCCAGAATCAGTTACTTCATCCCTTTTCATTATATTCAAATATATATTGAATAAACACAATTGTTATTGAGACTCACAAGTTGCTCCTGCACAATTTGTGGTTCAGCAAGCAAATGTAAAATAGCTAACCTATATAGCCATGTACTAAGGGCTTAGGAGCCAGTATGGTGTAGCAGTTTGAGTGTCAGACTATGCTTCTGGAGACCAGGATTTGAATCCACTCTCAATTACAAAACCCACAGGGTGACATTCTCTCAGCCTTGTAAGAAGGCAATGGCAAACCCCTTCTAAACAAATCTTGCCAAGAAAGCCTTAGGGTTGCCATATGTTGCAAATAACCAGAAGGCTCACAACAACAAACAAAATGCTTGATAAACAGGTAATGGAGTACTGACATTATTATACGTTATGGTAAAGTAATATTTCACTTAATTCTAGGAGTCCTAGGGTGCATCTACACTGTAGAATTAATAGTTTGTCAACACTTCCATGCCATGAAATCATTGGAGTTGTAGCTTTACAAAGCATTTAGCCTTCTCTGCCAAAGAGTGCTGGTACCTCTCCACAAATTCTAAGTTTTCACAGCATTGGGACTGTGGCACAGCTGTCTGAGTGTCAGCTGCATTAAGATCACTTCTGACCATAAGGTCATGAGTTCGAAGGCAGCCCGGGTCGGAGTGAGCTTCCGACCAATTGTGTAGCTTGTTGTCGACCTTTGCAACCCGAAAGACAGTTACATCTGCCAAGTAGGAAAATTAGGTACCACCTATGTGTGGGGAGGCTAATTTATGAGGCCATAAAAAAGACTCCAGCAAAGCACTCCAGCAAAAGTACTTCATTAGTGTCGCAGATGGATGATGAAAGCGACAGCTCCCCTGGCGACCAGAAAACTTAAATAGCCTCTGACTGTTTGTCTATGTCTGTTGTGTGTCTTTGGCATTGAATGTTTGCTATATATGTGTACATAGTAATCCACCCTGAGTCCCCAGAGGGGTGAGAAGGGCGGAATATAAATACTGTAAATAAATAAATAAATTGACCCATGATAATTAAAGTGGGGTCAAATGGCATTAATTCTACAGTGTAGATACGGACTCATTGGCAGAGATGGGCCATTCACACACCAAGAAGCAGGATACTGGGAGAACAAGCCAAAACAGCAATGAAAATCCAAAGGCAAACTGGGGAGCAACACAGGAGACTCAGAACTAAAAGCTATCAAGATCAAGTGGCATGCAAGCCAGAACCAGAAGCAAGCCTACACACGAAAGAACACAGGCAGACCAAATGTTCTGAGTGAATTTTCACTTGTAAAGGAAGTCCTTTGTACTCCTTCCTTCTCACAAGCCTAAGTAGCTAGGGCTGTTATTTATTTATTTGGTGCATTTCTGTGTCACTTTCCTCCCAGGGTGGGACCCAAGGTAGCTCATAAACAATAACATGAAATTAAGTGAAATTAAGTGAAACACAATAATAAAATAAAAACACAATTAAAATATTACCATTTTAAAACCACACATTAAGCCATTTCAAAGATCAAAACACAGAGAACCCAAAACTAGAGTGCTCCACACTTCAATTAGAAGGCTTCCTACAAACAAGTAGTCATTAAAAGCCAGCTTAAACAAGTAGGATTTGACTACGGGTGAAAAGAAGTAGGAAGGGGCCAGGCCTCTTGTGGGAGAGATGCCCACAGCATGAGAAAAGAGAATCACAGAGTTGGAAGAGACCACCAGGGCCATCCAGTCCAACCCCGTTATGCCATGAAGGAATACATACACAAAGGTCTCCCAACGCGTGGCCATTGGGCCTCTGCTTAAAAATCTCCAGGAGATAATGCTTCTGGAACATGATCATACAGCCCAAAAAACCTACAACAACCCAGTGATTCCGGCCATGAAAGCTTTCGACAATCCATTGAACACTGGAAGTCTGTTTCCATGCAGCAAGCAGGGAGGACAAGTAGATGGTGGGAACTTGGTGGCAGTGGACTTTCTCTGATTTTTTTTCCAAATTTTTTCAGGGAGCCATCAACATGACAGCTGCTTGAGGCTGGTACCATATGAACAGCTTGACACCACTATGAATTGATTGATGCCACGTACAGCTGTTGCGTGTGAATTGGCTGAGGCCATTGAGGAAGGTGATCGGGAGAATGGACTGCTAGCTAGATAAAGGCTGATGGAACAAGAAGACTGTATTCAAGGACTTTGGTTTCATCATGTTTCCACCAATGGCTATCTAGGCTGATTTCAGTGGCCTTTCCCTGGTTGCAGTTCTTTGGGTTGGCAGAAGTTGAACTTAGACCCTTCTCTGTGGAAGTTGGCATGCATCTTGGTTCCTGGATAAAAGGGCCCAGTGGAGGGGAACTGTTGAATGCAGTGATTTCCATGACGGGAACTCTAGTTGGGCTGTTGTAGGAGGGGTCCTGCCCAGGTGGCGATAGACACATACCACACCACGAATATGGGGCCTAAAATGGATTGTGGATTGGGTGGCTCAGCAGTTCTTTTAGGAAAACATAACAGACAACTGGTGGTGGGCTGGTTATTGTGGGAAGGCTGGATGATAGGATCTAGACTAGGAATGGGCAAATCTTGGCCCTCCAGGTGTTTGGACTTCAACTCCTACAATTCCTAACAACTGGGAAGCTGGCTGGGATTTCTGGGAGTTGAAGTCCAAACACCTGGAGGGCCAAAGCTTGTCCATGCCTGATTAAGACCAATTAGATGGCCAAGACTGGTAAGCTGTAACTAAATAAAGTTATGACCTTTTCTTACACAAAACCATGGCATTGTTCGTTAGGGAAAATTGTGCGAACAGGACCAACATTACCACATATACAGGAAATGAGAGGCTACTATTGATGTTTCTCTAGGGAGAGGAGTTATTGGACACAGTCTCTATGCAGCAATATAGCTAAGAAAAATAATATGGCCAAGGATGCAATAACTGCAGGCCAAACCAGATCTTTCCGGGATGCTCTTGGCCCCACCTTAAATCTGTGCTGATGCCTCTTGAGAGATTACTCTGGAAAGATAAGATCATTTTCTTTTTACAGCTCTGAAGCCCTGCAGTTATAGCTGACCTTTGCTTTCAGCAGGCAGAATTCGGCAAATTACTGTTTTGTCTGCAGCCTGTCCATTCCAGTGGGGATCTTGAAAGCACATTCTCTGGGCAGGCGATTGCTCTCTGGAGCAAGTTAAGAGCCTGTGGAAAACAAGATACAAGAAAAGAAATTGGGTCTGGATATTCCCGATTCTTTCCAGAAGGGAAATGGGGAGGGGGGGGGAGTATAGAGGATAGAATATCACTGCCTGACCTAAATTCTCTCAGTTGCGAAGGATGGATAGGATTTTCTTGCTTGCTTCCTAGCTGTCATGCTTGTTTTCCTGCTGTCTTGTTTGCTTCTTAATATTTACACAGAGCCATCAGCATATACACAGCATAGCAGGGGCACAGTTGGGTAATATTAGACTCTGCCACTGTGGTCCAAAAAATCTTTGAATAGGAATGTGTGATTGTGCACAGTGAGGCAAGACACCTCTGCTGTGGTTGGAGTCCCTTTGGCTCATTCTAGCTTTCTCTGTTCCAAAGTTTTGGGAAGGCTGAATCAAAATGCTTGCTTTTAACACCCTGCTTGAAGTTGGCATTTTGCCAAGTTTGCAGCTGCAGAGATCCATGCAATGCAGCACAATTTGGGGGCTTCTCCAATTGGCAGCAAGCAAAATCAGAAGTCACCATTTCTGTTTCCCAAATTAGAGCCTCATCACACTAGAGAATGAATCCACCTTAAATCCAGTTGCTGCCTTTCTGTAGAATTCTGGGGTTTGTAGTTTAGGGAGGAGTCTTTCACAGCCTCCCTAAACCACAAATCCCAGAATTCTGCAGAAGGCAGAAACTGGATTTAAAGTAGATTCATTCTTTAGTGTGATGAAGTGTACATCTGATGCAAGGAAAATGGAAAGAAAATGTTAACTCAAGTGTCCTTCCACATACGCCTAAATTCCGTGTTTGGTTCTGGATTAGTTTAAGGCACCCAGATGACGCCTCAGATTAATCTGGATTAACCCACAGTAAACCTAGATTTCCAGGGTTACTCCAGGTTTAAAAAAAACACCTTGAGAGATCCAGACCTTTTAATAAGTCTGGATCTTTGCAGGTATATGCCCTGTGGGGATGGACTCTTGGGATCACCATCTGCGATCCCAAGGGTCAATCCCTACTGCTATCCAGAAGGTCAAAGAATTAGGGTAGCACTGCCACTTTCCCCTGCCAGCCCCCCACTTCCTAGCTAAACTTATCAGAGACATGTTGTGATAGTAGCTTACTCCAAAGGGCCTGCAGACAGAGGCAGGCCTCTCTGTTAAGTTCAAAGGAGAAATGGAGGGGCTGGGGGCTGGCTACATGCCCTGCCCCATTCCAGGATTTGGGTCCACTGTGTGGACTAAATTCTGAGATGAAC
Organism: Anolis sagrei ordinatus; assembly: GCF_025583915.1. Classification (NCBI taxonomy): domain Eukaryota; kingdom Metazoa; phylum Chordata; class Lepidosauria; order Squamata; family Anolidae; genus Anolis; species Anolis sagrei. The sequence goes on along the minus strand of NW_026844366.1, from coordinate 16,108,832 downwards.
TGGAATTTTAATCCCCAGCTCCTCTCACAATTTAGGCATATCTGGAAGGGCCCTCAGGGTGCATCTACCCTGTGAAATTAATGCCACATCACTTTAACTGCCATGGTTCAATGCTATGGAATCCTGTGAGCTGTAGGCACTAGCACTCTTTAGCAAAGAAGGCTGTTGTTGTTGTTTATTCGTTCAGTCGCTTCCGACTTTCCGTGACCTCAGTCATAGCTCCCTGTTGGCCATGGCCACACCCAGTTCCTTCAAGGTCAAGCCAGTCACTTCAAGGATACCTTCCGTCTTGCCCTTGGTTGGCCCCTCTTCCTTTTTCCTTCCATTTCCCCCAGCATCATTGTCTTCTCTAAGTTTTCCTGTATTCTCATGATGGGGCCAAAGTACTTCATCTTTGCCTCTAATATCCTTTCCTCCAATGAGCAGTTGGGCTTTATTTCCTGAAGTATAGACTGGTTAGATCTTCTGGCGGTCCAAGGCACTCCCAGAATTTTCCTCCAACACCAGAGTTCAAAACCATCTATCTTCCTTTGCTCAGCTTTCCTAGAGGCCATGCTAAACTACAACTCCCATGGTAGAAATCTGTTTTATTGATGTCAAGAACCTCTGATAAGGAGAATCATTAGACAGGTGAGAAATTTTATAATTTGGAAGTTCAAGTGGAAATATATTTTGTATGCACAGAAAATTGCATTTTTATGTAGACAACAGATTGACATTTTTCTGTGCAGGAACCTTTTTTATGCAGAAATGTTGATTTTGTCACTACCACAACAAACAATAACTATGCTTGGAAATGTGAAGAAGCAGCAATACACTTCTTAAATGTGTGAAGAATATTAAAAGCAGAATATTGACTGTGTGCTTACGTGTGTATGTTCTTGGCAATTTTGACACTTTGTGCAGCTCCAGAAGGCCATAGGAACAACAATTTGGCCCTGCCCTGCCCTAGATACAAATCTGCCTTCCGGAAATGCTAATCCATAGATAATACAGGATGTGGCCTGTGTGTGGGATGGAAACTGACTGGTCCTCCATTCTGGGTGTGTGGTGTAATGTAATAACATTTGTCAATCCCACCCATTCAGTGTTAACAAATCTCTATTAAGCAATATGGCTACCTGGCATGAGATAGCTTTTTGAGCTCACCCTCGGTTCATCCTGGCAATCTACCAGAAGCATCCTGCGGATGTCCATGACATTTTACTGGGTGGGGGAGCAAATTGCTTTTTCAAGCCAATGCCATGGCAATTATTAAAAGCATCAACTTGAATGAGAGTTGATAGTTTCATCCCCAAACAAAATCATTCGCAGTCTGCAGTTACTGCCATCCTGGCAACACGGCACAGTGATGATTCAATTTGTGTGTGTCACTTGGCTGGTACGTTCTGCTCTTCCTTTCTCATCTGTGATGGATTATGGCTTGTAGTTGCTACCAGAGTGGAAATTCCAGGGAGAGGTAACTTCTCACCAGTCGAGTGAAGAAAGAGAACAGATCATGATCAAACTAGCTTGAATTGTGTGACCTTTGTCTATAGCTAATCTGTATTACCATTGACTATTGCATTTCCCATCTTAAATATCCAATCCTCTACAACAGAGTGGACGCCTTCCACCATTCATATGGTTATCTACTCATTTTGGTTTTAGGCAACCTCTTTCCTCTTGACTTTGTCCTCTCACAGCCATCATGGAATTGAACTTAACACTTCAACAACACACCCACATTTTTTTCTATTTCTGTGGCTGTATAGACACACACGCATACAGGCACACACAATGTCTATAAAGCTGTATTCTTAGGCACTTCACTCCATGCATCTCACACATGCAAACATGTGCAAGCACACACTCACACTCACTAGATCAGTGTTTCTCAACCTTCCTAATGCCGCGACCCCTTAATACAGTTCCTCATGTTGTGGTGACCCCCAACCATAACATTCTTTTGCTACTTCATATCTGTAATTTTGCTCCTGTTATGAAACATAATTTGGGAGTTGTAGTTGTTGGGATTTATGGTTCACCTACAATCAAAGAGTATTCTGAACTCCACCAACGATGGAATTGAACCAAACTTAGCACACAGAATGCCCACGACCAACAGAAAACACTGGAAGAGTTTGGTGGACATTGACCTTGAGTTTGGGAGTTGTAGTTCACCTCCAAAGAGCACTATATCTGGACCAAACTTGGCATGAATACTCGGTATGCTAAATGTGAACACTGGTGGAGTTTGGGGAAAATAGGCCTTGACATTTGGGAGTTGTAGTTGCTGGGATTTATAGTTCACTTACAATCAAAAAGCATTCTGAATCCCACCAATGATAGAATTGGGCCAAACTTCCCAGACAGAACCCCCATAACCAACAGAAAATACTGTGTTTTCTGATGGTCTTTGGTGACCCCTCAGACACCCCCTCGCGACACTTCCAGGGGTCCCAACCCCCAGGTTGAGAAACACTGCACTAGATGGTAAACACCACATAAGTCACATCTATACTGACCACTCTGGTCGGTATAGACCAGGATCCGTCTATGGCAACCAAATGCCGCATGGGCATCTGTGGAAATACAGATCAAGGCCACCTTAATGCAGCCTTGTCCTGTATTACCAAAAGTCAGCCCAAATTCTGACACAAATTTCAGGACCAGTGTGGGCAGTTAGGCCGGTAACCAAATGGAACTAGCAGTAACTGTTTTGATTGCCATCCTGTTCAAATGGACCTGGGACATGGTATGACAGCTCCCTTCACCTTTCCCACCCCCTCACCTTGCAGTGGACTCCAGCTACAACACAGTATCTGTTCCCCATCGCTTGCCTTGACATCAACCAGGGTGACAGGGAGTGTTGGGAAAGGAGAGGGAAAGAGGAGACATTTTCTCTCCTCCCATCTCCTTGGTGCCACTTTGGCTGAGGTCCAGGTAAGCAATGAAGAACAGGAAGTTCCCATGTTTCTGGTACAACAGCAGCTGGGGATAGGGGACTAGTGGTGTAAACCAGCCTTGGGCCCATCCAGAATTCAACATTCTGAATCAACTGTAGAATAAGGTGTCCATGTAGAACTGCCCACTGCCCAAAACTCAAAGCACTACACCAAGCTGGCTCCAAATACATGGCTCCAAATAAATAAATACTGGCCATTATTCAATAATGTAGCCTAGCTTTACATAACTTTACACATACTTTTGTAATGTAGCAGAAGCAGTTAAATGTGAAGGTTCCTACCAAGGCATGGGTATCCAGATGAACATCAGATGAATATTGAGGTGCATCGAAATTCCCTAGCCATTGTCCGGATGCTCATTGGATTCTCTTGATGCACATTGGCACTCCCTAGGTGATATACTAGTGAGTATTCAATGCACATCTGTCCCACTACACAATGGTTACTTCATGGGCTCCTCTACACAGTTACATCATGGCAGTCCCTCACTCCCTTACTCAATATGAACACTGCAAAACAGCCCAACTCTTATTTGTCATATTGAATTCCAGACATTGTAGTTATCACTCACTTCTTGGAGAAAGAGGGTAATCACTAGCAGTTTTAGCTTGAGTGTCCCTTATCCAAAATCTTTGTGTTTTGAATAAGCGTTCAAAACAGCTGAAGTGTTCTGGATTTTGTACATACATACATACATACATACATACATACACATACATGAGATGGGAGTCTAAACAGAAAATTCATCTATGTTTCACATACACAATATACATATAACATCAAGGGAATTTTATATGCAACATTTTAAAAGTATTTCTGCACGGAACAAAGTTTGTGCCCATCAAACCACCAGAAAGCAAAGGTGAAATGACCCATGTGGACAATTCTGGATTTCTAAATAAAGGATAACCAAACTATAGTTATTTCCCAGGCATAAAAAATAATATAAAGTAATATAGATGAGATCATCCACATAGTTCTTGCTGCCCTCTGAGTTGATTTTGCTGTACACTAGAGGGAAGAAAAGAAATTAGGAAGTTTCCCCTGGCACTAAAATAAGTGGTTATGGATGACAGAAAGAAACCATCTCCTGCGCGACAAGGCAATGCCACTTTTCAAAATTGCTTTCTGAGGTTTGAAACCCATTAAGCAGAGGCGAATGAAAACAAAATGTATGTCCCTGGTAGTGTAAAAGAAAAGTGTATTGGATTATTGTGATAAGAAAAGGCATCTACCATCCATTAAGACATATTTCAGGCTACCCTATTTTGTCAAGAAACTGTCTGCAAGGGTTTCCCTGTCTCAGAAGAAGAAGAAAGGCAGAAGTGCATCAGAATCATTGCTGTCCTCACAACAACAATTCAGTTTGCATTTGCTTCTGGGATGGTAACTCTTGTTTTTAAAGGTGTGAAAACTGGCAAGAAATATTTACTTTCTTTCTTCATTCCTAGCCTTCCCCTTTTCCCCACTGTCTCACCTTTCTTGGATCTAATTCTTGGCTTTGAGCTGAGCACTTCTAGGAATCAGTAACTAGTCAGACACTAATAGGTCTGGAGGATGCAAGCTTCTACTGCTTCTTCATCCCTGAATCAAGCTTCACTCACATTGAAGGAAAGTCAATGGCACATCCAAGTAATGATGACTCTCCTTTCTGTGAGACAGACTTTTGAGCAGAATCACTATTCTTAGTCGCATTTGAAAAACAAGTGGCCAGGTAAATAGTTGGTTGTCCATATCCATAAATTCTTCATCCACAGATTCTACTGTCCACGGTTTGGGGAGAAAATTAATCTCAAAAGCAAACCATCATTATTATTATTTGATACATAACAAGATTAGTACACAGCAAACAAGATCACTATACTGTCTTTTGTATTTGATCACACATCAGACACTTCCCAAGTGACTAGGACTATGTGATGTATAAGCGAATAATGTGTGCAGACCCGAGTAGTGTGACCTTTTGCAACTGACAGATGGTAATTTTGTCAGCGCCAATTGTTTTTAAGTGCAGGTTAAGGACTTTAGGCACTGAACCCAGTGTGCCGATCACCAATGGGACCACCCTTACTGACTTTTGCCAGACTCTTCGCAGTTCTATCTTTAAATCCTAATATCATGTAAGCTTTTCCAGTTACTTCTCATCAATCCTGCTGTCACATGGGATTGCAACATTGACGATCCATACTTGATTTTTTTCCACGATCGTAAGGTCAGGAAACTCTGTTATTCTGAATTCGGAAGTCCCAGAGTTATTTGATGTTTTCATTTTCCATAACCTTTTCTGGCTTTTGATCCCACTAATTCTTTGTCTCAGGCAGATAGTATTTGTGGCACAAGTTCCAATAGATCATCTGAGCAACGGTGTTATGTCTCTGCTTGTAGTCTGCCTGCGCTATCTTCTTGCAGCAGCTGAGTGTGTAATCCATCATTTCGCCCAATTGAAAAGTCTACACTTGAAATCTGTCATCGTCCCCATCAAGTGTTGTCTTGTTGGGTGGGTGGGGCGGGGGAGCTAACTACTTCTATCATGTTTGAAGCTGTGCTGGTGGCAATGCAAACTACCAGTAGGTTCAGTAGCAACCAGAGCATGGGCCTGTAGGGCAAATGGAAGGAAAACAACTTCAAAAATGGCAGAAATTTTCAATATCACAGAATTAAACTATCATGAACTGCAATTATAGACTAGAACCCCAAAAACGTGGTTACCAAAAACCGATGATGATGATGAAGAAGATTATTATTATTATTATTATTATTATTATTACTCACTAAGGCTCAATGCAGATTACAACAAAATTAAAATAGAGTAGACAAAAATGCAAAACCATTTAAACCATTTAGACATAAGACTAAAATACACATTCAAATCATTCAAATCAATAATTTTATAAAAAGGGCAACATTTTCTAGGCCATTGTGTATAATGGATTTTGTATCCATAAGGGTTCTGGATCCAAACCAATGGAAACTAAGAGTCCACTGAGGAATGTCTCTCGCACACACAATTCTGCAAAGGAGGGTGTCATTTTTTCAAACTTAGGCATGAATATGCAGGATCAAACAATACTCAGCAGCATTTATTCATAACAGAAGTTTCTTGTGCATCACTGAGCAAATTAGCCCAGTTTTAAAGGTCTCTCAGGGACATGAGCTAAGCATGATGGTTATTCCAGAGTTATTTTGATCGGGAGGCTTTGTTAAAATAGGGATTTATAAAAAGGTGCAGTTTTAGATATTGTTGTGATTATGGTGTTGTTGTTGTTGTTAAACTATACAGTGAAACCCCTGTATCCGTGGGGAATACATTTCCAGACTTTGCATGGATATGGAGAAAAGGTGGATATTGTCGAAGGCTTTCATGGTTGGAATCACTGGGTTGTTGTAGGTTTTTTCGAGCTATATGGCCATGTTCTAGAGGCATTCTCTCTTGATGTTTCGCCTGCATCTATGGCAAGCATCTTCAGAGGTAGTGAGGTCTGAGACTTCATTACCTCTGAGGACGCTTGCCATAGATGCAGGCGAAACATCAGGAGAGAATGCCTCTAGAACATGGCAATATAGCCTGAAGAAACCTACAACAAGCCAGAATTAAAAGCCATTTCGAAACATATCCACTAAAAAGTGTGAGATATAGATAATTTGTCATTGTCATTGTTTGCCATAAGGTAAATTTGTATTTATGATGGCTCCATGATAGCTATGTATAAATATGAGAGGAAGTCATAGGGAGGAGGGAGCGAACTTGTTTTCTGCTGCCCTGGAGACTAGGACGCGGAACAATGGCTTCAAACTACAAGAAAGGAGATTCCATCTGAACATTAGGAAGAACTTCCTGACTGTGAGAGCTGTTCAGCAGTGGAACTCTCTGCCCTGAAGTGTGGTGGAGGCTCCTTCTTTGGAGGCTTTTAAACAGAGGCCGGATGCCATCTGTCAAGGGGTGATTTGAATGCAATTTTCCTGCTTCTTGGCAGGGATTGGACTGGATGGCCCATGAGGTCTCTTCCAACTATGATTCTATGATTCTATGATTCTATGAATGAGAGATAGGCATCCTCTGCATTCCTACTTTAGGGTAGAGCTTCCTTGCTTGAGTCATTCAACCTGTAGTGTAGTCTTCTTTTTCTACCTTCTACTTTCCTTCATTGCCATATTTTCCATCATCTCATGCATTTATCCAGAATTCAACATTCTTCAAGTGCCTCATCACATTAGAGCATAGATCCACTCTAAATCCAGTTGATGCCTCCTTGTAGTTTAGTTAGGTCTAACACTTCTCTGGCTGAGCATTTTGAAGGCCCCAGAATTCTGCAGGAAGCAGCAAATGGATTAAAAGTGAATCTATGCTCTAATGAGGTCCTAAGGCTTTTTCAATATCTTCACATGGCCCTTTCGAGCCATACTGTTTTGCTGACAATCGTCAAAAGGAAAGGCACGGGAGTTGGCTCGTGGAGCCCTGCACACCTTCCCCTCATCACATGGATGGCAAAAAAGAAGGCAGAAAGGGCAGCAACACATATTGCCCTGCCACACTTTCTGCCACCACATGGGGAAATGGAAGGAAAAGTGAAGGTAGCTCTGTCGGAATTACCCAAACTACCCTTTCCTCCCCGTAGTGGAGGAGAAAGCAGCTTTTGGTGCTTCTCCTCCATTCTGGGAGGAATGTGTGTCATGTGGTGGTGCATAGCAGGCCCCATCCTTCCCATGATTAAAAGCAGCAAAACAGGGCAAAATGCCCTATGTAACGAGGTCCCTAGTGAGAGTTCATTTGCTCTGTAACTCATTTGTTTCTCATTGTAGAAGTCCAAGAGTAGAATCTTCTCCAGCACTACATTTGAAATAAGTTCATTTTCTTCCTGCCAGCTTTCTTTATGGTCTAGCTTTCATAACCTCACACAGAAACTGGAAATACTGTGCTCTGGATAGACCATATGATTAAAAACCTTTTTCTCCACAAACAATCCGTTACCGACACCTGAACAGATTCTGGCTGCTAGCCACCTTGAAGGGCAAATTACGGGTTTGCCCAGCCCTGGGTGTGATTAAGCAAAAGTGCTTTTACCTCCCTAAAATACCCAGTGACTCTTGTAGACAGGGAGCTACCTATCCAATCACATTTTTAGCTGTACAAGCCATTGCCAAATGTATGGTACAGTGAAGATGTAATGGCAAAAGCACCCTTTCAATAAGACACAAACTGGGATAAAAACATGTTCTCTCCTGTCGGTCTGTGGAGCCTGTGGAAGTGAAGAAATGCAAGTGCCTACATCTGCTAAATTATTCAGTGCCATAGGCGTTAGCTCACCTAGCATGCAACTTGTCACATCCCCTGATCACATTGTCATGGGCCATGGAATATTCCCCTTGAAATTCATTTATATTTCAACACAGAGCAAAGATGTTGGGAGCAGAGGTCATCACCAGCTCTTGTTGGTTTACATACCTCTCTGTTCCCCTGTATCATTATATTGAAACCTGTGAGAAGTCAGAGAGCAAAATCCACTACCTATACCATCCATGAAAATAACAGAAGTGCAGGTGTTAGCAGCATCAGCATCAAACTGAATTTACACATTCAGTTTACTTAGAAGAAGAAAAAATTGGTTTTGGAAAGGCACATAATTTCAGTCAATAATAATAATAATAATAATAATAATAATAATAATAATAATAATGGGTTGCTGGAAGTTTTTTGGGCTGCATGGCCATGTTCCATAAGCATTCTCTCCTGACGTTTCGTGTAAAATGTGTGCAGATCCGAGTAGGGTGGCCTTTTGCAGCTGGCAGATGGTAATTTTGTCAGAGCTGATTGTGTTTAAGTACAGGCCAAGGTCTTTAGGCACTGCACCCAGTGTGCCGATCACCACTGGAACCACCTTGACTGGCTTGTGCCAGAGTCTTTGCAGTTCGATATTTAAATCCTTGTATCATGTCAGCTTTTCCAGTTGTTTCTCTTCAATCCTGCTGTCACCTGGGATTGCAACATCGACGATCCATAATTTGTTTTTTAACGCAATCGTGAGGTCAGGAGTATTGTGCTCCAAAACTCTGTCAGTGTGAATTCAGAAGTCCCAGAGTAGTTTGGGTTTGAAGTGTTCATTTTCTGTAACTTTTTCAGGTATGTGATATCAGTTCTTCGTCACAGGCAGATAATATTTATTGCACAAGTTCCAATGAATCATCTGAGCAACGGTGTTATGCCTCCACTTGTAGTTTGTCTGTGCGATGTTTTTGCAGCAGCTGAGGATGTGATCTATCATTTCGTCTGCTCCCTTGTGGAGTCTACACTTGGGATCTGTCAATTATTATTATTATTATTATTATTATTATTATTATTATGGCACTGTAACACTGATCCTAATGCAGGCCCAACCCTGTGAGAGGGAGGTAGCCTTCAGTGACAGATGCCCAAATACTTTTCAATCCACACACTGTTATGTATCTGCATTGTACTGACCTCTGTACACACTCACATGGATGCACACAGACACTCACACCCTGGTGTGATAATGATGGGCATTTCTCTCATTTCCTATAATCCCAGCTAATGCTCTTTGGCACCCCTTCTTTTATCAGTCCAGAGATCCATGCATCAATTTGTATATCCCTATATATTAGGCTTAATCCAGATATGATTTCCTTAGAGACAAGTTTAATTCAATAGCTGATGTCTCTGATTCAGGAGCTGTCAAGCTAGGTTTAGAGCAAGAGTGATGCGATTTGACAAGCGGCGGATCCCACGTAAGACACAGCCTGTCTTATTGTGGCAGCCAAGCAGCTGGTCTGATACTGATCTTTTCTTTTATGAAAAGGGATGAATTTATATCAACAACCGGCACCATCTCAGCTGCATCATCCAGCGAATCCGTTATAGACGGGGCCGTATTTCCACCCACGAGGCTGGTATTTCCCAATTAATAGACATCTCTTTGTTGTCGTATCAGGATTTGGCAGGATTTTCCCAACCTCTAGCTGGCCTTTTCCATCCCCTCTCCAAGAGAAGTAACAATTAACCTTTTGAAGCGGAGGCACCTCCTAAATCCAAAGTAAGAGGAGCAGAGACTGGAGATTTTAGCCTTATTAACTAATATAAGTAAGCTAAGAGCCAGGAAAAAGCGACAGGAGGTAGATGAGGCTGGGAACTTAAATGAGAGGGGAGGAAAATTGAAGAGTGCGTCCTTTTGAAGGACAAAAGAAATGAAGCATCACCAGCAACAGAGGGATGTTTCTTTTCCTATCAGTTGCATTTCACAAGTTGCGTGAGAGGCTGCAAATGCTCTACATTTTCAACTGTTCATAGAAAATAGCTATATTTTGTGAAATATCTGTAATCTGAGCGGTGTATTGAGAGAGCTTTCCCTCACATGGTTAGCCAGGGTTTTTATTTCCTTCGCTGCTAGCAATATTCCTTTGTACAATGTAGGGTTCCTGCATGACATGTCAGTTCAGTGGAGATATCAATATCATTGCTCATTTCTTCCTTGCATGCAAGAATGAATTGTTGTTGGTATTGTTATTCAAGGCCTACACCAGGCTTTTCAATATACCAACCAGACACAACAACACTTTATTTATATTCCACTCTATCTCCCTGAGGGGACTCAGAGCGGATTACAACATACACAGATAGGAAAACATTCAATGCCTTTAATACAATGGAATAACAATGACATACAAATACACAGAACAAAGGTAAAGGCTTCCCCTTTCATCTCCAGCTTCTGGAGACAGTGCTCAACTCTGGCCATGAGGAGGTGCTCTTGTTCCATTTCCAAGCCAAGGAACTGTTGTCCATAGACACCTCCTGGTCCTGTTGCTGGCATGGCTGCATGGGTGTCTTTATTACCTTCCTGCCAAAGCAGTACCTATTGATCTATCACATGTGCATGTTTTCGAACTTTTAGGTTGGCAGGAGCCATGGCTAACTGTGGGAGCTCACCCCAACCCACAGCTTCGAACTGCCAACCTTTAGGTCAGCAGATTCAACAGTTTAACCCATTGAACCACCACGGCCCCCAAAACCATTGGGGAAAGAGGAATAACAGATCATAAAACTATGCAATACATTTGCAAATCAAATCATCTAGATAAATTGCAAATTAAAAAACACAATATAAACAAAGCAAAGACTAGAAAATATCAAACTTAAAACCTAAATGTTTTTTCACAACTGGGTATGGTAATGGAAACTTTACTTCATTTCTATCATTTTACCTCTTTGGGGAAATTTCTGTGAAAAATTCAGTTGCTTCATTCAACACAAAATCGTTGGCTGGAATCCTGTACTGCACTGTAAATGCATTAACACTTTAGTCATCGTGCCAATGATTGCCAATCTGAGCACCACAATTCACTTATGGGACAGTTGCTGTGATCAATAGGGATCTCTTACCAATCTATCATAATTTCCCTTCCCCCAGAGATTGCTCATGCAAGGGGGAGTAGGATCATCAGCCAACTGCTTCCCAATCAATAGAGGAACATAGTTCCATAGATTCCAGTGACTGCTTCCCAGTAAATGGAGATGTGATAGTCTTTCTTGGTCCCTATGTAGTCCCTAAATTAGTCCCTAAATTGTAGTCCCTAAATTGTGTCCAATTCTGGGCACCAAAATTCAAGAGAGATATTGACAAACTGGAATGTGTCCAGAGGAGGGCAACTAAAATGATCAAGGGTCTGGAGAACAAGCCCTATGAGGAGGCTTAAGGAGCTGGGCATGTTTAGCCTGAAGAAGAGAAGGCTGAGAGGAGATATGATAGCCATGTATAAATATGTAAGAGGAAGCCACAGGGAGGAGGGAGCAAACTTGTTTTCTGCTTCCCTGGAGACTAGGACGGAACAATGGCTTCAAACTACAAGAAAGGAGATTCCATCTGAACATGAGGAAGAACTTCCTGACTGTGAGAGCCGTTCAGCAGTGGAACTCTCTGCCCCGGAGTGTGGTGGAGGCTCCTTCTTTGGAAGCTGTTTAAACAGAGGCTGGATGGCCATCTGTCATAGGTGATTTGAATGCAATATTCCTGCTTCTTGGCAGGGGGTTGGACTGGATGGCCCATGAGGTCTCTTCCAACTCTTTGATTCTATGATTCTAAGATTCTATGACTATGCAGAGATCGTGATACACAGTAATCACATATGCAAAAATCTAGATTGTTTTTGTTGTTGTATGGCTTCAAATCATTTCCAACCTATCGACAACTTAAAGTGAAGACATCACAGGGTTTACTTGGCAAGGTTGGCTCAGAAGAAGTTTGCCATTGTTTTCCTCTAAGGCTGAGGGAGTGGAATTTGCCAGAAGTCACCAAGTGGATTTTGTGACACAGTGGGCACTTCAATCCTGATCTCAAGAGTTGTTAGTCTAATGCTCAAACCACTACACCATGCTGGCTCCCAACTTTAGGATTCCCATTCATGACTACCATATAGGATTTCAGCCAACATTTTAGCAAAGAAAATGGTGGCCAATAGTCTGCATCAGAGGTGTAACTATAGGTCTTCTGATCAAACCTCTGAAACCCATCTTAAAAGCCAGTCAACCATCCCAAGCAACAATGCTTTGCAGTGCTGGCAGGTTACCAGCCTCTTGCAGACAATGGGGACATTGGTTAAGTTGTCTATCAGCAATGTGATGAAGACCTGCTAGATCTGCTAGAAAGGATGGGGAAGGCCAACTTTATTAGTAGTATCGATCTAACAAAGGGATTTTGGCAAGTGCCAATGGCACCACAGGATCGTCACAAGACCGCTTTCTGGACCCAAAGTCGATTATATGAATTTCATGTCCTCCCTTTTGGGCTAAAAAATAGCCCAGCCACATTTCAAAGATTAGTGGACAGTGTTCTGAGTGGACTGGGGTCTTTCTGTGTAGCTTATATTGATGATATAGGGATTTTTAGCAACTTATGGGAAGATCACCTTGAACATTTAGATCTGGTGTTAAACAGGTTGAGAGAAGCAGGGTTGACTATTAAAGCTTCTAAGTGTAGGATAGGGTACAATGTTACCAAGTATTTAGGACATTTAGTGGGAGGAGGTCATATTCGACCTGACCCTACTAAAGTGGCAGTTATTCACAAGTGGCCAGTGCCCAAAACGAAAAAACAAGTTAGGGCATTCCTTGGATTGGCTGGATACTATCGAAAATTTATCCCATCTTTTAGTAATCTGGCAGCCCCTCTTTCGGATCTTACTAAAAAGAAGAACCCAAACCAGGTAATTTGGACTCCAAATTGTCAAACTGCCATGGATCAATTGAAGGAATCCATTACTTCAGATTCTGTCCTAATGGCACCAGATTTTGACAAGCCATTTATTTTAACGTGTGATGCATCAGATACTGGGCTAGGAGCTGTCCTAAGCCAACTAGATAGAGAAGGAGAAGACAGACCTATATTGTTTTTAAGTAAGAAATGGCATTCTAATGAGTATAGTATGTCAACAATTGAAAAAGAATGCTATGCCATTATCTGGTCCGTTAAGAAACTAAAACCGTATTTATGGGGTAGGAAGTTCACCTTACAAACAGACCATGCTCCATTACGGTGGCTGGATAATGTAAAAGGTACAAATAACAAATTGTTAAGATGGAGTTTGTGTTTACAAGATTTTATATTTGAAATGAAACATGTTTCAGGTAAACGAAATATAGTTGCGGACGCCTTATCTAGGATTCCATAGGTTAAAGGTTTGTATATATGTGTAATTAAAATGTACTTAACCATAATATGTTTCCTTTCAGAATTGGTATATGTATTTATTGTTGACTAATATGTGGAATTATTTTTGCCATTCTAGGATTGAGAATGGTTCAAAAATACTTTTTCTGGGGGGGAAGGTGTAGAGAAGTGTTTATTATAAAGGGTTTATTGTACTGTGTTTAAACTGTATTTATGTTTTACATGGTTGGCCATGGCCTAGCTGTGAGAGATAGGTTGCCATGGTGACAAGGCAGAAGAGAAGGTGGGCGGAGCTTAAGGAGAAAAAGGTTTTGAAAGTAACAGTTAATGTTCAGTCAGGAGGATGAGACCCTGAGAAGAGGAGCGGAGTCAGTTAGGGCTCTGTGTGGTGAAGCAGTATAAATTCAGTTAGTTCTTAGCATTTGTGAATATTTCTTCAGCACGGGAGCTGAAGGTGAAACCTTGTTAGATTGCTTGTGTTAAAAAGAATCTAACAAAGGGGGTTTTAGGGATCCCAGTAGTGAAAGACTGGAGATCGGTGGTTTGATCCGGTATAGGACAAACAGAGTGAATATTCACAACAGGGAACACTGAAATAATAAAGTACTTCACTGAAGAAGGAGTTTAAAGGATTGTAACATCAGAAGCCTGAATGTATCTCTACCAAGCCATATTGTAACCATCAAGCTTGTGCCAAGTTCAACATTTTAGTATTGCAACAATTACGCTCTGTTAACAATAAACTTGTTCTCTCTGTGTTATAAATCTGCCTCCTCCATTGATTTTACATTTGGTGCAATCCACTCTACCAAAGTTGCCTCACAACGCAGATAGGGATAAATAGAGACTTCAATTCCAACGTCTCTATATATATATATAATGGTGGCAGTGTAATCAAGCAATTTTGGGACTTCCTTATAATTTAGGTTGAAATTAGGTGGATTAACATACATATTTATTTAATTTTGGTAATCCCATTTAGGTGGGATTACGCTTCCTTACAACAACTTACTGGCCAGCTGACTCATGGGCATAGCTCTTCCCCAACATGATCAGAATGCCCACTGAAAATAGCACCAAATCCATCTCCCTCTGCACCGCTGGGCTTACATTTTCTAACAAAGCACACTAGCCAGGCTTTACATGAGTTGTTGTTGTTGCTGTTATGTGCCATCCAGTCAACTTCAACTTATCACAACCCTATGAATAACAACCATTCATTGCTCACCTCAGCTTCATATTTTCAAGAGTATGCTTTCTTGGTTGAATCAATCCATCTGTCATATGATCTCCCTCTTTTCCACTGTTTCCCAGTTCAATAAAAATGATTGTACTGCCTTGATTTAATTATCTTCACTTCTAGTGAGAGTGAGGATTTGGTTTGCTCTAGGACCCATTCATTTGTCTTTTTTTGGTGTCCATAGAGCTCTCCTCCAGCTCTGTTTTTCAAATGAGTTGATCTTCTCCCTGTCAAGTTTCTTAACTGCTGACTGCACAACCATACATACCAATTGGCTTTAAATGTTAGTTCAGCCAATGATTTGGCAATTCTACTAGCTGATAATATGATTTCCAGAAACTTGATGGAATTGCGATTGCATCTCCATCTATGAACCGGCGCGAACTCTAAGATCTTACAGGAAGGCCCTCCTTTTACTCCCACCGCCATCCCAAATATGTTTGGCAGGGACAAGAGAGAGGGCCTTCTCAGTGGTGGTCCCCCGCCTCTGGAATGCTCTCCCCAGGGAAATTAAACAGGCCCCATCCCTCCCCTCCTTTCGTAAGAGCTTGAAGACCTGGTGGTTTCAAAATGACTAGTTCTTTGAAAATGACTAGTTCTAGCTCAGCCCTAGACATTGTTGAATATAGCCTTATTCTTCCTACCAATTACCCAGATCACTCCCTCTAATAGGCCCTGGAAATGAACAGCCATAGACCCATATCTACTCTTGTTGTTGCCTGCTGTAACACTGCTCTTAATTCCCAGGTCCCCTAGAAACTTTGAGCTTGCACAAATTTTGGCCCGGCCTTTTAAATTGACTTCAACAGGCAGGATTACTTTTAATATATATGTGTTATTGTGTTAATTTTTATGCTTACATTGTTTTGTTAATCCTTTGGTTATGTTGTTTACTCTGTATGTATTGATGATGTTACTTGGAAAGCACTCTGAGTTCCCCTTGGGGAGATAGAGCGGTATACAAATAAAGTTTTGTTTTGTTGTTGTTGATCACCAGCTTCAACAGAAAGGATGTCCACTGGGAAGGACCACACTGCTTCTGAAGGTGTGGTTTATAAAGGTTTTGTGTGTGTGTGTTTGAACAATGTCCTTGCCACCCAATAATTTAATGGATACTGGTGAGTACAACCATGAAAGCCCTCAAAGTTAATGGGATTGTTGTTTTGGACTTCCAGTCTTAGAATTCCCAGCTAGCATGGCTAATGCATAGCTGCAATCTAATGCTGTCTGAGTGGCAGTGGGGAGGGTGGGAATTTTGAAGTTAGAGATGCAACAGGTAATGGCCACAATTCAAGATCAGCTACTTAGTTAAATAGTGAGTCCTGGCCCAACCCCTCCACCATCCCAGGTTACTGGGCATCAGCTGCTGTGAGCAATGGATGTTTGTTCTACTGTCAATTAAATAAATACTGCTTTGAGTCCCCCAGGGGTGAGAAAGGCGCTATATAAATACTGTAAATAAATAAATTTGAGAACAGCAGACTGGTGTTTCCACATAGACCCCTGGTGTGGCAGTCAGAAACAGGCTCCTTGTTGTAATTCTTCCTCACACCAGAGATCACTTATGGAAGGGGAGGAACACCAGTCTCCTGCACCCCACATGATGGGAGCATAGACCTCTGTTGCTCACATCTGCTGATGCCCAGAAAGTCAGAAGTGGGGAAATGTTACTATCCCTAAATGTTCTCTTAACTATTGAATACATTGGGATTGTGAATGTGACTCTATTATGAATGGGTAACTCTAAGTTACACATTTGTAAGTGTACGTGTGAATTCCAAGCAATATTTCTAAATTCTGCTACAGAAGGTTCGGGGTCCCTTCCACACAGCCCTATATAACCTCATATTATCTGAGGGTCCTTCTGTAACCCAGAATATCAAGGCAGGAAATCCTACAATATTTGTTTTGAACTGGGTTGTATCAGTCTAGAGGTAAAGGTAAAGGTATTCCCCTGACATTAAGTCCAGTCATGTCCGTCTCTAGGGGATGCTGCTTATGTCCATTTCTAAGCTGAAGACCCAGCGTTGTCTGTAGTCACCTCCAAGGTCATGTGGCCAGCATGACTGCATGGAGAGCCGTTACCTTCCCACCAGAACAGTACCTATTGATCTATTCACATTTGCATGTTTTCGAACTGCTAGTTTGGCAGAAGCTGGGGCTAACAGCAAGAGCTCACGCCACTCCCCAGATTCAAACGTGTGACCTTTTGGTCAACAAGTGAGTCTACACTACCTTTTATTCCAGTTCAAAGCAGATATTGTGGGACTTCCTGCCTTGATATTCTGGGATTTATGGCTGTGTGGAAGGGCCCCCGGGAATCAGTCATCAAAAATTTCCCAATATGGTTGGAAGGAAAACTATCAAAGATCCCAGGGAACCACAGCAATTACTGTCATCAACACTGGGACAAGGACTAATGATCATCTTGTGTAAAAGACAGCTTTCTATTCTCTCAAGGAGAAACAATGGCATATTGCCTACATTACTCTAGTAAAATCAGCATGCATGCATTTGCATTAGAGCTAATTTTCACTGATAACCTCAGGTTAATGGGATTTCGTCTGATGAACACACACAAAAATCCCACTTTTAAAAATATTTAGAAAAAGGAATGCTTACATTCAAATATTCCATTGAATTCAGATCTTTGGACTGACCACTTTGTTCTTATTGATCTCAATTCCTCTTACCTTTTCCTTAACAATTCCTGCCTTACCTTTTCTTTCAAATTTCTTTCCTTGGTGCTTTAAAAAGGCCAGGTAATCTTATTCCAAGAGAGAAAAGTGGCACTTTT
This sequence comes from Anolis sagrei ordinatus, assembly GCF_025583915.1. NCBI lineage: Eukaryota > Metazoa > Chordata > Lepidosauria > Squamata > Anolidae > Anolis > Anolis sagrei. The sequence goes on along the minus strand of NW_026844366.1, from coordinate 16,091,171 downwards.
TCAAATCATTGTTTCCAAGATTACATTATTTTTCCAATCAAGTTCTCATACATGCCACGCCAGAGTAAATTATAAGGCGTTAAGGAGTGTACATAGTGTTAATTAGATAAGGGACGTGCAAAGCTAATTTTTTGTGACTCCAGGGAAACCTTTACATTATGCTTATGAAGCATATTCACATAACAAGACAAAATGAAAACCCTGGGGAGGAAATGAATGAATATATATATATATAGAGAGAGAGAGAGAGAGAGAGAGACAAAAAAATGTTTGACAACAAAATTAGGTTCGTTGAACTGATGCCCAAAACCTCACATGATTTTAAAAGCAATAAATCTGATGAGTTAAACTACCAAATAAAATCAGTTAATGCTAAAGAGGTCACAAAATTGCTGTATATACTCTTGTATAAGTCTACAAATTTTAGACAAAAAAAAATCCCCCAAAACCTGGGTTGATTTGTCCATGGGTCAATGTCAGTACTGTACTGTAACTCTTAAACTATCCCCTTCTCTGAATAGTGGCAAAAGGCAGAAGTATAATCCATCCCGATAGCACCTAAAAGAAGCACTGATTGCTGTAGCACTGCTTCTGGCCTTTTTGAATGCAGGAAAATGAAAGCAGTAGCCAGACAGAGGTGCTTTCCCTTCTCTGCAGAATGATGCCCCAACTTACAATAACACATTGGCCAAGAGGAGAAGTCTGTGTTTCTTTTTAGATTTAACAGTCACCATGAATCATGGGAACCATTGCTATGGTGCAATGGGTTAAACCCTTGTACTGGCTGAACTGCTGACCTGAAGGTCGGTGGTTCGAATTCATAAGATGGGCTGAGCTCCCATATGTCAGCTCCAGCTTCCCATGAGAGAAGCTTTCCACAGGATGGTAACATACCCAGGTGTCCCCTGGGGAATGTTCTTCCAGACGACCAATTCTCTCACACCAGAAGTGACTTGCAGTTTTTCAAATTTGGAGCCACAGTGGTGCAATGGGTTAAACCAGGGGTCCTCAAACTAAGGCCCGTGAGCCGGATACGGCCCTCCAAGGTCATTTACCCGGCCCTCACTCAGGATCAACCTAAGTCTCAAACTACTTGAAAGCACACAACAACAACAACAATCCTATCTCATCGGCCAAAATCAGCCCCACACTTCCCACTGAAATACTAATAAGTTTATATTTGTTAAAATTGTTCTTAATTTAAATTATTGTTTTATTTTTAAATGGTTCTTTTGCACTACAAATAAGATATGTGCAGTATGCATAAGAATTCATTCATGATTTTTCAAATTATAATCCCACCCTCCAACAGTTTGAGGGACTGTGACCTGGCCCTCTGTTTAAAAAGTTTGAGGACCCCTGGGTTAAACCCTTGTGCCAGCTGAACTGCTGACCTGAAGGTCAGTGGTTCAAATTAATGAGATAGGGTGAGCTCCCATATGTCTGCTCCAGCTTCCCATGAGAGAAGCTTTCCACAGGAAGACCCCAGGCATCCCCTGCGGAATGTTCTTCCAGACAGCCAATTATCTCACACGAGAAGTGACTTGCAGTTTTTCAAATTTGGAGCCACAGTGGTGCAATGGGTTAAACCTTTGTGCCAGCTAACTGCCTACCTAAAGGTTGGCAGTTCAAATCCACGAGATGGAGTGAGCTTCTATCTGTCAGCTCCAGTTTCCCTTGAGGGGACATGAGAAAAGCCTCCCATGGGATGGTAAAACATCCAGGCATCCCCTGGGCAACGCCCTTGCAGACAGCCAATTCTCTCACACCAGAAACAACTTGCAGTTTCTCCATGTTGCTGCTAACACAATGAAAAAAATGGGAACCAAAACAGAGCTCTGAATGCAGCTAGATATTATGCTAAATGCATAGTTGTTGAAATATTGCAGCCATATGGGCATCTCTGCCCTTTTCCCGTGTGCTCTTAACATAGAATCATAGAGTTGGAACAGACCACAATGGCCACCCAGTCCAACCCGCTACCATGTCAAAGTTCACCTCCAGAAGCAATTGGACAATTTTATCTAATGCAGAAGTCTGCATTCACTTCAAAGTTGCAGTGGATGCACAATGTGCCTTTCATTGGCCATTGGGTTGCACATTTGGTTCCTTGGTTCAATTCCACAACACCATCCCGTTTCAAGGTGGTGAGTGCTCTCTAAGGACAGAGGATCTGTGGGAGCAGAAAAGTGGTCCATACAATCCAAGTACAGGCCCAAAAAGTAGTGTAGGAAGTATCCAAAACCAGGGAAATAGTCACTGAAGGGAATAGTCCAAAGAGAAGGTTGAACAACAGGAAATTAGAAAAAGGGAATGCAACACAATGTCAAACAGAGATAGCGGATCTATTGTCTGTTCTTGGCTGTTCTAATGTGTAACAGACAGCTGTAAATCAGCATATCTGGCCTACGTAGCTCAGTATTTCCTTTTCAAAGCATGCCAAAATGGGCCCTGCTCTTTTGTTAAGCAACATTTTGTTGCTCCTGGTTTAATCTCTTACTGTGAGTACTGTTCTTCATGGTCCAGGGCTTCCAAGGTTGGCCTGCCAGCCTCCTTTAACTCCAAGGCAGGGTTGCCACTCCAGCTACCTTTGGCTCCAAGGTAGCCAAATAAAGACTTGCCTTTTCCCCTTCCTCAGAGGAGACCTCCTTCAGGTACGACATGACAAACACTGCAATTCAATGCAAGGGTTGCATAGAACAACAATAAAAAACTAGAGCAACAAAATGGAAATGACCAGAAGTCTACTTCTTTTCAAAAAGAGTTGTGTATTAAAAAAAAACTTTTGAAAACCATCTTTGCAGTAAAACCTAGCCTAGTCTAGGTAATTCAGTCAATGCGACTTAAGCAACATGCAGTCATTGAATTATTGACAGCAGAAGGTGTCACCCCAAAGGAGATTCATCAGAGAATGCAAGCTGTTTATGGTGATTATGTTGATGTGAGTACTGTGTGTCATTGGGCAAATAAGTTTAAAGATCTTGAGGTGGGAACATCTGACTTGCATGACAAACAAAGAGTTGGATGTCCTGTGACAGCAACCACAAGCAAAATGTTGACGGATTGATTCAGGACGATCGTCATATCACTCAGAGAGAAATTTCAAGTATAATCGGCATTTCACAAGTACGTGTGGGTCACATTATTGTTTGGCTTGGCTATTGTAAGGTCTGTGCATGATAGGTACCCAGGATGAGAGAACTGTGAGATGCTGGTTGTGGAAACAGAGTGTCGACTTCTTTTGTGACAGCTTCAAATGTATCCAATTGCCTGGTGATTATGTGGAAAAGTGAATCGTGGTAGTTAAAGAGCACATTCTAAGGATTATTTCTGCGTTTGATTTATTAAAATATTCCCATCCAAACCCAAGTAACGAAGATGGAGGCATTACTTTTTATTCAATCCTCGTATTATTATTATTATTATTATTATTATTATTATTATTATTATTATTATTATTATTATTATATTGCAGAAGCAAGACCAGCCTTCACATTGACAAAACAGAGATTTACATAGCATAAGGTGGAGTTCGGCTCACATGTGACACTAGCAGGATACCAACACTTTTTTTTGAACTCCAAATATTTTAGTTTATAAGAGCAAATACAGTGTGGAATCGATGCAGCTTGACACCACTGAAACCGTCATAGTTCAATGTTATGGACTCAGGAGTTGTCGTTTTAAAAAATCTTTACCTTCTCTTCCAAAGGGTGCTGGCACTTCACCAAACTACAATTCATATGATTCCAAAACATTGAACCATCACAGTTAAAGTGGTATCAAACTGCATGACTTCCCCAGTGTAGATGTGCCTAAGTGTGCGCATGTGAACACAGCACCATAATGAAAACATCTCCTAAAATTTAGCTACTTCTGAGATGAATAAACTAAGGGTGGTACAGCAAGGAAGAGAAACAGTTCTTAAATCAGTGGTTTCCAACCTTTTTTTGAGCAGGGAGCACTTTGACCAGGGACCACTCTCCAAAATTAGTACCAAAAGGGTTACAAATTGGGTTTTGGTCAACTTTAGACTTGGTTTGGTTATTTGGAGTGCTAATTCAGAAAATTGCATTGGATAGATCACATCAGCTTTAATTTCTGATCCAGAACATATACCATCCAGTAGTCATCATCTGCTCGCCCACAGAAAACCACATTTAATAATCCAGAGCTGATGTGGTCTATCAAAGGGTCAAGGTTGGTCAGTGATAGGGAAGGAGTCACAGGTGACATGAAAGGAGTGGAAATAAAATAAAATAAAATAAAGAAGAAGGAAGCCCACAGGTTAAGAACCACTGTCTTAAATCCTTGCCTTCCAGATAACCAGATAGCTTATATTTTGATGGTTGGGTGTGTGCATGTCCCATTAAGATGTCTTCACTCCCTTAATCACATGCAGCAACTACATATAGTGGTTTGCTCTTTCTTTCTAACCCCTCCCCCCATTTTTTTTTACTAAAAGAAAACTACTGGAAATAGATTACGTTTCAGAAAAAGCAGAGCAATTTGAAAGCACGGGGAGGCATTTATACTTAAAACTGCCTTTTCAAAAGGGATTTGTATAGCATTATAATTCATTGAGCAAGTTTGGAGTTGTTCATACCTTAGTCATGTTGGTTCTGAAAAGAGCGGAGTGATTTGAGAGCATGGGGAAGTACTTCTCAAAAACTGCCTTTTCAAAAAGGATATGTGTAGCATTATCATTCATGGAGTCAGTTTTGGGTAGTTTCAGGGCAAAATGCATAACTGATGATATACTTTTTTCTTCTTCTTCTCCTTCTTGACTAAAGCCTCCGTCACCATTCCTGAGATAGCGAGTTGCTAATTAACACCCTTTCATTAAAATCCCATGTCCCCCATGGCCAGAATTAAATGGCGTTTGCATTTCACCAAGCTTCTTAATCATGTTTTTAAGGCCATAAATCTTATCAATTAATGTTTCAGAATGTTTCATCCTATTTTTAATATTGCAAGAGTTGCTGGGACAGAAGCTTGCGGATAAAGTAAAATATATATTTTGAGCAGATTCAAAATAATTGCTTTTCAAAATCGCTGATGGGGATTCAGCAACTCCAAATGCTTAAGCCTGTAAATGTGCTTAAGAGATTAAATGAGGGAAACGGAGCTGGTCTGATAACTGCCCACTTTCTATATGTCTTCGGAGTTGTCATGAATCCAAACGTGGCCCGAAGGGGCTAAGTGACTCTGCCTTGACTTCTTGCAAGCAAAAGATTACAGCGGGCTCATGCTTTTAAAGAGGGTTCAACACAAATTAGGGTCAGAGATAGCCTTTACCACTGAGCAGCCCTGGAAATCTATCTGTGCCATGATATTTATGACTTCTATGTCAGGTTGTGGAAGCCGTACAGTGAAGAAAACTGACAGGAAGACAATCAATTCATTTGAAATGTAGGGCTTCAGGAGATTTTTTGCAAATACCATGGATGACGAAAAAGACAAATGAATGTGTCCCTACAGCAAATCATGCCTGTCCAATATCTTGTGCTGAGTCTGTATGTAGTCCTAGGGCTCTTCAAGGATAGTTCCAGTACTGGACATTGATGTCCATGTAGCATACATTTTATTGATGGTAAAGGATGCAAAGCCCTAAACAGATCTGGCCCAGCTTACCTGTCCGAATGTTCTCTTCAATCTTCSAGGGAGGCCCTCCTCTCACTCCCACCTCTGTTGCAAGCRTGGCTAGTGGGGACGAGGGAAAGGGYCTTCTCTGTGGTGGCCCCTAGGCTCTGGAACTTGTTACCCAGGGTGATTAGGCAAGCACCCACCCTGGCAGCCTTTAGGAAGAGMCTAAAAACTTGGCTCTTCTGATGTGTTTTTGAGGAATGAACAGTAATCCCCATGCCATGTCCATCCCAGTACAAATTTGTCCTTTTGATGCACTTTATCTCATCCCTCAGTGAAATTTAACCCTACTGTCTGTCCCATCTGAGTCTCCCACTAGATATACTACTCTTTATCTATCTCACCTGTTGTCACTGCCTCCCTGCTGTGCCATATCCTGATCTCCCAAAACCGCTATCTACTTCATCAATGAATTCTATATCACATAACAGTGARACAAAGGACTTGGCCTCTTGGGGTTAGACAAGAATGTTAATTCAAGGAATCAAACAATAACTCAGGCCAGGCTTGAGAGCCTAAAGCTATCGCCCAGCCATTTGGCAAACACTAGTGATTTGTAATCCAGTTACCTGGACATTTCTTCATTGTTTCCCTGTTGCCCACCTCCCTCTGGCTCAGGGGGGTGGGCATGGAAACTTTTGAATCTGGAAGCTATATATTCTGTATTTACCTGCCTAGCAGACATGTCAATTTGTTGCCAGATTACTGCAATCATCATCCTTTCCAGCTGGAATGAAATAAACACTTCAGTGGCTTTCCTTCAACTTGGTGAGACTTTATTTGGGAAAATTAGGAAAAAATCTTTTTGGTGCTTGCCGTCTCACCTGTGTTCTGGATCCTCCTTTTGGGTCTGGCTGGTCTCGGCCTAGACAGGGCCTCCCAAATTAGTGTTCAGCATCATCAGTTGAGTCAATCAAGGGAACCATGGCCCTGAGCAGGGCAGTGGATGACCAAGGATCTCAGAGGTCTCAGAGCCTTCAGTCCTCCCTGGTAATATTTAGAAACACACAGATTTAGAGGGCAAATTGGCATTTCAGTTGAGGATTGGTTTAATACAGCTGAGGCCCCTTCTATACTGCCCTTATTTCCCAGGATCTGATTCCAGGTTATCCGCTTTGAACTAGATTATATTAGTCTCCACTGCCAGATAATCTGGGATAAGAAGATAATCTGGGATCGGATCCTGAGATATAGGCCAGTGTAGAAGGGGCCTAAGACTACCGTGACTTCTTCCCAGTGAATTGTGAGAACTGTAATTTCTCTTTGAATGGGTTGTTGTAGGTTTTTCGGGCTATATGGACATGCTCGAGAAGCATGCTCTGCTGATGTTTTGCCTGCATCTATGGCAGACATTCTCAGAGGTTGTGACCATAGATGTAGGCAGAACGTCAGGAGAGAATGCTTCTAGAACATGGCCATATAGCCCGATAAACCTACAACAAACCAGTGATTCCGGCCATGAAAGCCTTCAACAATACATCTATTTGAATGTACTTTGAATGCAATTTTCCTGCTTCTTGGCAGGGAGCTTGACTGGATGGCCCATGAGGTCCCTTCCAATTCAAAGATTCTCTGATTCTATGATTCTTTTGGAGGAATCTAGCTTTTCTTCCATTATTTTATAAAACTACTTTTGAATGAGAGGAGTATTAAAGCCCATTTCATTTTTAAACCCCAACTAGAATAGATCCACAATCAGAATTCATAGGAACATAATAAGTTAATATATATGCTGCTGCTGTTCCCTTATTTTAAGCAGACCTTCATAAGCTTTGGTCATAAACAGTCTTGATCAGATCTTACAAACACAGGGCTGCAGCTTCATTGTAGAGTCAATCAAGGCTCCTCTTGTTGATCAACCCATCAGTTTCATGAACTTCTTTTCTTACTGCCTTCCAATTTCTCAACAGTTGTGGTCTTTCCCAATGGGCCATGATGTCTAGTGATATGTTGAAAGTATGACAGTGTTATCTTAACTTCTAGGAAGAGTTTCTAGTGCCTAGTTTCCTCTCAGACTAACTGTCTGTTTCCTGGCATAAAGAGAACTGCTGATGTTATGCCTTAAAAATACTAAAGCAATGGTTCTCAACCTGGGGTCCCCAGATGTTTTTGGCCTTCAACTCCCAGAAATCCTAACAGCTGGTAAACAGGCGGGGATTCCTGGGAGTTGTAGGCTAAAAACATCTGGGGACCCCAAGTTGAGAATCACTGTACTAAAGGCAGAATTGATCGATGCAGATTTGAATGAACTGAACCTTACTCCAAAATACTCAAAACGAAATTGACAGTATGAAAAGACTAATCACCTCTCTACAAAGGATTCCCCCAGGCAGTAAGAAGTCACACCTAAAAACTGCTTGGCTATTAAATACTAATCAAGGTAGTCAATTGAAACATTCACTCCAACCTCCAACAGACTAGAGTTCTTTCCCCCATCCTGGACATTCCACAGATATATAAACCTCATTTTCCTAGTTTCTAAGAGATGGAACAACCTCTGAGGACGCCTGCCATATATGCAAGTGAAATGTCAGGAGAGAATGCTTCCGGAACATGGTCACACAGCCAGAAAAACTCACAACAACCCAGTATGAAAAGAGGTAATGAATGGAGTAGTTCTTCAGGAAATCTTCATAGTAGAGCCTGTTGTTGTTATTTATATCCTACTTTTATTGTTTGATTGAAAAGCAAATTGTTCATCCTCTATGTTCATCCTCTAATATGTGGAAACTATTATCACAAATTGTTCATCCTCTGATATCGTCTCTGGTTACTTCTCCAGCTCATCCCTTGTTTGGGTATTAGCCAGCACGTCAACGACTTAAATCAAGAAATAGTTTTCTTAGATCTACAGAGACACTTGCTGGAACACCTCAGCAAGCGAGAGTTCAAAAGTGGCAGGCTCAAACCCAGCACCTCAATCCGTGGGTGATACCAGATGAGAGACTCCCCCCTGGGCACACAGAAGACTGGGTGACTTGGAAGGCGCTGAACAGACTGCGCTCTGGCACCACGAGATGCAGAGCCAATCTTAAGAAATGGGGCTACAAAGTTGAATCCACGACATGCGAGTGTGGAGAAGAGCAAACTACTGACCACCTGCTGCAATGCAACCTGAGCCCTGCCACATGCACGATGGAGGACCTTCTTGCGGCAACACCAGAGGCACTCCAAGTGGCCAGATACTGGTCAAAGGACATTTAATCAGCTACCAAGTTTGCAAAATTTGTGTTGTTTTTTTATCTGTTTGTTTGTTTTGTTCTGTTAGAAATGTAATACAATGTTCTGGTTGCGGATGACATGATAAATAAAATAAATCCTCTGATATGTGGTAACTATTATCACCATTGAAGTTAAGATCTTTTGGAAAGCAGTGATTGACATTGGAGAAAAGACTAGGCTTGTGCATTTTGGCGGAACTTCGATCCATTTATGCTGGTCATATTTCGGTAGACCCCCATATCCATTTTAGCATGCCTCCCAAAAATGGGCAGGTAGCCAGATAGCCTTTTTTGGTCCACACCTGAAAAATAGGGCTAGATCTGGCCCGCTGGCTACAATGGGGAATTTACAGGGCTCCCCTTTCCATTCCTGGGACCTTTTCCTTTCTTTCCTTCAAGGGAGCCTGGGTTTCAGCAATGAGGTTAAGGAAGCATCCTTTCTGGGACCCTTTCCTTTCTTCTCTTCAAGGGGGCCTGGGTTTCAGCAACAGGGTTTAGGAAGCAATCTTCCAGGGACCCTTTCCTTTCTTCCCTTGAAGGGAGCCTGGGCTTCAGCAATGAGGTTAAGGAAGCATCCTTCCAGGGACCCTTTATTTCCTTCTCTTCAAGGGAGCCTGGGTTTCAGCAACGGGCTTAAGGAAGCAATCTTCCTGAGAACCTTTACTTTCTTCCCAGGCCCGTAGCCAGGATTTCGTTTCGGGGGGGGGGGGGGGGGCTAAAAAATTTTCGGGGGGGGGGTTTCGGGGGGGGCTGAGTCTGAGTGAAAGAGGGTCTAGCCTAGCAAACCTTTTGTATCATTACCCCAATACCCCCATGCATAGGGGATATATTGAGTATGGTGATCAGATCATGATATGAATAAACATAACAGTTTAAATAATGCACCAGTAAGGCCTTTTCGCGAACCACCATGAGAATTTGGGGGGGGCTGAAGCCCCCCCAGCCCCCCCCCCCCCCCCCCCGGCTACATGCCTGTTTCTTCCCTTCAAGGGAACATGGGTTTCAGCAGCGAGGTTAAGGAAGCAACCTTCCAGGGACCCTTTCCTTTCTTCCCTTGAAGGGAGCCTGGGTTTCAGCAACAGGGTTAAGGAAGCAGACACAGCTTGCGTGAGGCACATTATGGCGTTCTTCTATTCCGACTGGTCCAACAGGCAGAGCTCACAGGGAAACCCCATGTGAGGAGGGGCATGTGGTGGCAACCTCTTTGGATGGAGGAGCAGTGATCAGCTGTCCCGTGGTCCCTTTATGGATGGGAAACTGATAGTTGGGCCCTTGCCATTATGGCCATCTGACCAAGCCAAAGAAGCAGGATTGCCCAAAGGAAAACAGCTAAAATGGATCCGCGCACAAGCCTACAAAAGACTGCATAAAAAGATGTTCTCTTATTTGGAAAATTAATTTTGAAACAAAGGACCTCATCCCATGAGGGAGGAAAAGCAGGGAGAATCATATTTACTGTAGTGTTTCATTCAATTCTATTGATAAGGACAACATATTCACCCCAATCCCATGTGGCATACTTTTGCCCACTTCCACATTAAGTCTCACGTTCTGAGATATCACACAGGCAAGTGAAGTCTCTGCCCATACCGCTTTCTCTTTTTTAATTAAGAAGGGAAAAACCTCAGAATTGTGGAAGTTCAAAATCTCAGCCTAAAAAGGGGGATGAAGTCTAGAGATTACAAGATAACACTCTTCATATCAAAGTAATTCACATTCATCTGGACTTCTACTGCCCTTGAAAGCAACATGCTCAAACAGGGTGGACCTTTTGCAGTGTACAGTTCCTTGGGGACTCAAAACTTGGTCTCCGAAATTCAATGCTCAAACCATTACAACAGAGTGGTTCTCTGTCTAAATGGGTCCAGGAAATCAATTTTTGAAATTTAGTATCTAATCATACTCCACTGTTGGAGATACTGGATCTGTCCAGTATCTCCAACAGTGGAGTATGATTAGATACTAAATTTTCATAGTCCCTATTCCTGTAATGTCTGGGTCTTTCCTTGAATGGGAGAAGGATGAAGAGAATCAAACAGGTTAAATCTTAAGTAACTGTTCATGTTTGTTTCCCAGACAATCATGAACATTGGGTATTGTGATGGTCATTTTTTTTAATGTCAGGATTGATTTGGGAAACTGCAAGTCGCTTCTGGTGTGAGAGAATTGGCTGTCTGCAAGGATGTTGCGCAGGGGATGCCCAGATGTTTTTATGTTTTACCATCCTTGTGGGAGACTTCTCTCATGCCCCTGCATGGGAAGCTGGAGCTGACAGAGGGAGCTCATCCTCAATCTCGCCAGATTTGAAACTCCGACTTGTCAGTCTTCAGCCCTGCGTCATCAGGGGCACCTGTGATGGTCATTAATGCTGCCCTTGATCAAATCAGTCCATGCTGCCATATGCTCTGATGCTGTCAAATGTAATTATTAACTCCAAGTAAGGGATCTTGAAACAACATGGGAAAAATTAGATTTTCCCTGTTCTCTTTTCATTAGTCTAATGGTGTATATAGCTGTGCTCCCCCTCGATGGACTGTCACCTTGTCGTGGTGAGGGGGCTTGCGCGTTCCGATGAACCTGTAGGCACAACAACTGGAGTCGTGCACTCCCAGGAGTGGCCGCGGGGGAGGTTCCAGACCAAGCACAGTCCGAAGACCCAAAGACCTCAACGGCGGAGCAGGCGGAGGATAACATGGCACATGTTACAATGGCTGCGAAGGCGGAAGAAGGCTGCAACAGACTGAGAAGCCACGGTCATTGTGTTAAACTACATCACCAGTGGAACCTCACTCTGTGAAGTCTGTGTGTTGATCAGTTGTGCACTGACCTCCACACATTAAAAAAACCCACACACAGGCGTCTTCCAAAGAAAATAAAAACAAACCAACCAAAGTCCCATGGCGATCAGCGAGTGGCGACGGGGGCAGGACTGTGAAATCTGGAAGCCCCTAGTCACAGAGTGGCACATGGGTGGATACGGACTCAGTCGTTCTACCTCAAGGTCCGAGGCAGTTGAGTAGTTCGGCAGCTGTATCCATGACTGAGCAGCCCTTTTTAGGACCCACTCTGCTCACCCCACACGGGGAGGGGGCTAGAAAAGGTGCCCTAAACATAGTCTGCCTCACTTATCCCTGACTGGACTGCCGCGTCCAGTGGGGTCACCACCCTGCGGCCAAAAAAGGAAAATGAACTTCGGTACGTGGAACGTACGGACTCTGATGGACAACAGTGGCAGTGAACGCCCCGAACGCAGAACTGCCATCATTGCAAGGGAGCTGGGACGCTTCAACATCGACATAGCAGCCCTTCAGGAGACCAGGAGAGCAGGAGAGGGACAGCTGAAGGAAGAAAAAGGAGGCTACACCTTCTTCTGGAAGGGACTGCCCGAAAAAGACCAAAGAATGCACGGAGTTGGCTTCGCCATCAGAAATGATCTGATGAAACATCTGTCCGAAGCACCCACTGGCATCAACGAACGACTCTCAACCCTCCGAATCGATCTTGCCAAAAACCAACGGGCAACCATCATAAGTGCCTATGCACCAACACTAGATGCTGATGAAGACATTAAGGAGAAATTCTACTGTCAGCTGGACACCGTCCTATCGGGGATACCTAAGGAGGACAAAATCATCCTCCTGGGGGACTTCAATGCAAGAGTCGGGCGAGACTTCGACCTGTGGCCAGGGACCATCGGAAAAGACGGGGGTGGAAACAGCAACTCAAATGGCATCCTGCTTCTCACCAAATGTGCGGAGCACAACCTTGTCATCACCAACACGCTCTTCCGCCAGAAAAACAAGTTCAAGACATCATGGAAGCACCCCCGGTCAAAGCATTGGCACCTCTTAGACTATGTAATCACACGCGCCAGAGACCGCCGTGACGTGCTCCTCACAAGAACCATGACAGGTGCTGACGACTGCTGGACCGACCACAGGCTAATTCGATCCTCGATGGCTATCAAGATCGCTCCCAAGCGCAGACTCCAAGGAAGGAAGACAAGGCGCAAAATGAACACCCAAGCCCTTCAGGAGCCCTCCAGACGAGCCCATCTCCAAACAGCACTCAAGGACCATCTACCCACAGTACACCCCGAAAATGTTGAGGAACACTGGAACAAACTGAAGACCTCCATCATCCAAGCCTGCGAAGAAACTATTGGATACCAAGCCAAGAAATATCAAGACTGGTTTGATGAAAATGACATCGAGATCCAACAGCTAATTGACAAGAAAAGGAAAGCCTTCCAAGCATGGCAGAGAGACATCAACTGTGCTGCTAAGAAAAAGATCTATGCCAGCGCAAAAGCTGAGGTCCAAAGAAGGACAAGAGAACTCAAGAACATCTGGTGGACAAAGAAGGCCGAAGAAATCCAACACCTGGCAGATACCCATAATGCTCAGGGATTTTTCAAAGCCACAAAGGTCATCTATGGACCAAGAAACCATGGCATACAGCCTCTACGCTCATCAGACGGAACCAAACTCCTGAAGGACCAAAACTCAATTGCTCTACGTTGGAAAGAACACTACCAAAGCCTCCTGAACCGCAGCTCCAATGTGGCCGAAGAGGTCCTCTCACAAATCCCACAACAACAAACCAGGGATGAGCTTGCAGCACTGCCTAGTTTGGAAGAAGTCAGGAATGCCATCAGCCAACAGAAGAATAACAAAGCCAGTGGACCAGATGGGATCCCTGCTGAAATCTTTAAAGAGGGAGGACCCGAGCTGACACACCAACTCCACCAGCTCATAGAAAAAGTGTGGGTGACCGAGAAAATCCCAGCAGATTTCAAGGACGCCACCATCATCACCCTCTTCAAAAAAGGGGAAAGAACAGACTGCGGAAACTATCGAGGTATCTCCCTTCTAACCTCCGCTGGGAAAATCCTCGCAAGAATCCTTGCAAACTGCCTTCTGCCCCTCTCAGAAGACACCTCCCAGAATCCCAGAACGGCTTCCGCCCCTCCAGAGGAACCGTGGACATGATCTTCACTGCACGACAGCTCCAAGAAAAATGCAGGGAACAAAACCAACCTCTGTACATGGCATTCATCGACCTTGCAAAGGCATTCGACACAGTGAATCGCAGCGCTCTCTGGACCATCCTCCAAAAAATCGGGTGCCCAAGCAAATTTGTGAACATCCTGCGGCTCCTCCATGATGACATGATGGCAACAGTCTTGGACAGCAGTGGCTCCCAAAGTGACCCATTTAAAGTGGAATCCGGTGTCAAACAGGGATGTGTTATTGCCCCAACTCTATTCTCCATCTTCATCGCTATGATACTTCACCTTGTTGATGGGAAGCTTCCCACCGGAGTGGAAATAATCTATCGGACAGATGGCAAGCTATTCAACCTCAGCAGACTGAAAGCCAAAACCAAGGTTACAACAACATCTGTTATAGAACTCCAGTATGCTGATGACAATGTCGTCTGTGCGCATTCAGAAGAAGATCTACAAGCCACTCTAAACACCTTCGCAGAAGCATATGAGAAGCTCGGCCTGTCACTGAACATTGAGAAAACCAAGGTGCTGTTCCAGCAGTCACCAGCCAACCCCTCTCCAATGCCAGTAATACAGCTTAATGGTGTAACATTAGAAAATGTGGACCATTTCCGCTACCTTGGCAGCCACCTCTCCACCAAAGTCAACATCGACGCCGAAATACAACACCGCCTGAGCTCTGCAAGTGCAGCATTTTCGAATGAAGCAGAGAGTGTTTGAGGACCGGGACATCCGTAGGGATACCAAGGTGCTTGTTTATAAAGCTATTGTCCTCCCAACCATGCTATATGCCTGTGAGACGTGGACTGTCTACAGACGTCACATGCAACTCCTGGAACGATTCCATCAGCGCTGCCTCCGGAAAATCCTGCAAATCTCCTGGGAAGACAAGCGGACAAACGTCAGTGTGCTGGAAGAAGCAAAGACCACCAGCATTGAAGTGATGGTCCTCCAACATCAACTCCGCTGGGCCGGCCACGTTGTCCGGATGCCTGACCACCGTCTCCCAAAGCAGCTGCTCTACTCCGAACTTAAGAACGGAAAACGGAACGTTGGTGGACAAGAAAAGAGATTTAAAGATGGGCTCAAAGCCAACCTTAAAAACTCTGGCATAGACACTGAGAACTGGGAAGCCCTGGCCCTTGAGCGCTCCAGCTGGAGGTCAGCTGTGACCAGCAGTGCTGCAGAATTCGAGGAGGCACGAGTGGAGGGTGAAAGAGAGAAACGTGCCAGGAGGAAGGCGCGTCAAGCCAAACCCAACCGGGACCGCCTTCCACCTGGAAACCAATGCCCTCACTGCGGAAGAAGATGCAGAGCAAGAATAGGGCTCCACAGCCACAGACGGACCCACAGAAAACCATAATGGAAGACCATCTTACTCGTCCAACGAGGGATCGCCTAAGTAAGTAAGTAAGTAAGTAATAGCTGTGCTCTACTGACACAAACAACATATCTAAACAGTCCCCAGTGCAATAAGAGGGGAAATGGCTCTAACAGAATCACATATTCTGTTCATTTTTATTTGTATCATGTTAAATCAAAGCAGCCCTGACTTGAGATTGCAAACCTTCTGTTCAGTTAATACAGACCTGAGCTTCAGCTAGTGTAAATTGATGGGTATAATTTCATTGGCTCATTGTTGAATTGTGCCAGCTTATGTCGTAAACCCCCTTCGTTCAATATTGCTTAGCTTCGAAAGGTTTCAATAGACATTTGAATAGAATTACACTGTTGGAAGGGATCTCAGCAATCAGTGCATGGACACAATTTAAAGCTGGCCTATCCATAAAGAATGGGTAGGAATTATAGGGGCTGTGGGTAACATACATTATAGAGAGGAGGGAAAAAATATGTGGTTCTTGTGACCTTTCAGGCACTTGACAGACTGGGTTGTTGTAGGTTTTTTCGCGCTATATGGCCATGTTCTAGAGGCATTCTCTCCTGACGTTTCGCCTGCATCTATGGCAAGCATCCTCAGAGGTAGTGAGGTCTGTTGGAACTAGGAAAAAGGGTTTATATATTTGTGGAATGACCAGGGTGAGACAAAGGACTCTTGTCTGCTGGAGCTAGGTGTGAATGTTTCAACTGACCACCTTGATTAGCATTTGATTGCCTGGCAGTGCCTGGAGCAATCTTTTGTTGAGAGGTGATTAGACTTGACAGACTTCCTAAATCTCAATGTTTTTGAGTTCAAGTAGTCATTTTTCAGACTACCCCCCCCCCAAAAAAACGCCCCCACACTCTAGGTTTCATTTCACTTTAAGATGCTATCCAGAATCATGTTGATGAATTAGGATGGTCTAAGTCACACCAACTCTCCTCGGCAGCAGCTACACCTCGCTGCCCCCTCCCTCCAACGGCCGGCAAGGAGAGGGTGAAAAGGAGGGCAGGAGATTGCAGCTCCTCCAGAGTGCAAGATGCAACCTACATACCAACTCTCTTCAGGGGCAGCTACACTTCGTTGCCCTTCCCCATCCTCAGTCTACTGGCAAGTGATAGCTCACACCTTACTGGCAAGTGATAGCTCATACCTTACTTATGACACCACAACTGATAAAGTTCCTCTGGACTTCTACGAAACTGATCAGTAGCCTACTACCATCATCAGATAAGACCCTCCTTCCACCCGCCCCAAGGACCTCATATTACATTTACCATCCCCCAAGAAGGCCCAGGACTTTTTTTTACCCTTCCCATTTGTATTCAATCTGTACCTAAATAACTTTGTGTCTGTTGGGATGTGGGGGGAGCAGGGAGGGTATAAAAAGAAGGGCTGAAACGCTATGGAGAGAGAGCTAGGGAGTAGTGGGGGAGGAAGAGATGGGGTCTACATTGTTAATTGCAGCAATAATATGTTTCATGCTTATGTCTCTGTTTGATGTTTTTATAGTTGTAATGGTTTTTATCTGCAGTTATATGTTATTGATTCAGATATGTGATATTTTATATATATGCGAGGCATTGAATTTGCCATTTATTATGTTGTAAACCACTTTGAGTCCCCCCAGGAGTGAGAAAAGCGGTATAGAAATGTAGCTAATAAATAAATAAGTCAAATATATACTATCAAAAGACATTTTTTGCCATTGCAGAGTTTGCTTAGGTAAAAGGTAGGTAAAGTTATTCCCCTGATATTACATCCAGTCGTGTCCGACTCTGGGGGTTGGTGCTCATCTCAATTTCTAAGCCAAATAGCCAGCGTTGTCTATAGACACCTCCAAGGTCATGTGACTGGCATAACTGCATGGAGCACCATTACCTTCCTGCCAGAGCGGTACCTATTGATCGACTCACATTTGCATGTTTTCAAACTGACAGCAGAAGCTCACACCACTCCCTGTGTGATGGCGCGAGTGGCGCCACCTGTGTGTAGAACTTTAAAGTACAAAGGTTTAAACTGTATAACATGCCCAAACTTGCGTAGTTTGTATATGTATAGTTGGATTGATTGGTTATTTATAGCTGCCAAACAATGTCGTTTACACCAGTTATATTGCTTCCTCAGCTCAATTGCTTGGCTCCACCTCTTCCTGGAGGAGGGCAGAGCTTTTCCTTTTCCATTCTACCATCAAACTTTCTATCAGATAGATGTGAGAAAGAGACTTGGCTCTAAAGCCCTTAATTAAGTTACCTCTCATCACCAATTCTAAGGTTTTTACCCTTGGGACTCATACTTCATGTCCAGATCGCCCTGGACAACGTTGAGGAGACCCAAGCGCCTTCAAACTGGTCCTTTGGCATCAAAAGGAAGACTCTGTGCCTTCAACATAGGCCATTGGACTGGGGGTTGTGTTTGTTCTGACCTTCACAGCCATTGAGAAAAGAGGGAACAGGAAAAGCTTCTCAGCTGCGAAATCTCCTTGGACCCAAGACAACCAGAGACTGTAATGTATATTTCCTTTACCCCTTTGAAACTTCCAGCTTATAGCCTTAAAGAGATAACTCTCTGTGAACAATAAAACCTATTTTGAGTTATCTACAGTGTTTTAGTCCTTGGGTGTTCCAGTTCTCTAAAGGAAGGCAAGAAGCAATCCCCTGGGGGAAAGATGTCACGTCTATGTCTGTTTCACTAAGAGTTATAGCCCCCAGGCATGACGGCATACCCTGGATTCAAACCTGCGACCTTTCGGTCAACAAATTTAGCAACTCAGTGGTTTAACCCACTGCGCCACGAGTGGAACTAGGAAATTGCACTGGGAGATGTAGCTTCACATGATAAATATGCCTTCCCAAAGCAGGATTCCAGCCACATGTGCAGAAATGACTTCTAATTTACTCAAAGTTAGGTGTTGGGGTTTGGCCAACTCTCTGGAAGGCAAAATAATCCTCTGTCTCACTTTGAGATCATATTCCTGGCAAGATAGAGGGCAGGCCATGGGCCATGGCAGCAGTGGCAATTGAGAAGAAAGAGTTATCGATTTGGAAGGCAATGGCACCTGTCTTCCCATCTAAGAGGCTAGGACAGCTTGCGCCACTGTCATATTGTTCTTGTTGCATTCAGCAAAGGCCAGTGGTCTCCATCCAATCCCTGGGAGCAGATGGTTAAAACTTGAAGTCATCAGTAGGAAAAGCCAAATTAAAACAGCAGAATAAATAAACCATACATTAACGGCAACAGTATAGCATGCTTCATTATCAAAGGGCTGACTCCTGACCTGACCAACATCCAGTGTTGCCCTGTGGACAAACACAGGAAGCCAATCAGCCCTGAATCTGGCATGAAGCAGTATACAAACATGTGCTAATTAATCCACTCGGCTCCCCTGCAAGGCAGGAAGGTAGCTATTAATATTCCTGTTTCGGCAGAAGGTGTTAGCTGAAATGGAGGATACAGACAGGGAGGTAATCATTACTGGGATTTGCATTAGAATAGCCACACACACACACACACACACTGCTGGATTTCAGTGCTCATTTGTAAAACATAACACTTTCATGCATGACCCAGTAACTACGTGTCATGGAAAAAAGAAGAAAGAGAATGAAAGGAAAGAGATTTGCAATATATGGAAGTTGTTACCACAAAACATGGTGATGAACACTAGGCTAGAAAACTTTTTAAACAATTTGAGAAATAACGTTGAAGTTAGATCATAGCTCTTTTGGAAAATGTAAATCTCCATAACCTTTTGGAAAAAAACAGGAATCTCTTGAGAAGAGTTAAAAGCTTGAGTCAACCTTCTCTTTAGTGGTAAATATCCATCAGCATTCATGAAAGCAAGACAACCCAGGTTTCTCAGCTGTTAGACTGAAATCCCTGGCTATCTCTTTGAACTGTTAGGGACAAAGATATGCAAACGCATAAAACACACACACATATATTTAGCAAAGTTTCAGAAGTGATCTTTTAGTTGCCCCAAAATAATCTACTCTTGAATCATGCTCGCAAGAGACAAAAAAATAAGGTAGACTTCTTTAAAAGTAACATATTTGGTTTACTCACAAACTTCATGTATTCAGTATACAGGTACTTTGTGTATCAATCCAGTTACAGGTAGGATTGGAAGTGGTTTCTCTGTGTAGATAATACAGGGCATCTTTCTTATAATCATCAGTCCAAAGTCTAAAGCATCTGTACTGCTTCTGATACAAACACACACACTAAAATGGAGTCTGAGTCTGAATATCCCCAGATCTGGTCACATGGTCTGCAGCCACACCCACAACAAAGAGTTTAAGGAAAACTGCATATTAATACACATATATACAATACACGAGGAGACATGATAGCCATGTATAAATATTGATGCAGGCCAATGGGATTTTGGCCTGCATCAATAGGCGTCTAGTGTCTAGATCCAGGGAAGTCATGCTACCCCTCTATTCTGCTTTGGTTAGTCCACACCTGGAATATTGTGTCCAATTCTGGGCACCACAATTGAAGAGAGATATTGACAAGCTGGAATGTGTTCTAAGGAGGACGACTAAAATGATCAAGGTTCTGGAGAACAGCCCTATGAGGAGTGATTTAAAGAGCTGGGCATGTTTAGCCTGAAGAAGAGAAGGCTGAGAGAAGACATGATAGCCATGTATAGATACATGAGAGGAAGTAATAGAGAGGGGGGAGCAAGCTTGTTTTCTGCTGCCCTGGAAACTAGGACGCGGAACAATGGCTTCAAACTATAAGAAAGGAGATTCCATCTGAACATGAGAAAGAACTTCCTGACTGTGAGAGCTGTTCAGCAGTGGAACTCTCTGCTCCAGAACGTGGTGGAGACTCCTTCTTTGGAAGTTTTTAAATAGAGGCTGAATGGCCATCTGTCAAGGGTGCTTTGAATGTGATTTTCCTGCTTCTTGGCAGCATGGGGTTGGACTGGTTGGCCCATGAGGTCTCTTCCAGCTCTATGATTCTATGTGAGAGGAAGTCAGAGGGAGGAGGGAGCAAGCTTGCTTTTAGCTGCCCTGGAGACTAGGATGTGGAACAATGGCTTCAAACTACAAGAAAGGAGATTCCATCTGAACATTAGGAAGAACTTCCTGACAGGGAGAACTGTTCAGCAGTGGAACTCTCTGCCCCTTCTTTGGAGGCTTTTAAACAGAGGCTAGATGGCCAGAGGTGCTTTGAATGTGATTTTCCTGTTTCTTGCCAGGGGGTTGGACTGGATGGCCCATGAGGTCTCTTCCAACTCAAGGATTCTATTATTCTAAGTCTAAAGTTTGCTTTTTTGGAAATCCTCTTCGAATATTTTAAAGCTGTGGATGGTGTAATCTGTCGGTGTACAACCCATGGATATGGAAATCCGACTGTAATATCAGAAATAAAGGGGATTTTTGTTCATTTGTGATAAAGAAAACAAATTAATATCCTAGTCCCAACATTAATTACTACCAAATTAGTTTCCAAACCTGCTGTTCCAAGCTGTGAATGGCCACCACTTCAAAAAATGAAGTGGACAAATTCAGAGGGTATAAACAGTTACTATCAGTAGCTGCCAGCTAGGATGTCTATATTTTGCTTCCAGGATTATAGGCACCATTCCTCTAAATAACACAGTCACTGGAGAGAGCAACAGCAGGAGAGGACTGTTTTTCTAATGACTTCTTTGTGAGTGTCCCCATAGGTATATCTGGCTGTTATATTAGTCTTTTAAGGTGCCACAGGCTTCTTCTTTCTTTTGCAACACACTGACAAAAGCTACCTCTCTGTATTTCTTCTGGCTCATTCTCTCTCATCCTTCTCTCTCTCTCCCTTCATTGTACAAGTATAGAGTTTTCAAAGAAAAACCCATCAAATTAAAAAAATTAAAAATTCCATTCAGAAAGCACTTTAATAGAGGCTGGAAGCTAAGTGGAGATTGGATTTAATTTAGGCCAATCCTCTGCTGAATTTCAGATAAAGGGTTTCTTCTCTCTCTTTCCCCCCACCAATCTAGTGGCAGGCCAGATAAAAATACCCCACTTCTGTCCTGGAGGCAACTTTTTCTGCCAATTTTCTTGGCAGAGAGGAAAAAGGGAGGGGGCTCCAACTGTGAGAAAGCTATGGCATTAAAATAGCACTTGAAGTAGAAAGTGTTTTGGAATTGGACATACTGCTTTACATTCATGTTTCCCTGTTGTGAGTGTGTTGGATCCCTCCCCTTGCTTGTATTTTATGCAATTTAAAATGATGTCAAAACATTATCATCTTTTTTCTAAGTGCAGCACAAGGCAGTTCAATTATTTTGCAAAATGCAAACATGATCACTTGAAATCATAAACCCAGATTCTCACGTCCTCCCTTTTCCACCCATCCATCTCAAGCAAAATATTTCCAGCGTTAATTTATTTTTCTAATTGATAGCCATTGTCCTCAGTGCTTTTGTTATGATTTTCTCATGGCTGGAAGCTTTGGTAGTAACTTGGTAAGGATGCATGTGTATAGGCATTCAAGGTGATCGGTTCACTTGAATGGAACAATTTGAAAAAACACGATGGGGAAAAATAAAAGGCCCGCCAGAGGCAGATTCCTTTAGAGGTGTGAAGCACGAAGCTTTGAACAAAATGAAAGTCTCCACTTGGAAAATACATTATTGAGCTTCTGTATCTGTATATCATCTGAGACAAAACATTTTGTTTTTCTTCCGATTCGCCCTTTTCTTATGCCAGGAGATGGAGAGTAACAAGCAGAAGCAAAAACAAAAATTACATGTTTTCCAACTGTCCTGATTTAGCAGGGAGAGTTTGGATGAATTGTCTGCTGTCCCAGTTTTCCAGCTGCTTTTAAAGTGTCCCATTTTCTCTCTCTTCCTCCCACCCTTCCCCATGCTGGAAACTGAGTTCAAATTGCAAAAGTAGTTTGCACTCAATTCAAGGAGAGGAGTAGAGCCCCCGGTGGCGCAGTGGGTTAAACCCCTGTGCTGGCAGGACTGAAGACCGACAGGTCGCAGATTCAAATCCGGGGAGAGGTGGATGAGCTCCCTCTATCAGCTCCAGCTCCTCATGCGGAGACATGAGAGAAGCCTCCCACAAGGATGATAAAACATCAAATCACCTGGGCGTCCCCTAGGCAATATCCTTGCAGATGGCCAATTTTCTCACACCAGAAGCAACTTACAGTTTCTTAGGTCGCTCCTGACAAGACCAAAAAAAAAAAAAAACACCAAAGGGGAGGAGAAGAGAGGTAAGAATTTTGCATTTCTCTGTTGGGTCTCCCAGCTTGTGTATTCTTCCTCATTCATGTCTGCCATTTCGACCACTCTCTATTGTTGCTAAGCCATAGATGTCCCAATTTTCCTCTGTGAAATTTTGGAAGATAGGACTACTTTGTATAATTCCAGACATGGATGAGCAACCCAAGTTTCACCAATGAGAGGCAGTATGATATGCTCAGTTCAGAAGTCATGAAACTCATGGAGTGACCTTGAGTCAGTTGTCCTTCCTTTCAGCTTGACCCCTGAATCAATAAGAGTATCTAGATCCAGGAGCATAATAGTACCACTCCGGATTACATTGTTCCTTCGCTACTTCATGGTTCACTTACCATGGACTCTCTGTTTCGCAGCATATATATGTGTGCGCACGTGTGTTTAGCAGTTAGAGGCCACGGCAGTGACCAGAAGGAGGAAGTTAAAGAGGATGAGGGGGTGGCTCTTCCTCCCTCCTCGACCTCTTTACCTTCCTCTTCCTCCTCATGGTCGCCGCTGGGGCCTCTTGCCACTGCTTGGGCCCCTCGACACCTCAGCCGCCTCCTCAATCACAGGGACCAAGCGACGGCAAGAGGCCCAGGCAGCGATGAAGAGGAGGAAGATGGAAATAAAGAGAGTGAGGAGGGAAGGGAAGGGGGCATCCCTACTTCACGGTTTTTCACTTATTGCGGGTGGTCCTGGAACGTAACCCCGCAATAAGTGAGGGAACAGTGTACTGTGTCCAGTTCTCGGCACCACAATTCATGAAGCATGTTGACAAACCTAAATGTGTCCTGGGTTGGGCAAACAAAATTATCAAAGTCCTGGAAGCCATGTTCTGTGAGGAGGAATAGTTTGGACAACTGTGCATGTTTAGCAGAGAAACCTAGGAGGGGACA
This sequence comes from Anolis sagrei ordinatus, assembly GCF_025583915.1. Classification (NCBI taxonomy): domain Eukaryota; kingdom Metazoa; phylum Chordata; class Lepidosauria; order Squamata; family Anolidae; genus Anolis; species Anolis sagrei. Next base: position 16,067,791 of record NW_026844366.1, on the reverse strand, counting down.
TGATAGCCATGTTTAAATAATTGAAAGAATGTCTTATTGAGGAGGGGACAAGATTGTTTTCTGCTACTCTGAATGCTAGTACATGGAGCAATAGATTCAAATGGCAGGAAGAGATTCCATCTAAACATTAAGAAAAAAACCCCTTCTCTTGTTAAAAAATAATTTGACAGTAGAATATGCTGACTTGGAGTCCGATGGAGTTCCCTTCATCTGTCGGGAGCACTTTGATTATGGATTCTTGCATGGCAGGGGGCTGGGCTGGATGGCCCTTGTGGTTTCTTCCAACTCTCTGATTCTATGATTTTATGAACTTCAGTCTCCCAGCTGAAGCAGTGAGGCAGACTTCTGTCATGAGTTTAACATTAGAAGCACATTTCTCTCTTATACTTGAAAAAAATGTACTTCCAGCATGTGAAAGAATAAGAAATGTTCAGCCATGAAAAACACATACACACACTCTGCTGTGATTCTGTCTGGACAATTTTTCCAGAGGGTAGACATGATTCAGTTGCTTTGCTACATGAGAACAACTGAATCATTCAATTACGTTGGAAACACACAAGAAAAAATGCAGTTCCAATTGAAAACAATTAAAAGAAGGAATGGCTAAAGAAATGGAACATTTTAAAATGTCCTAGGAAATCCTGTCTGTCAGCTGGGCCATAGCACAAGGATCCTTGAAGAAACAGACCCACTTTGTACGATTACCAACAGAGATGAAAATCCTCTACTATTTTGTCTTTATAGATGAAGATAAATACTTACTCACTGGGAAAGAAAAGAAATATTCCTTTGGGGTCTTCTCCTCAAATCCAGATGTTCCATAACATGTTGAAAATTATTCAGCGAAAAAGAAATCAAGAAGGCAATAAATGAATTAAAAAGAGACAAAGCACCGGGACCAGACGGCCTAACGGCCATCTACTACAGAACATTCCAAAATGAACTAACCCCTTTCCTAAAGAGAGTAATGAATGAAATCAGGGAGAAAAAAGAAATGCCTCAAACATGGAGACAAGCGCTGATAACCCTAATTCACAAAGAAAATACAAACCCAGAAAACGTGAAGAATTACAGGCCCATCTCATTGCTAAATTTAGATTATAAATTACTAGGAAATATTATAGCGGAAAGGTTAAAAAAAATACTGAGCAAAAGGATCAAAGAAGAGCAAGCTGGGTTCCTGCCCAAAAGGTCACAAACAGATAACGTCAGAACCATCATAAATCTAATAGAATATTATGGAAATAACATACAAAAGAAGGTAATGTTCCTAGCGTTGGACGCTGAAAAAGCCTTCGACAATGTCAATTGGGATTTCATAAAAATTCTAATAAAAGAGATGGACATGGGTCACTATTTTGAAAATATAATTGGGGCTATCTACGACAATCAGGAAGCGAAAATTATAATAAATGGCAAACAAACAGAGACAATTCATATCCAGAAAGGAACGAGACAAGGCTGCCCAATATCCCCGTTAATTTTCATTCTAACACTAGAAATATTATTGGATAGAATAAGGGACGATAAGGAAATTAAAGGAGCACGCATCCAAGGTCGCAATTACAAGGCAAGGGCGTTTGCAGATGATATAATCGGGATAATAGAAGAACCAAAGCAAAACTTAGGAAAATGGCTAAAGACAATTAGTGACTACGGTCAAGTCTCGGGATTCAAGATAAATTTAGAAAAAACCAAAGCGATAACCAAAAATATTCCAAAGAAGGAGCAGGAAATAATAGGGAGAGATTGGAACATCCAAATTACACAAAAAATAAAGTACCTAGGTATTACACTCACTGCAAAAAATTTGCAGCTATTAGAAAATAACTACATAGAGAAATGGAAAAAAATAAAAAAGGATATGGAAAATTGGAGGTACATGAAATTATCCCTACTGGGAAGGATAGCAGCGGTGAAGATGTCGATATTGCCAAAACTAGTGTTTTTATTTCAAAATTTACCAATAATTAGATCCCAAAAATTACTAGACAGTTGGAAAAAAGATGTGATGAACTTCATTTGGCAGAAGAAAAAACCAAGAATAAATTATAGAATCATGACAGAAAGGAAAAATAAAGGCGGCTTAGCAACCCCAAACATCAAGCTGTATCACGACTCCTGCGCATTAATTTGGATAAGAGATTGGGCAAAGCTAGAGAAGGAGAAGATCTTAAATGTAGAAGGAGAAGGATTAAGATCAGGATGGCATGCTTACCTAGCTATGGCTATGATAAAGCAAGAAAAGAAAAACATTTCAGCAACCACTTTGTGCGATCATCACTAATCAAAGTATGGAATAAACACAAAGATAAATTATACAAAAAAAACTCCGTTATGGCTATCACCACTTGAGGCCTCCCAAAGAAGAATATTAGGATGGAATGATTGTCCCAAGTATAAGGACATAATAAAAAAGGAAGATGGAGAATTCAAGATCAAAACTCAACAAGAATTAAAAAATATTAACAATAGAATATCATGGTACCAGTACGAGCAAATTAAAGAACACTTCAAGTTAGACAAAGAAAAAGGATTTGAAGAAGGCACAAACCTCTGGGACAAGATAATGCAAACCGAAAATAAGTTAATTTCAAAGATATACAAGAAATTACTAGAAGAAGAAGGAGACATAGAAAAGGAGAAAACATACATGAAAAAGTGGAAAGAAAACCTAGGAAAAGAGATAAGGAAAGAACAATGGGAAGAAATATGGAATAAGAAATTAAAATATACGAAAGCGATGGAACTTAAAGAAAATTGGTTTAAGATAGCCTATAGGTGGTATATAACCCCACATAAGATAGGGAAATTCAACAAAACTACGAATACAAAATGCTGGAAATGCAGAAAACATGAAGGGACATATTACCACCTATGGTGGACATGCCCAAAAGCAATAACCTATTGGAAAAGTATACAAAAATCATTACAAAAAATCTTAAAGATGAATATACCCCTGAAACCAGAAACATTTCTATTAGGGATTCACGACATAAAAATGGAGAAGAACAAGGACAAAATCCTATTTCTCTTAACAACCGCGGCCAGAATAATATATGCAAAACATTGGAAGGAAAAAGAACCTCCGGGAGAAGAAGAATGGCTTACAAAGATCCTGGATATAAGAAATATGGACAAATTAACTTACATACTTTCAAAAAAAAGGGGCACTCCATCAATAGAAACTGATTGGAAACAAGTAACAACATACTTGATAGAAGAAAAAAATATGAGAATAATTACATGAAAAAGTGGTAAGCAAAACAAAAGGGGGAGAGCGGAAGAGAGAAGAGAGAGGAGTAGTCTAGAAGAAAGAAGGAACGAAGGAAGAGGAAGAACCTCCAGAAGATACCGGGAAGTCAACGTCAGATACACACCTATCACACACCCCTTTTCTCCCCACAGTGATTTCCCTAATTTTCTTTTCTACACCTGCCACACCCCTTATCCCAAACAACTACCAAAAGCATTTCCCCCACTCTACCCCCCTCTATACTACTATTCCCCCTCTACCCCCACCTCTTATCCCCCCCTTCTTATACCTACCCGACCAGATACTGTATATTTTTAACTAAAACTAATAAAGATTATTTTAAACGAAAATTATTCAGCGGAAAAGAAAATGTGGGGCTTTTTGAACAGAAAGGCTTTGTATGCAGAAAACATACAGTAGAAAGAACTTTTTATGGATGAAAACCATTTTCTGCACAGAAAATGGTTTTGTGTGTACAATATCCCACAAGGGGTTTGTCTACATTAGCCTTAAGCCCAAAGTGGGCAAGAAGTCACTGCTGGGTGTCCAGATGACATCCAAGAACCTCTGGTCCTTGATGTGGGGTAAAGGAAAGTTCCTGGACTGTCCAAGAGTTTAACCAAAACTTCGAAGCAGCCTCATACTTTGGGGAGAGTGTGGTCAGCATAACCAACTGCAGTGCAAACTGGCCTGTTATCCACATGAGCCTGTACCACTGTGGATGGATCAGATCTGTGTCTCCATCATCGCTATGGCAGACAGCTCTAGAGCTCTGGGATAACTCCTGGCTGTCAGTGAGTGCCTTTCCTGGCATCAGCAAAGTTACCCACACTACCAGGAAGAAGGAGATCCCTGGCAGTAGCAATGAAAACAAGAAAAGTAAGATGAAGGTTCAAGCAGAGCCAAAATTGTTTCAGACTAATCATTTCCCTTTAGAAACCTTGGAAAACAGAGCAAGACATTCAGGATCCTAATAAGGGCCCTGAAAGGAAATGGTATTAAAATGGTAGGAGATCTCATGGAACCCAATGGAGAAATAACAAACTGGGACAAGCTGAAAGACAAAGGTGGACAAGGGAACTGGATGGCGTGGCTAGGCCTGTCAGGTAGAGCTCAGGCCATGAAAAGAAAAGAGGTAGCAGAAACCCCACTAGACAGAATAATTAAAAGGAAAGTAGAAAAAGGAATTATCAGGTTACTGTACAACAACATAATCACCTTATCTTACAACACAAAAACCACTCTTATAGAGAGTTGGAAACAAGAAAAAATGTTAGTGAGAAATTAATCAGGTCTTGGATTGACAACATTCAGAAAAATTAAACATATGAGGATAAAAGAAACCTAATGGAAAATAATCTCTAAATGGTATAGAACCCCCCTTCAATTAGCTCATATAATGGCAAATATTTCCAACAACTGTTGGCATAATTCTGAGGGAATAGGTTCATTCTCCCATGTGTGGTGGGATTGCAGAAAAATCCAGAACTATAACAGTAAAATATGTATTTGTTTGTTTGTTTGTTTATCATATCAGGAGCAAACCAATGTATTTGAGAAAACACAAAGTTTGCAAACTTGGCCTTCTATTAAATGTTCTTTGACCAGTAACTGGTCACTTAGAGTGCCTCTAGTACTGCTATAAGAAGGCCCTCCATTGTTCATGTGGCAGGGCTCAGGCTGCATTGAGATAGGTGACCTGTGGTTTGCTCCTCTCCGCACTCACATCTTGTGGACTCCACTTTGCAGCCCCATTTTTTAAGGTTGGCTCTGCATCTCGTGGTGTCAGAGCGCAGTCTGTTCAGCACCTTCCAAGTAAAGGTAAACAAAGGTAATGTGACTTTTGGAATACTGTATATCAAGATAAAACTTGTATGGCAAAAAATTGTTAATTGAATGAATGTACCAATAAAAAATTAAATGTGCCCACACTATCAGGTAGGAGATCAAGAAAACAAGACAACAACAAAAGTAAGATGAAGGTCAAGCAGAGACCAAATTGTTTCTGACTAATTGGACTATGAAAAATGCCCTGCTGCTGCTCCAGCCTCCAAATTCATGTGGCAGCCTCCAAATTCATTCAGAGTATTGCTCCTCCAGAATGACCTCAAAATATTTGGTAGATGTAAAGGTGCCCATGTTTTTCTTCATAAAACTTCTAAACATCAAGAGAGTTACCAGTGGTTTCAATAGTACACTATAGCCTCCTATTAAAGAAATTAATAGAATAAAATTAAGAATAAATATGAAGAGCAGGTAGGTGAAAAGACAGATTACTAAATCAGGATAGAAACTTATGACATGCATCCTCCTGGTAATCTCAACTCAAGAAGATGCAATGAATCAGTTGTTTGATGTTAAACCAACAGTCAAATAAATCCAATCAATTCAGAGGATCTACTCTGACCAGATATAGGATTTGGACCTGTTACCAAGACCTTTATTATCCCAGGGGACATTGTCTCACATTCTGTTAGTGAATTATGATAGTTTAAATGCAGTTGATGATACCCTAACTTTATTTTGGGTTGTTTGACTTTCACTGAATCATAAAGTAGGAAAAAGCTCCGTAGAGCATCAAAATTGACATCCCATTCTTTGAAGAAAACTCAGATGAAAAATCCTCAGCAGATAGCTATGTAGCCTCTTTTTCAAATGGAGTTTGGAATTTTGTCCTGATCACAAAACAATCAAAATCCCCCAAACTCCATCTTTTAAGTAATATGTCCTCCAATATTACTTGGCTGTAATCATACTGCAGAATCACAACAGTTTGACACTATATTAACTGTTATGGCTCAATGCTTTGAGCTGCTTTGAGTCTCTTTTGTGGAGACAAAAAGTGGGATAATAATAATAATAATAATAATAATAATAATAATATGGAATATATGGAGATCCGCAATTTTGTGAGGCATTTCAGACATCACTGGTGCCACAACAAACTACAAATCCTAGGATTCTGTAGGATGGAGCTATGGATGTTAAAATGTTGTCAAACTGCTATAATTCTGCAGTGTAGTGTCACCAGAGAATGGAGATAATTTATTATTTATTTATTACTGTGCTTATATACCGCCGTTTCTCAGCCTAAATCGGCGACTCAACGCAGTTTACAACACAACGACAAGCAGCAATATTCCATTAAAAAGCATAAAAACACATACACAATACACAATATTATTGGGCCACCAATAATAATCCAATGCATCTCTTAATTGTAATCGCAATCCAATTTCGTCGTCTGTGATTAACCAATCCTTTGTTCATCAGTTTCATTGCACCAGGTTAATCGAATGCTTGTTTAAACATCCATGTCTTCAACCTTTTTTGAAATACAATCAGCGAAGGGGCTGATCTCACCTCTATGGGGAGGGCATTCCAAAGCCGAGGGGCCACCACAGAAAAGGCCCTGTCTCTCGTTCCCGCCAGCCGCACCTGTGAAGCAGGCGGGATAGAGAGCAGGGCCTCCCCAGAAGATCTTAGGGTCCTGGTGGGCTGATAGGCCGAGATACGTTCGGATAGATAAGTTGGGCCAGAACCGTTTAGGGCTTTAAAGGCCAGCGCCAGCACTTTGAATTGGCCCGGTAGCAAATCGGCAGCCAGTGGAGCTGGTACAGCAGAGGAGTTGTATGCTCCCTGCGCCCCGCTCCAGTTAGTATCATGGCTGCCGCCCGTTGGACTAATTGGAGCTTCCGAGCCGTCTTCAAAGGCAACCCCACGTATATCCCTGGCTATTTTCCTGCCACAAAGACATTATCTGTGAAGGCAATTTTCCTGCTTCTTGGCAGGGGTTGAACTGGATGGCCCATGAGGTCTCTTCCAACTCTATGATTCTATGATCTGCAGAGAATTTATGGGAACCCCCAGAGTTCCCTAGAGATATCCATTGTAGGCGAAAAGCTGGAGGTATCACACTAATCCTCTTGCTTTCCAACAGCATGAAATGGATGTGCCCAAATGTGAACACTGGTGGAGTTTGGGAAAAATAGAGTTTGACATTTGGGAGTTGTAGTTGCTGGGATTTATAGTTTACCTACAATCAAAGAGCATTCTGAACCCAACCAACAATAGAGTTGGGCCAAACTTCCCACACAAAACCCCCATGATCAACAGAAAATATTTTGGCGACCCCTTTGACACCCCCAGGGGTCCCGACCCCCAGGTTCAGAAACACTGATCTAGTCACTGCCACAGCCACATAAGTTCCTTGAATGCTTGAACACCTGATGCATATTCTGCTTTAGTAAATTTCAACAGGTGGGACAGTTGCAAGAACAAGAAATGAACACTAGTTCATAGAGAGAAAGCCCATTAAGGATGTAAAAAAAAAACTCACAAAATTTCTCATTCTTGAAAATAGAGGATATCTCAAGATGTTATGCCAGCCTGTCACAGTCGCACATGTCTGTAAGATTTTTCTGCTGCAGCACAATAAGGAATGTGCCTTTCCCCTTGTGGATGCCATAATTTGCACAAAGATTCTCTGTTCAAAACTACTTTCTCTCTCCCTTTGTAGAGGATTCCTTTCAACGTTCCTCTTTTCTTTTCTCTTTATGACGTGAAGTATCCCATTCAGCGAGCACAGTAAGACTGGTTGATGGATGGAAACGATGCAAAAGTACCATCCAATGTTTCCAATTTTAAAGAAACCTATAAAACAAGTTAGCAGCAATCATAATTTTCTGCAATTGCTCAATTTGCACAAAAATAATCCTCTCAAGTGCAAGAATTCAAACTGACAAAAAGCAGGAAATAAGACCATGCACCAAGATATCCCGCTATCTTGCAGACGAGAAGGGAAATGGTGCTGCTTCTCATTCTTATGCAGAAGACTGGAACAAGATTGGATTTATCTAACACAGACATACAAACCAGCTCCCACAAGAGTTCTTTCTCCCACCCTGGACATCCCACGGATATATAAATCTCACTTGCCTAGTTTCCAACAGTCCTCACAACCTCTGAGGATGCCTGCCATAGATGTGGGTGATATGTCAGGAGAGAATGCTTCTGGAACATGGCCATACAGCCCGGAAAACTCACAGAAACGCAATGATTTTGGCCATGAAAGCCTTCAACAACACAGCTTCCACTCTAGTTGGTAAGAAACATATAGGATCTTAGAGGTAACAGATGCCCTGCTAGAAATCTCCCTTGTCCCAGGACAACTAGACTTGAGGTGCATCTTCACTAGTACTTTATGTCAAGGGGGTGGGGACATTTCCATGGTGATTGCACAATGCACAAAGCTAATTCAAAGTAATACAGCCAGTTCCACTGCCTATTCAGGGAATGGTCATGATTGGTTACATGGCCATACTATTTTCCCCAGGGCTCAGGTAGGCTGGAGACACTGGATGGTCATATCTTGCTGCCCTAACCACCCCTCCATTTGCCAATTTCTGTGTCCACCAGGAATGAAAATAAAGTTGGATGCTGCTCAGTGCCTGGAGTAACAATATCCAGAACACTGAAGGAGGGGTCCTCCTCTCCCCTCTCGTGGCAGTTCTGCACCACTCAGCCATGCAGTTAACATCCAGGTGTTGGACCACTTTGAGGGTGTGGAATATAGCCTCCATATAATTCCTGATCTAGTTTGGGGGTGTGGGTGTAGCTCCAGTGATGCTGATTTGGAGTATCCCATACCAGATCAACATTGTCATTTCCACCCAGTCAAGATGCTCCCTTGCTCTACCTATACAATATTATCCTTGTATCTATGAGACCAATATGTGATTTTATTACCTGGGTCTGACAAAATATGACCTTTCTTGGAATTATTTAGGTTCTCCAGGCAATTTTATGGTATGCTTCTGCCAGCAACTGACCATAGCCATGTTGGAGGACCTAGCGATGCCCAAAGATGTGTCCTCTCAATTGTTTATTTAATAGGTTCAGTATTAGGGTTAGTTTTGCTTATCTATATCTATGTGAAGTTCTGAAATGTATCCCCCGTGGTTATGGATAGTCTGACAGCATATGGAAAGACTCCTGTAGTTCAACCAATGGCCTATTCTGACGATGGTCAGCTTTAATGCAGTGTCCTGTCTTCCACAAACTTGTCAGATACCCTGGGAAGCAGGAAATAAAACTGGGCTCTCCAGGCCAATGGATACTCCACCTCAGACATCAGAAGAGCTGCAAGACCAAGAACAAGCCACGAGAGTAAAGATGAAGATCCACCCAGAGGAAAAGTGTTCCTGCCATACATCAAGGGAACCACTGACCGCATAGGGAAGCTGATGAGGAAACACAACATACAAACAATCTACAAACCCACCAAGAAAATCCAACAAATGCTACGTTCAGCAAAGGACAAGAGGGATCCTCTCACCTCCGCAGGAGTCTACCGTATACCATGCAGCTGTGGACAAGTCTACATAGGGACCACCAAACGCAGCTTGCCCAAACACGAATCAAGGAACATGAAAGGCACTGCAGACTACTTCAACCAGAGAAGTCAGCCATAGCAGAGCACCTGATGAACCAACCTGGACACAGCATATTATTTGAGAACACATAAATGCTGGACCACTCTCACAACCACCATGTCAGACTACACAGAGAAGCCATTGAAATCCACAAGCATGTGGACAATTTCAACAGAAAGGAGGAAACCATGAAAATGAACAAAATCTGGCTACCAGTATTAAAAAACTTTAAAATTACAACAGCAAAACAACAGAGAGGAAACAACCAGGCACATCTTAACACCTCTCAACAGAACATTTTCCCAGGCTCAGCCAGGCCTTCAAATGCTAATGAAGGTGGTCAGCTGAAACATTCACACCTGGCTCAGCAGAGAGCTCTTTGCCCCACCCCAGTCATTCCACAGATATATAAACCCATTTTCCTATTTCCAACAGACCTCACTACCTCTGAGGATGCTTGCCATAGATGCAGGCGAAACGTCAGGAGAAATGCCTCTAGAACATGGCCCTATATGGCCCTATAGCCCGAAAAAACCTACAAGAACCTAGGAAATAAAACTCTCAGCTGTTCTATCTCAGTTGGGCATCATGTGGCTTGTAGGTCTTTCCATGCCTAAATTCTCCTATGGAGGTAGTCTGACATTTTCTTCAAGATTGCAGAAGCAAAGTTGTGCATGCAGTATTATTGAGCATGGAAAAGTACCTAGATCAAAGGAAATAATCACGCCACTCTAGTCTGCTTTGGTCAGACTTTAGCTGGAATATAGTGCAGTTCTGGGCACCACAATTCAAGAAGAAAATGAACAAGAATGTGTCCAAGGAAAAGAAACCAAAATGATCAAAGGTCTGGAAACCTCAACCCGTGAGGAGTGGCTTAAGGATTCAGCTTGGAGAACAGAAGGATAAGAAGGGACATGATAGACACATTTAAATATCTGGAGTCATATTGAAGATGAAGTGGGCTTGTTTTCTTCTGCTATAGAGATTAAGACATAGAGCAATGGATTCAATCAATTGGAAAATAGATTCCACCAAACATTAGGAAGAACTTCCTGATGATAATAGCTATTCAACAGCTGAATATGCTGCCTCAGAGTGTGATGGAGTCTCCTTCTTTGGAAGTTTTTTAAACAGAGACTGAATGGCCATTTGTGAGGACTGCTCTGATTCCTGCCTAGCAGAATGGGGTTGGACTACATGGCCCTTGCAGTTTCTCCCAGCTATGATTCTTTGATTCTCTTTGGCTGTGTGCAATCATTATGTAACGTTGCCATTCAACAACAAAGGGAAAATATCCCTATTACTACTTTGGAATTTGCACAGAAGCCGAAGCTGGTTCATCAAAGGACTTGCTCTCTTATGAAACGCATTTCAGACTCACGCCTTGGCAGAGAGTCGAGGGCCCTGAGCTCACAATATGTATACATTAGCTAAGTCACCCATGGGAATACAAAGTGCTCATGTGCAGGAGTAACTTTCCAGTTAGCCAAGCGTCTGAAACTCAAAGATTGCTTATCTCTAAAACCAGGCATTCAAACAAGCCATCAGCAAAGTCTGTAGCATAAACAACTTGGATCCAGTTGTTCTGTTCTCTGTTTTCTTTTTAAAATCTTTGTTCTATTTGCAGTTGATCTATTCATTGAGGTCCAGCTTTTGGCAAAGTCTGAACCAACATGTAGCCATATTGGAATGCATAGCAAATCTCTGTAAAATTCTACTTTTGGAGATTTATATTATGTAACCCCGATGTAGGATTTTAACAATGAGATCTGCTTTCTGCCCCCATTCTTTGCATTTCTAAAAGCTTTAATTTTCCATCTCCAGATTTGTCAGAAACCACTAAGGCCTCATCTGCTATGAACTTGCACTGACTGGTTAGACTAGGAGGAATCTGTCATCTTCTTCAGCTGGTTTTCCATGAAGAATGAAAGCTTTCTTCTCGTCTGCTTTTCTGCCAACCTGATTTGCATAGTCTTTCCAACTTATTTATTTGTTTATTTACTTATTAACATTATTGAAAGCATTTGAGTGTCACATATCCTTCAATTGTCCCAATTTTGGAAGGGTGGTTCTAGTTCATCCTTTGTTGTCACCTCTTTTCCTATTTTAGCCTTGTCTTCAGCTTGCTTTGATTGCTTAAAATTGAGTTCAAAACATAAAAGCAGTGTTTATTAACTCAACAGTGTTGGGGGGGCGGGGTATCATCCTTTCCAATAGGCAAAACCAAATGGTTTTCCTACTATGTACATTCTTCCTGCTCCAATAAAGGATCACTGCCTTGTCGTGGCACCGGATCTTGAGCACCTTAATGATGCCACAAGCGAAACCATGAAGGGACACCCAAGATGGGATGGTCATGGCAGAAAGCTCAGACCAAACGCACACCCTAGGGAAGGTAATGGCAACCCACCCCAGTATTCTTGCCAAGAAAACTAAACTAAACTACATTTAGTTTTCACACTGGCAATGAAGATCCACATAGTTAAAGCAATGAAATTTCAATTGGTCCAACGGGCGGCAACCAGGTTACTAACTGGGGTGACTTACAGGGAGCGGTCAACTGCCCTGTTTAAGGAGCTCCATTGGCTGCCGTTCATTTTCCGATCCCAATTCAAGGTGCAGGTTCTTACCTACAAAGCCCTGAACGGTTTGGGACCCGCCTACCTGCGTGACCGCATTTCTGTGTATGAACCCACAAGATCTCTTTGATCATCTGGAGAGGCCCTGCTCACGCTCCCACCTGCTTCGCAAGCGCGATTGGTGGGGATGAGAGAGTTTTTAACTATTACATCTGGCCTGGCCATAGGTTTTTAAACTCTTGTGTGTTATTGTCTATATGTGAGTTATATCAATTGCATTGTTTATTTTGTTTATTGCTTGATGTTTTTATTGATGCGTTGTTGGGCTTGGCCTCATGTAAGCCGCTCCTTGGGGAGATGGTGGCAGGATGTAAATAAAGTTTTATTATTATTATTATTATTATTATATTTATTATTATTTATTTATTTAAAAGTTTTGTATACCGACCTTCTCACCTCTCTTGAGGGACTCAGACCGGTTTCCAACCATAATACCACATACAGTCAATAAAACATCATAATTCATATTACAATAAAACATTAAAACAGCAATTACATTCAATAAATACAATGGTCAGTCGTCCCACTAAAATCAGGTGTTCATCATCCTCCATCCATATCTCAGGGTGTTGGCTCACTCGTCGAATGCCTGTCTCCATAACCACGTCTTCACCTGCTTCCTGAATGTCAGGATAGAAGGGGCGGTTCTGATCTCCGGTGGGAGAGAGTTCCAGAGTCGAGGGGCCACCACCGAGAAGGCCCTGTCCCTCGTCCCCACCAGACGCGCTTGCGAGGCCGGTGGGACCAAGAGCAGGGCCTCTCCAGACGAGCTTAATAATCTTGATGGTTATTAATGGTTATTAATTATTATTAATATTTGTCCCTAGCAGTACATCGGTTTAACAGCTAAGAGAACTAGTTGCCTTGCATGAGTGCTGGTGAATGCCATTTTTCCAAAAAAAGGTTGTGACTTATAACAAGGTCATGCCTTTTCTTTGACCAGTACTTTTCCAAAAAGGTTATGAATCCAATTTCCCAAATGTTTATGGAGATTCACAATTTTTTAAGTAAATAATTCTCACTGTCTGTGTCCATGCCTCTGTGACTGGCATTCAAAGATAGATATAGATATAACTTTTGAATAAAGATGCTCCATTTAGAATTGAGTATATGCGAGGTGACTAATATTCTCTCTAGAATATGTTTTCTTCCAGTTATTAATGCAAAAGAGAACAGTAAGTATATTTCCCTGCAAAATAATGCTGATTTTTCTATGTTGAGCCATTACAGAAAAGGCCCTGCAAAGGTTTTTAAGAGTTACAGTATTTCAATATACTGTTACTCTCCATAAATCTTTGAGACAGACAGTCTGTATGAAACATTTGTAATTTATACACTAAATATGAGAAGCTAGTGAGAGATCGAGTGTATTACAGAATAAGAAGAAAATGCATTATTATAATAAGAAATGAAGCACATTCTGTTCCCAAGCGGCACAGATGAAAATGACTAATTAAAGAATAATATTTCATTGGCTGCCAACTCAATCAAAGTTTAGATAGACAAACCAGCAATTACAGGAAGGAGATAATCAGTTGTGCATTTAAAATACTATCTGCCAAGCAACTTGTCCTTTAATTAGATGTGCAATTTTGAAAGAAAAAAAATTGGATTGTTCGGAAATGAAGGAAAAGCAATAATCATATGAAGAGTGGAGCCTCAGTCGGGTTTATCTCCATCTAGCAGGAATCAATTAAAATAAAACAATAAATTGCAATTGTTTAGATTGTGCTCCGTGATTGCAATTAAAAACTCAACATTAGCTACCCCAGATGGAGAAAGAGATATTATGGGGGGCAGGAGTTTTAAAGGGGAGTAAATAAATAATGCACAGTGAAAATCCGAAGATGGTTTCAAATGGGTTTATTTACTTATTTTAAGTTTCACAGATCACCTTGCCACGGGTTTATGACACATATTTAAATATGTATACCCTGCCCTCTATATAAAGATCTTCAGGCAATTAATGATAAGGTCAGCTCGATCAATTTAAAACAATGTCAACAATAAAAAATGTTTAAAAGGCATATGAAACAGTTTAACAGCTTAAAAGAAGACAGAGTGAAATTGGCACTATAATTTAAAAAGGATATTGACAAGCCAGAACGTTTCCACAGAAGGACAACTAAAATGTGAAGGGTCTGGAAGCCAAGTCCTATGAGGAATGGCTTAGAGAGCTGGGTATGTTTAGCTTAGAGAAGAGAAGGTTAAGAGGGGACATAATGGTCATGTTTAAATATGAAAGGATGAAAAGATGGCATATTGAGTAGAGCGCAAGCTATTTTTCTGCTGCCCCAGAGATCAGGACACAGAGCAAAGGGTTCAATTTGGCTTGGAGAACAGAAGGTTAAGAAAGGACATGATAGACATGTGTAAATATCTGATCGAATCATAGAGTTGGAAGAGACCTTGTGGGCCATCCAGTCCAACCCCTGTCAAGAAGCAGGAAAATTCTATTCAAAACTCCCTCGACAAATGGCCATCCAGCCTCTGTTTAAAAGCCTCCAAAGAAGGAGCCTCCACCACACTCTGGAGCAGAGAGTTCCACTGCTGAACAGCTCTCTTCATGTTCCGGTGGAATCTCCTTTCCTGTAGTTTGAAGCCATTGTTCCGCATCCTAGTCTCCAGGGTAGCACAAAACAAGCTTTCTCCCTCCTCCCTAAGACTTCTCTTCATATACTTATACATGACTTTCATCACATCTCTCTCAGCCTTCTCTTTTGCAAGCTAAACATGACCAGTTCTTTAAGCCGCTCCTTATATGGCTTGTTCTTGAGATCCTTGATCATTTTAGCTGCCCTGCTCTGGACACATTCCAGCTTCTCAACATCTCCCTTAAGTTGCAGTGCCCAGAATTGGACACAGTATTCCAGGTGTGGTCTGACCAAGGCAGAATAGTGAAGTACCATGACTTCCCTGGATCTCGACACTATACTTCTATTGATGTTGGCCAAAATCCCATTGGCTTTTTAAGCTGCTGCATGACATTGTTGGCTTATGTTTAATTTGTAATCTACAAGAACTTCAAGATTTTTTTTACACGTACTACTGTCGAGCCAAGCGTTAGTTTTGACCATCTCTCTGATCTGTTAAGATCTCTTCCAATGCTATCATTTTCTGATCAGCCATATACATAGATTTGTATAAAACCAATTAGGTCCCAAAGGGTTTTTTGGCATTCAGATGACAGTAACATTGGCACCAGGAAGGTGTTCTGTCACAGCAGAGTAGCACTGACTTCCATTTCAGTCGGAGGTGAATCCATGCTGGGTTTTACATTAAACATTAAAGGTGTTAAATCTATTGAGGGATGTGGTTCAGCACTTCGGAAAGCCTAGAATCGATGAGTGACTCCTGGAAATGTCACAGGGGTGACTCCCTGGTGGTGTCATTAAGCACAATGCCTCATCCAGGCAGATGCAGAAGCAAAAGTGGGGACAGCAATAACTAGTAGAAAACATCTATTAAAAGTGGCACTCTTGTCCTGAGGCTCCTCCACTTGCCCTGAGGCCTGGATAGCATGCTTTGGACAACATGGTCTGCAGGAAAGTTTGTGACCTGTGGGCTACCTATTAGGCTTGTTTGATTTAAAAAGGTTCAAAACTTGTTTCGGATGTAGGGGGCGCTGGTGGTTCAATTCTAAAGTCGCCTCCTTTAAATATATATATTTTTTCAAAACTTTCTGAAACTTCCGAAACAGCTTCGTTAATGGCAGATACACGTGTGCAGTTGGAAAAAACAGCACTGGCACTGGGGAAACTTCAGGGGCTCTTCCACTCAGGCCACTCCTGACCGAGGGGCTCTTCCACTTCAGGCCTGCCTCAGCTGTCAATGCTGAGGAGGAGGAGGAGCGACACCCCCTCAGGTGCCACTTGGCTCCTGCTGCCGGGCTTCAGCCTGGCAGCAGGCTTCAGGCTGTTCAGAATAATGGGAGTGGAAATCCAAAACACCTGGAGGGGCCAAAGTTTGCCCAGGCCTGGATTAGATGCAGCCATACCACAGTTCAATGTTATGGGATCCTGGGGTTTGTAGTATGGCGCTCTTTGGCAAAGGAAGCTAAAAAACCATGTAAAACTACAGCTACCAGGATTGTGTAGCAAAGCAGTTGGTAGTGGTTCCTTGATAAGATCTGCCTGATCCACCTGGAGGGAGGGAGGCAGGAGAGGGAATGAAGGAAGAAAGGAGTGAGGGAGGGAGGGGAAGGAGGAAGGAAGGAAAGAAGGAAGGAAAGAGGGAAGGAAGAGAGCAAGGGGAGGAAGGGAAGGAAGGTGCTTCTGACAGGTTCTCCTGTCAGAAGACACAAATATGTTGGAAGCATATTTGCCACAAATATGTTGAATTTTTGCCAGAAATATGTTGGAAGCCGTATATAAGTGAAATAAATAAATAGATAGATAAATAAAGTGAGGTCAAACTGTGTTACGAACCTACTATATTTTTAGTCATGGTGGGATTGAGAGAATTTACACTGCTGTAACTATTCCTCAAAAAAACAAAAGCAGAGGAGGAAATGTTTAAAGCCTATAGACTTTTGCAGAAATACAATAGGCTCCTAATATTCACTGGGGTTTGGTTTTAGGACCCTCTGTGGATACCAAAATCTATGGACGCAAGGTCACAGCATCTATATAAATAAAAATGTAATGTTCGTTTGTGGGATTAACAGAACTCAAAAACCACTGGACGAATTGACACCAAATTTGGACACAAGACACCTAACAACACCATGTATATCCTTCACTAAAAAATTGATTTTGTCATTTGGGAGTTGTAGTTGCTGGGATTTGTAGTTCACCTACAACCAAAGAACATTCTGAACCCCACCAACAATGGAATTAAACCAAACTTGGCACACAGTTATCCCATGACCAACAGAAAATACTGGAAGGGTTTGGTGGGCAGTGTCCTTTGGTTTTGGAGTTGTAGTTCACCTACATCCAGAGATCACTGTGGACTCAAACAATGATGGATCTGGACCAAACTCTACAAGAATACTCAATATGCCCAAATGTGAACACTGGTGGAGTTTGGGGGAAATAGAATCTTGACATTTGGGAGTTGTAGTTGCTGGGATTTGTGGTTCACCTACAGTCAAAGAGCATTCTGAACCACACCAACGATAGAATTGGGCCAAACCTCCCACACAGAACCCCCATGTGGGTCACAGCAATGCGTGGCAGGGGACAGCTAATATGTAATATAAAAGTAATAAAGCCCATAACATAAAATTGTAAATCAGGATTTGCTTTTGGGCTTTTCAAAAATAATATTTTTTTTCAACATGTGCATGATGGAATTTTTGAATGCAGAACACTTAGTATGGTGGGCTGACTGTATTTTCAACTAGGGCTTAACAGATATCAAGAAACGGGGGGCCTCCCTATCCTTTCTGCTGGCCGAAGGAATAACAATAGCATCTCTGGCAGAGTCAGGCCTGCAAGCATCACTGGTTTCGTCTAAGAAATTGCCTCATTGTCTGCTACAGCTGTGCCGAACCTGCTTGAATTGTAGTAGGTTGGCACCAGCCCTTCTCATACTTAATTACATTTTAAAAAATCATTGACTTCATGTAATGGAGTGAATTATCTGTGATTTCTTTCCTCCGCCTCTTGTCCCCAATTCCCACTTTGCAAAGGGGACTTCAGGACACTCCGTTCCAGCTGACATCTGCTCTGTGCTCCACTCAACAGAATTTTTGCTAGAGGGCAGGATACATACAGCAAAGACATATTGTGGAGAGCATGGGTCTTTTCTAGCCCAAGAGCTTCTTCCATACATTAGACATTTGCTGAGTGTTGTGTCAAATGTTTTCTCACGCGGATGTTCTCCATACAAAAAGGATGCATTCAAGGGGAAGAAATTGTCTCCGGAACCCTGTGCTCATTTATGATAGTGTTGTCACCTATCTGTTTACAGTGATGGTTGGAAAAGTAAATATTCTTTATGGAAATCTCCATTTTGCAGCTCTAGAATATTACTGGAGAAGGAAGAAGAGGATTGAAATTCAGTATGGGACATCTTTATAAGAGGACTAATTTTTGTGGAAATAGAATGAAGCATTTTTGCAATTACTTACTCAGGTGATCCCTCGGATTGTCTTCCAAGATTGGTGTACTGGCGGTGGGTCCGTACGTGACTATGGAGCCCTATTCTTGATCTGCATGTTCTTCTGCAGTGAGGGCATTGGTTTCCAGGTGGAAGGCGGTCCAGGTCGGTGTTGGCTTGATGCACCTTCCTCTTGGAACGTTTCTCTCTTTCGCCCTCCATTCATGCCTCTTCAAATTCTACAGCACTGCTGGTCACAGCTGACCTCCAGCTGGAGCGCTCAAGGGCCAGGACTTCCCAGTTCTCAGTGTCTATGCCAGAGTTTTAAGGTTGACTTTGAGCCTATCTTTCAATCTCTTTTCCTGCCCACCAACATTCTGTTTTCCATTCTTGAGTTCAGAGTAGAGCAACTGCTTTGGGAGACGGTGGTCGGGCATCCAGACAACATGGCCAGTCCAGTGGAGTTGATGGCGGAGGACCATCGCTTCAATGCTTGTGGTCTTTGCTTCTTCCAGCATGCTGACAGTTGTTTGCTTGTCTTCCCAAGAGATTTGCAGGATTTGCAGGATTTTTGCAATATCTGTCTTCAACATAGGAAGGCTGGGACATCAATACATTCCAATTCGAGAATATTAACCATTGCATGTCAGATCCAGTGTATGATGGACTGGTGCATGACAGAAGTGATGCAAATCAGAAGTGATGCCCATCAGAACTAATGCACAACAGGCACTGATGCACAATGGATGCCAACATACATTGAGCCCAATGTACAATCAGATCAATGCAGAATGGGTAACTTCATGCTTATACTGTACTTTATCGCACAAATCTGCCATTCAACTACAGTCACACTATCACTGATACAGGATAAATACCAGGTTGAGCACCTTCCCATAAGACAACTCCTTTCCATCCAGAATACCCTGAGTACTAATGGCAGATCCAATAGGTGCTATGAGAACAAGGTGTTAATATAGTTCTCCATGGGTCATGCAGTTTGACACTACGTTCAATGCCATGATTCAATGACGTGTAATAATTATGGGAGTTGTAGTTTAGAAGACTGCACCTCCCAAGATTTCAGTGCATTGAACCTTGGCAGTAAAAAATGGTATCATACTGCATTAATTCTACATTGTAGATACACCCCTGTCTTCACATGTTTCAACTATCAGACTGTTTCTGAATGACTGTGTAAAGCCATTTTTGAAGGACAATGACACCACTCATGATAACTAGAAAAAGCTGTCAGAACAGCCAGATATTAGCTGCGCACAGGATGGAATTTTGCTACCAGGCAGATGGAAAAAACAGAAGGCAAATGAGAAGAAATGAAGAAGACAAAAGTTCCAGACTTTAGATGTTCCACTGTCTTTTATTAACTGAAGAAATGGGGATAAGAAGAAACAGGAACATTGTACGAGGCATCCAGGCCTGATAAAGAAGCTTATGAGCTTCAAAAGCTCGTGTAGTGTATTTTGTGCCTTGCATTTTGTATCATCACAATTTACTGCATGACCAAAAGAACTATGTTAGATTGAAGAGAGCAGAAAGGTGATGAACAGTTACACAGCCGAAATGAGGCATGGACAATCTTCGACCCTTCAGGTGTTTTGGACTTCAATTCCCACTATTTCATTAGCCAAGTCAAGGGCCATTCTGCAGAAAAGTGAAATATTATTTATTTATTTACAGTATTTATATTCCACCCTTCTCACCCCATAGGGGACTCGGGGCGGATTACGATGTACATATACATGGCAAACATTCAATGCCATAGACACACAACATATATAGACAGACACTCAGAACATTTTCATGAGGGTATTCTGGCCACCAGGGGAGTTGTCAGTTCCCCATCCATTTATGACACTGATGAAGTACTTCCTCATTCCCTGCATGCTTGCTGGAGATTTTTTTAATGGCCTCATAAATTCGTTAAATTAGCCTCCCCACATAAGTGGTACCTAAATTTCTTACTTGACAGATGCAACTGTCTTTCGGGCTGCAAAGGATGACAACAAGCTACACAAATTGGTTGGAAGCTCACTCCGACCCGGGCTGGCTTCGAACTCATGACCTTTAGGTCAGTAGTGATCTTAAGTAGTGATCTCCCAGCCAGCTGTGCCACAGTCCCAGTGCAGGCACTGTGGCCCACTAGCACCACCTAAGGGGCCACCAACCACAGGCCACTGTCATTTTTTCCATCCAGGAATTCAAAAAAGATAGAAGCGGCACCATAGCAGAGAAAGGAGAGGGGTTGGACCTTCTTTTATTTTCTCTTGGAATTGACTAAATGTTCACCTTTATCCACCCTGCTCAGAGATTACTCCTTTTTTTGATAATAGTTAAGGTACAGCACTTACCATGGGTTATTTACTTACCATGGATAAGCCAACCCAGGTTTTTTGGGTCAATTTCTTTACTAGACTTTTTAAACTTTGCATATATACAGTAATCAGAACTGTTCCTGCCAAATTTAGACAGCTGGAGAGTATGCTATACTGTGATACCAACACACTTCAAAGGTTCATAGTAAGTATCAACAGCAGCATCGAGGCAGATTTTTGACACAAACATCAGTAAAGGTCTCTATGTAAGCAGCTGCAGGAAAATTTGACCTTGTGTTAACAGATGGGACTCCAAGATTCGTATTCCCAAGATAATCCCCCTCCCTAGTTTTAATGGACTACTAATCCAACAGCAAACCTAATTAATCACTAGAATCTTCCTTTTTTAAAAAAAAGGTTTACTCTCCTCCAAATGCCCTGCTTGATTCTCTTGCCTGGCTGCTTTCCCAGCTTCCCAACTTCTCTAAACTCTTTATTTTTATATTGCAAAAATTCAATTCTTATTTTGCATCAAGATCAAATGTTTCAATTACAGTCTTGAAAATTAGAGGCCTGAGCGATAGATGAATCCCCTGGGAAATTTGACATCCAATATGTTGATGTCCAATACATTTGCACAATATAGTGTTGCCATAATTCATTCTTTCCATGCCGATAAAAACTAAATGTCAGAAACAAATCTGACATTTTCGCTGTGACATCCTAGTTTTCTATCTATGTGGAATTTTTGACCATGCACCTATTAGCAATGAAAAATATTCAAAAAAATAGTTTAAAGCATTTTTGTTGAGTGTCAAGAAAATAAAAACAAATCTGAGAAGAGGAATCCTGCTTATATATTATACACATTATTTTACTGACACAAAAACACAGTATGGCACAGCAAACGAGATATATATGCTGGGTTTCATATCACAAAATCACAACTCGAACACTTCCCAAGTGTTTAGGACCGTGTGATGTATTTTCGAATAAACCTGCAAAAATAGCGGAAAATGAACACGTAAAAATACTGTGGGACTTTTGAATCCAGACTGGCAAAGTTTTGTAACACAATACACCAGACCTCACAATTGTGGAAAACAAAAAAGTTTGGATTGTTGATGTTGCTATACCAGGTGACAGTTGAGTTGATATTTATTTATTTGTCGTGTCAGAGCAGCCAGTCCATTATATTACATTTCTAACATAACAAAGCAAACAAACAGAAAAATACACAACTTGTGAGTTTGGTAGCTGGTTAAATGTCCTTTGACCAGTATCTGGCCACTTGGAGTGCTTCCGGTGTTGCTGCAAGAAGGTCCTCCATTGTGCATGTGGCAGGGCTCAGGTTGCATTGCAGCAGGTGGTCAGTGGTTTGCTCCTCTCCACACTCACATGTCGAGGATTCTACTTTGTAGCCCCATTTCTGAAGGTTGGCTCTGCATCTCGTGGTGCTAGAGCGCAGTCTGTTCAATGCCTTCCAAGTCGCTCAGTCTTCTGTGTGCCAGGAGGGAGTCTCTCATTTGGTATCAGCCATTGGTTGAAGTGCTGGGATTGAGCCTGCCACTTTTGGACTCTCACTTGCTGAGGTGTTCCAGTTGAGTTGATGAAAAACAGGAAAGATACAGATGCTATCGGGACCTCAAAATCGAACTGCAAAGGCTTCGGCATAAACCAGTACAATTGGTGGTGATCGGCACACTGGGTACCATGCCATAACATCTCAGCCGGCATTTGGAAACAATAAACATTGACAAAATCGCAATCTGTCAACTGCAAAAGGACACACATTTACTATTATTATTATTGTTATTACTATTATTACATGCCACTTTTTTCTCTTAAAGAGACTCAAAGTGCTGAACAGTAGCAAAAACATTACAATACACAGCTTAAAATCTAAGGCTATAAACATTAAAATAGAATTAAACCTGCAACTCTCTAAAATGAATAATTAAAAAACATTCAAACTATTAAAACAAATTTAAAATATATAAAATGTCACACAACATTTATCTTATTATAGAGCTTAACTCTGTGCAATATTTGTACATGGTTGGTGCAGAAAATAGCATCTTAGTATTTTCTGTGCAGAATTTTCTGGTTTTGTTTTGGGTTTTTTTGTTTTTAATTCTCTGTTTTTGTGTTTTTTTGTTTTTTGTTTTGTTTTATTTGCACAAAACAACAATGTGAATATTGCACAGAATATAGACTGAATTGAGAATTGGCTTTAAAGAATTTCTTACAGCAGGAAGACAATTAATAGAATTCAGGCATGTAGCCCCCCCCCCCCCGCCCCCCGAAATTCTCATGGTGGTTTGCGAAAAGGCCTTACTGGTGCATTATTTAAACTGTTATGTTTATTCATATCATGATCTGATCACCATACTCAATATATCCCATATGGGGGTATTGGGGTAATGATACAAAAGGTTTGCTAGGCTAGACCCTCTTTCACTCAGACTCAGCCCCCCCCCCTCCCCGAAACAAACTTAAGCCACCCCCAAATCAAAATCCTGGCTATGGGCCTGCTAGAATTGCTTCCTTTTCCCAATAAATTGGTGAAGAAATTGTGATTTTGGGGAATTAGTTGGCATTGTCTTCGCTCCGTATAGAGTTCATTTGAACTCAGTGACTCCTGATTGGCTATGTCCAGCCATACAGCTTGATCTAAAAGCACTGTCCTCACTCCATATTCTTTTTGTTTAATTTCAATCGCCATATAGACTACCTAGTTGATTACATCTATTTAGGACACTTCACATTCATAATCTGGGGTTAGCTAGGTTTTTGTTGCAAGTAGCTTACAACCAGGCTTTAGCACAGCAGGTTAACCGCCAGCTCCAGTAAATCTTGCCAATTGAAAGGTTGGCAGTTCAAAGCCTGAGTCAGGGTGAGTTCCTGGCCTTTAGCCCAGCTTCTGCCTGCCTGGAAATTCAAAAGCAAATGTTAGTAGATAAATAGGTACCATTTTAAAGCGGGGAGGTATTTAAGGCACTCATAGAGAAATGCCAGAAAAATGCTGCCCAGTGGCTAAATCAAACGCAAGCATTCAAGATGCCAAAGATGGAAAAGCCTATATATACTTCTATCCATGTACAGTTGTCTGTCTTGTCAGTGTATAACAGCATTGAATGTTTGCCATATATGTGTTCTGTGATCCGCCCTGAGTCCCCTTTGGGGTGAGAAGGGTGAAATATAATTACTGTAAATAAATATAAGCATTGCATAAGATGAATCTATTGAAAGGTTTTCTTGGTGAGATTTTTCAGAGGAGGTTTGTCCTTGCCTTTCTCTGAGGCTGAAAGAGTGTACCTTGTCCAAGATCACACAATGAGTTTCCAGGGCCAAGCAGGAATTTGAACCCTGGTCTCCCCATGCCCCAGTCCACCAGTTGGCTCTCAATCTGTAAGTGTATGGTGGTAGTGAAAACATGACCAAAAATGCACTTTGAAAACAAGTGGGAATTTTTGCATTTGAAAGTATTTCAGTAGATACATTGCCCACCTTCATATCAAACTCTGCTTCTGACATGGAAATGGTCACATTTGCAGGACAACTCCACAATATACCTAAGAATGTTTATGACCCCTGCAAATGTTCTTCCACTTTGAAATATTATCCTTTGGAGTATTTCCTTGCCAACTAAATATATCGTTCTAATTGTCTGGGTGACGGCTGCAATCATCAGAATGTGAGATCTTAAAACCTTTGTTGTTTAATCTTGACGACAACAGGGAGGGTTAGGAGTGTGCTGTCATCTATTTTTGTTTGAGGGCTACAGCATGTCTTGTTTTATTTTCCATTAAGCCAAAGAAATGGCTCCCAAAAAAGGAAAGAGAAGAACACAACAAATTCTGTGTATCCAAGACTTCAGTGATGAATGGGGAAAGCCAATTACCAAAAAGAAAAAAATCCAAACCATCCAAGGGTTTCCAGCAGAGAGCTTCCAACCAAGGACAAGAGACAAATGTTCCCTGGGATCAAACTAATAACTAAAGTGAACATTAAAAATATTTTTCATTCATGTCTATTTCCAGAAGCGATTCCCCTCTCCTCCCTCCCTGCCTGGTTTCGGTTGCACTAATTGTCATATATCCAAAGTCCTTGGAACGACTCCAGCTATTTCCTGTTCTGTGAATACATGCTTTATTCAGTACAGAAAGGTTACAGCTGTTAAGGAGTGCTGGGGTTCTGCTTTGTGTACGAAGGCTCTTGAAGTTTCAGAAGTCCTACTCCTCAAAAATAGGTGAGGTGACCCCTTATGGGGAGCAAAGTTCCTATCTTCATAACCTGTGGATTTGGTTTAAGGAAATAAACCCTCACTTGACTCATCGTGCATGAAAATGTGAAGCATTGCAATATTTACCTTGTCCTACAAGACGAATAGGGTTTTTTGTTGGTCTCAAGAATCTGCACATTTATGAGACAGATGCTGGTGTATTAAACTAAGATAAATGTTTCTTTGTTCCACAGATTAGGAAGCAGAACAATGGCTTCAAACTACAGGACTGTGAGAGCTGTTCAGCAGTGGAACTCTCTGCCCCGGAGTGTGGTGGAAGCGCCTTCTTTGGAGGCTTTGAAGCAGAGGCTCGATGGCCATCTATAGGGGGTGCTTTGAATGCGATTTTCCTGCTTCTTGGCAGGGGGTTGGACTGGATGGCTCATGAGGTCCCTTCCAACTCCATGACTCTATGATTCTATGAAATAGAGGTTTCTTATTTATAGGCTCTTCTTTCTTAACAGTTATCTGATAAGAAAGTACACCATGCCTTTCTCTATGTTGTAATGCTGATGGTTGAGGAGTTGACTCCTTTTTGATAAAACCTTGCCCAAATCTATATTTTTCTCCAGAAATGGATGGGAAAGATTAATTTTTTAAATTTCTGTAGTGTGCACACTTAATCTAGATTGGTATCATGTGGATGGACTGAGCCTATGCAGCAAAATGATTTGGCTCAGTCCTGACCAGAGCCAACAGGAGTGTAGAATTGGAGATTTATTTGTCGTGTCAGGACAACCAGTCAAATTATATTACATTTCTAACAGAACAAAGCAAACAAACAGACAAAATACAAAATTGTGAGTTTGGTAGTTGATTAAATGTCCTTTGACCAGTATCTGGCCACTTGGAGTGCTTCTGGTGTTGCTGCAAGAATGTCCTCCATTGTGCATGTGGCAGGGCTCAGGTTGCATTGCAGCAGGTGGTCAGTGGTTTGCTCTTCTCCACACTCGCATGTCGTGGATTCCACTTTGTGGCCCCATTTCTTGAGGTTGGCTCTGCATCTCGTGGTGCCAGTGCACAGTCTGTTCAGCGCCTTCCAAGTCGCCATTTTCTTTGTGCCCAGGGGGGGAGTCTCTCATTTGGTATCAGCCACGGATTGAGGTTCTGGGTTTGAGCCTGCCACTTTTGGACTCTCACTTGCTGGGGTGTTCCAGCAAGTGTCTCTGTAGATCTTAGAAAACTATTTCTTGATTTAAGTCATTGACGTGCTGGCTGATACCCAAACAGGGGATGAGCTGGAGATGTCTCTGCCTTGGTCCTTTCACTATTGGCTGCTACTTCCCGGCGGATGTCAGGTGGTGCAATACCGGCTAAGCAGTGTAATTTCTCCAGTGGTGTGGGACGCAGACACCCTGTGATAATGCGGCATGTCTCATTAAGAGCCACATCCACTGTTTTAGTGAGATGTGTTCCACACTGGGCATGTATTTGTTTTCCTAATAATAATAATAATAATAATAATAATAATAATAATAATAATACTTTATTTATAAACCACCCAATTCTCCCTGAAGGGACTCAGGGCCATTTCCAACAAATATGGCAAACAATGCAAACAATTTACATCAGGATAAGGTACATTAGACAATATAGAGCAACCTAACTGTAACATAATAAACAAAATAGTGGGAAAATAAAAACATCATAAAATACAAAAACTCTGATAAAACACACTAAAAATAAAAAAAATATGAAACCAATTACATTGGGACTCCATCAGGTGAGGTTCAACAATACCAATGTCCAGGAGTACTAAAATAGACCTGATTTAACTATAAAAAAGCTGGGCAAGGGATAGTGCAAACAGCTTATCATAGGGCCAGGGAAGAGGATGACGTCAGAACAGAGTGCTATCTGGCAACCTAGGGACTGGGCCTAGGGACTAGTCATTCTCAAAAACATCCAGGTTTTCAGTTCCCTACAAAAGGAGGACAGTGTGGGGGGTTTGCTTCTTCCCCCTGTGGAGGGTGTTCCAAAGTCGGGGGGCTACCACCGAGAAGACCCTTTCCCTCGTTTCCACCAGCCGTGTTTGTGACAATGATGGGAATGAGAGGAGGGCCTCCCCAGCAAATCTCACATCAGTTCATAGGGGAATATGTGATAATGAAGATAGGCAGGTCCTGAACAATTTAGGGCTTTGTAAGTTGTAACTTGCACCTTGAATTAGCACCGGAAACTTATCAGCAGCCAGTGGAGCTGCTTTAGTAGGGGTATTGTGCGCTCCTTATAATTAGATCCAGTTAGAAACCTGGCTGCTGACCTTTGTACCAATTGCAGTTTCTAGGCCTTCTTCACAAAGGCAGCCCCCATGTAGAGTGCATTGCAATAATCCAAGGCGTGGACCACCGTGGCCAAGTCAGGCTTCTTGAAGTATGGTCAAAGTTGGTGCACAAACTTTAACCACTGACACTTGGACATCAAGTGTCAAAGCTGAGTCCAAAAGGGCCCCCAAGCTGCGGACCTGTGTCCTCAGGGAGAGTGTAACTTTTACTTTCCTCCCTTTATGATTTCCTTTTTGGTGACCTAACTTCTAGCTCAATGGTTCTCAACCCGGGGTCCCCAGATGTTTTTGGCCTTCAACTCGCAGAAATCCTAACAGCTGGTAAACTGGCTGGGATTTCTGGGAGTTGTAGGCCAAAAACATCTGGGGACCCCAGGTTGAGAACCACTGTTCTAGCTCCATGCTTCTTTGACATGCTGTGATTAACTAGTTTGTCCCCTTTTCTTTCTGTTTTGCTGTTCATGCATGTTCATTGCAGAAGTCTGAAAACAATTAGGCCAGGAATACATGGCTAGAAAAAGACCCTCTCCTTTCCCATCCCAAGCTTTATTTGTTGTTTACTTAGGCAATCTCTCGTAGCTCGAGGATGATTTGTCTTCCAGATGTGGCGTCTTGGAGGTGGGTCCGTAGGTGGCTGTGGAGCCCCATTCTTGATCTGCATCTTCTCCTGCAATAAGGACATCAGTTTCCAGGTGGAAGGTGGTCCTGGCTAGGGTTGTCCAAATGCCCGATCACCATCTCCCAAAGCACCTACTCTACTCCGAACTCAAGAACAGGAAACAGAATGTTGGTGGACAGGAAAAGAGATTTAAAAATGGGCTTAAAGCCAACCTTAAAATCTATGGCATAGACACCGAGAACTGGGAAGCCCAGGCCCTTGAGCACTCTAACTGGAGATCAGCTGTGACCAGCAGTGCTGCAGAAATGTCTTGTTTACTGATGATGAAGTCTCTATTTTCCTGTCGTCCTCCTTCTCCATTCTCCCAAAGCTAATGCTGTCTTTACAAAAAGCCTCCATCCTGATAGAATGGAAGAAAGAAAGAAAGAAAGAAAGAAAGAAAGAAAGAAAGAAAGAAAGAAAGACTGGGTAGATTTTAAAACACTTTGTAAAAAGAAATTTCATTACTGGAGGCTTTGTAAATGAGACATGCCTGTATTCCCAAACTCAATCATGGATAGCCACTTTCCCATCCTTTTCCAAAGTCACTCCCCACCGGCTGGAGCAAAATGCTGATCCATACAAGGTTTTTTCCCCCTCTAGTAAAGCATCCCCCTCCCCTCCACACCTGCCTAGGTAAAACCTGTCACTCTCACTACTTATGTGGCTAGCAATTCCTACCGTATCTGCGCTCTAGAGATATCACCGGATGGTATTAAACATCTGTCTCGCGGATTGTTTGCTTGCAGCTTAAGGGGACACCTTCAGAGTTCTTGCAGCTAACTAAGCTTATTGCGCGATTCTGCCCTATCAGCAACACATCTCATTACGATGCCACTCCAGCAGCCTGGCCCATTCCTGTTCTTTGATCAGCAAAGAGTAATTGCCCCAATCTGAATTAATAGTGGTGATTAAACTTAGCCGAAGGTAAATGGGACTCGCGATATGACCGCATTACAATCTTACCATGCCAATATGACCATTCCGCTAAGGTGCCTTTATTCATGAGCTTTTCTTAATCATTGCACACTCTTTATTGCAATGTACTAATGAGGGAGACACAGCTAATATACACTAACCAATACAGTCAGTGGCATAACTTAGCAAAATTCGGCACCAAGTAAAAGCATTAGACATTTGGTTCTTAGCAAAGAATTCATTGGGTTGTTGTAGGTTTTTCCGGGCTATATGGCCATGTTCTGAAGGCAATTTTTCTCCTGACGTTTCGCCTGCATCTATGGCAAGCATCCTCAGAGGTAGTGAGGTCTGTTGGAAGTAGGAAAAATGGGTTTATATATCTGTGGAATGACCAGGGTGAGACAAAGGACCCCTGTCTGCCGGGGCTAGCTGTGAATGTTTCAGCTGATCACCTTGATTTGCATTCAATGGCCTGGAAGCGCCTGGGGGGAATCTCTTGTTGAGAGTGATTTTATGTGCCTGTTTGTTTCCCCTCTGTTGTTTTGCTGTTGTAATTTTTGCGTTTCAACAGACCTCACTACCTCTTAAGATGCTTGCCATAGATGCAGGCGAAACGTCAGGAGAAAATGCCTCTAGAACATGGCCATATAGCCCAGAAAAACCTACAACAACCCAATGATCCCGGCCATGAAAGCCTTCGACAATACAAAGAATTCATTGTTGAAAATTCTGCTGGCAATTACAGTTGAAGCAGAACACAAGCGTGATCCAGTGCATCCCACCGAATACACAATCAAAGCACTCCTGACAGATGGTCATCCAGCCTGTGCATAAAAACTTCCAAAGAAGGAGACTCTCCACACTAAAGGCAGCATATTCCATGATTGTACCACTCTTACCATCAGAAAAATGCTTAGGTGGAATCTTTTTTCCCTACCATTGGAATCCATTGCTTTATATCCCTATCTTTGGACTAGAAAAAACAAGCATGCTCCTTTCTCAATGTGACATCCTTCCAAGATTTAAACGTATCCCCCTTAACCATCTCTTCTCCAGGATAAATATACTGAGCTCCATAAGCGGTTCCTCATACAGCATGGATTACAGAGTTTTTCTCATTGTGGTCACCCTCCTCTAGACATGTTCTAGCTTACCAATTACCAAAGGGCAATATTGCTGATTCAGAGGTCAGAGAGGCTAATCCTCAATTAGATCCTGTTCAAATATCAGGCAGCAACAAGGCCAATTTAGCAAGAGGAGAATAAGGTGAAGAAGAATAGCATCACTCACATATAGCTCTTATCAAGAATATTTTCCTAATATATAAGCGGAATGTCTTTTTTGTAACATAAACCCGTTACTTTGAGTCCTAGTCTGCATAGCAGCACAAAGCAAGGTTGCTCCTCTTTCTCAGGCATGGCATATGCAGAGATGATTTTGCCAATTCCTTCTTCTGAAATATAGTTTATAGCACCGAGTAGAGGAATTGGCAATTTCTCAGCTAAGCACTAACTACAGCTGGAGCTGTGGTGACACAATGGGTTAAAACCTTGTGCTGGCTGAATTGCTGACCTGAAGGTTGGCAGTTCAACTCCATGGGATGGGGTGAGCTCCCATTTGTCAGCTTCATCTTCTCATGAGGGGACATGAGAAAAGCCTCCCACAGGATGGTAAAACATCTGGGTGTTCCCTGGGCAGTGTCCATGCAGACGGCCAATTATCTCACACCAGAAGCAACTTGCAGTTTCTCAAGTTGCTTCTCACACACACACACACACAAACCTAACTAGAGCTGGACCACTAAATGCAGCATAGCCCAACCACGAATCAAGGAACATGAAAGGCACTGATGACTATTTCAGCCTGAGAAGTCAGCCATAGCAGAGCTATGAACCAACCTGGTCACAGCATATTATTTGAGAACACAGAAATGCTGGACCACTCTAGCAACCACCATGTGAGACTACACAGAAAAGCCATTGAAATCCACAAGCATGTGGACAATTTCAACAGAAAGGGGGAAAACATGAAAATGAACAAAGTCTAGCTGCCAGTACTTAAAAACTCTAAAATCGGGACAGTAAATAAAGAACAACACCCAAAAAACAGGGGAATTCCAGACAAGAACCAGCTAGGGCCAGCTAACACCTCCGAAAAAAGGATCCCCCAGGCAGCAACCAGCCCGGCTTTGAAGCTGCAAGGCCATTAAATGCTAATCAAGGTGGTCAGTTGCAACATCCACACTTGCCTCAAGCAGACAAGAGTTCTTTCTCCCACCCTAGACATTCCACAGATATATAAACCTCACTTGCCTAGTTTCCAACAAACCTCTGAGGATGCTTGCCATAGATGTGGGCAAAAGGTCAGGAGAGAATGCTTCTGGAACATGGCCATACAGCCTGAAAAACTCACAGCAACCCAGAGCTGGACTTATTTGTTGTATTGTCGAAGGCTTTCATGGCTGGAATCACTAGGTTCTTGTGGGTTTTTTCGGGCTATAGAGCCATGTTCTAGAGGCATTTCTCCTGACGTTTCGCCTGCATCTATGGCAAGCATCCTCAGAGGTTGTGAGGTCTGTTGGAAGTAGGAAAAATGGGTTTATATATCTGTGGAATGGCTGGGGTGGGGCAAGGAGCTCTTCCCTACTGCAGTTAGGTGTGAATGTTTAGCTGATCACCTTCATTAGCATTTGAAGGCCTTCCTGAGCCTGGGAAAATCTGTTGCTGGGAGGTGTTAATCTGTGCCTGGTTGTTTCCTCTCTGTTGTTTTGCTGTTATAATTTTAGAGTTTTTTTAATACTGGTAGCCAGATTTTGTTCATTTTCATGGTCTCTTCCTTTCTGTTGAAATTGTCCACATGCTTGTGTATTTCCAAGAAAATCCAACAAATGCTACGTTCAGCAAAGGACAAGAGGGATCCTCTCACCTCTGCAGGAGTCTACCGTGTACCATGCAGCTGTGGACAAGTCTACATAGGGACCACCAAACGCAGCGCCCAAACACGAATCAAGGAACATGAAAGGCACTGTAGACTACTTCAACCAGAGAAGTCAGCCATAGCAGAGCACCTGATGAACCAACCTGGACACAGCATATTATTTGAGAACACAGAAATGCTGGACCACTCTCAACAACCACCATGTCAGACTACACAGAGAAGCCATTGAAATCCACCAGCATGTGGACAATTTCAACAGAAAGGAGGAGACCATGAAAATGAACAAAATCTGGCTACCAGTATTAAAAAACTCTAAAATTATAACAGCTAAACAACAGAGAGAAAACCAGGCACAGATTAACACCTCCCAGCAACAGATTTTCCCAGGCTCAGGCAGGCCTTCAAATGCTAATGAAGGTGATCAGCTAAACATTCACACCTAACTGCAGCAGGGAAGAGCTCCTTGCCCCACCCCAGCCATTCCACAGATATAAACCCATTGTCCTACATGCCACCAGGGGCGGCTCAACCCATTATGCAAAGTAAGCATTTGCAGTATAGTTGATTTTGCCCAGGGGCGCTCTTGAGGCGCTCTTGGGGGAAAATAGACCTTGACATATGTGAGTCGTAGTTACTGGGATGTATAGTTCACCTATAATCAAAGAGCATTCTGAACTCCACCAATGATGGAATTGACCAAATATGGCACACAGAACTCCCACGATGAACAGAAAATATATATATCAGTGATTAGTTTGGGGAGGGGGGCAAAATACTGTTTGCTTACCGTTGAAAATTACCTAGGGCCGCCTCTGAACAGACCTCACAACCTCTGAGGATGCTTGCCATAGATGCAGGCGAAACGTCAGAAGAAATGCCTCTAGAACATGGCTCTATAGCCCGAAAAAACCCACAAGAACCTAGTGATTGTTTGTTATTTGTTCATTCGTTCAGTCATCTCCGACTCTTCGTGACCTCATGGACCAGTCCACGCCAGAGCTCCCTGTCGGCCGTCACCACCCCAGCTCCTTCAAAGTCAGTCCAGTCACTTCAAGGATGCCATCCATCCATCTTGCCCTTGGTCAGCCCCTCTTCCTTTTGCCTTCCACTTTCCCCAGCATCATTGTCTTCTCTAGGCTTTGCTGTCTCCTCATGATGTGGCCAAAGTACTTCAGCTTTGTCTCTAGTATCCTTCCCTCCAATGAGCAGTCGGGCTTTATTTCCTGGAGCTGGACTTTACTATTTTATCGAGTCTTCCTTGCAGGATCTTGAGCATTACCTTACTGGCATGAGAAATAAGGGCCACTGTACGGAAGTTGGAGCAGTCTTTCGCATTTCTCTTTTTTGGTATGGGGATATATGGACTTGCTTAGCTTCCAAGATCAGATGGAATTTGGAATACTTTTACTGTATTTAGGCCATCTTCTATGTGAAATTCCTTCAAAAAAGTTAAAGATGGCTATCATGTCTCCTCTTACTCTTCTCCAAATTACATGGCCTTGGAGAGAAGAAGAAACAGGCGCAGTTCCCCCATGTCAGGTCCAAGAAGCAGATGAAAGGTCCTTCTATTCCAGCTGCCCTGGTCCTGACCTCAGAGAAAGGGAAGAACCAGCACTAGCCACCTTATCACATTGAGAAATTTCACAGTCATAGGACATTTCCACCTCTTTTCAAGCATGGAGAAGCACTGAGCTCATCACATGAGTAAAACTACTTCCGGCAGTCATGCATAGCCCTCTATGGTTGAAAAGAGGAAGAAGTGTCCTGAAAGGAGGGAACTCCAGCAATCAACCTCGTCACATTGAAAAATTTCCGTCTCATAGGACATTTCAGTCTCTTTTCAAGCATAGAGAGTTGAAAAGAGGCAGAAATGTCCTGAAAGGAGGGAACTTTAAACACAGGACAGCCATTGGTTCTAAGAACATGTACTAAGAACACTTCCCAAGAGTCTAGGACTGTGTGATGTATGCATCATTCGAAATCATTCGAAAATACATCACACAGTCCTAGACACTTGGGAAGTGTTCACCTTGTGATTTTGTGATGTGAAATCCAGCATATATATCTCATTTGCTGTGACATACTGTGTTTTTATGTCAGTAAAATAATAGTAATAATCTTTATTTAACCCCATCCCATTTCCCTGAAAGGACTCGGGCGGCTTACAATTTGAGAAGTCAATTTAACAATTTGCTCAGAGACCCTTTGTGGTTGAAGAGAGGGATAAAAAATGCAATAAATAAATAAGTCATGAACTACACGTTTGTCTTGGAGGTGGGTTAAAGCATGAGCAGTGGGTTAAAGCATGAGCTGCTGAGCTTGTTGATCGAAAGGTCGCAGGTTCGATTCTGGGGAGCTGCGTGAGCTTCCGCTGTCAGCCCTAGCTTCTGCCAACCTAGCAGTTCGAAAACATGCAAATGTGAGTAGATCAATAGGTACCGCTCCGGTGGGAAGGTAACGGCGCTCCATGCAGTCATGCTGGCCACATGACCTTGGAGGTGTCTACGGACAACGCTGGCTCTTCGGCTTAGAAATGGAGATGAGCACCACACCCCAGAGTCAGACATGACTGGACTTAATGTCAGGGGACTACCTACCTACCTTCAGCACCACAGAGAACTATTTGACATGGATATGGAAACCAACAGCTTGTATCACTCCCGCCAATACTTTCCTCCTCACTACTCACCTATTAATCTGTATAATAAAAGAGGGCCCTTTTCACATTTCAAAGAGCAAGCCTTTGCTATCTTGCCTCCCTGCTTTCTTCCCTTCACTTCACTTTCTCCTTTCACCAGATGGCACGTTTTCCCTCCCAGGCTGGCATATGTAGAGCCCAAAGCATACCTTTCCAGGGCAAGTCCTCTGGAGGCAGCTATCCATCCGAAGCAACTCTCCCCTCAAAGGAACAGCTGTCAGCCCTCTACCTGACTGGATGTCTGAGAAGGACCATCGGCAAGCAGCTGTTTCACAGGCAACGCCTGGCCAGGCTGAAGAGATAGATAGGAGGAAGATATGCACACAGGTTATTGTAAAGCTTCAGGACCACGGACAGAGCTTTCTTGAGAATTATGGCAAGTTGTAGAGGTCCCCATTCACTCCAAGTTGTCATGGGTCTAAATTAGAACTTGGTTGGTCTTCCATCATCTTCGTAGCAAATCCATGTACATACATACAATTAGCCCTCCACATTCGCTGGGGGTAAAGGTGTAGGAACCCCACAACTTTATTCTCCTTGACCCATGATATGAAGCTGCAAGGACCTCCTCCACCTGATGCAGCTGCTGGTTCTTAAGCTGGGCAGAGGTGTCGTTTAGGTAGTTTTACAGTAACAGAACAAAGTCTTGCTGAATACAGAGCAGTTAAGGATCTGTAACTCTGGGTTATGAATCCATCATTAGTCCTGAATGCCAGCCAATAATAATGATGAAACCCCTCTCCTGCTTCTTCCCACTTCCTGGTTTGCTTGCCCTTTGCTTTCTCTCTAATCTGGTTATATTCCCTACATCCTGCCTTGCCCCTTGACTGTGATTTTCTTTGCTGGTGTGTGGCCACATTTCTTCCCCGTTCCCTGAAGATCAAGTGAATTTTGCAGCTGCACTTTCCCTCAGGGAACAGAGAAGGCAAGAAAGGATCAGCTCACGCTCCGAGTTGGCTCTCACATCCAACTTTCCAGCAGCTCCTATTGCCCTTCATGTCTAATGAAAGGCTTTTATTTAGCTTGGCAGCAGCTGCCTTTTTTCATGTCCATCTATTTCCATTCCTTGCTTTGATGTGTAAAATATTCAGGGAGAATGTTATGATATTATTGAAAAAGCCCCAGTCAAAGGAGTGATGCCCTCCTTCTTTTTCCCTCTTCCCTGGTCCCACCAACCCTTTAAGTCCTTTCCTGATTTTTTTTCACTACCACAATTTTGATCTGCTAATTAGTAGGATGTAATATCATGTATACTGCCAACTATTTCACTTGAGCACAAAATGATATGCCAGCAGCATTTGCACACTGAAACATGCAAGGCGTACTGAGGGGTTATGAAGTGTAAGAAGTCATCATCATGACAGTCCCCATAGCTACAACCCAAAGAAAAATTGGAAAATAAAGCCAACCATATTCATTCAGATCTCTATATGGGAATGCAATGCATTGTGGTTGGATTTCTGTGGCTGCCTTCTGCAGATGCTAAGTTTCATGTTGATACAATTGGTCATGTTTGTCCAATACATCTTGTTAGTCTGTTATGATACTTTGACGAGGTTTATGACCTCATATCTGTTACCTATTTGCATCTGCGTTTGTGCTGCAATTGCTTTGACCACAAATGCCCCTGAAACCCATCTTAAAATCCAACAAGCTGCACTGAGGGATGGAGTACTCTGGCACTAGCATACAACCTCCTCGCAATACCTATCAGCCGTGTACTGAAGAGTTGCAGGAGATGGCTGGATACATTATTGTTTAGCACTCTACTTTCCAGTTGCACAGACCACATCTCTGGTGGGTTTTGGGGGGTCAGACTGGGAGACACATTGATGCAGGATCTTGGCTAGTAAAATCAACATTGATTAAAAGTTGTGACAGCACAATTGCAATGCCACTATGCACTGAGGCATACTGCACATTGATGAACCATGTGCAGAGATGCATATGAGCATTTGGTGTCCAACTTCAGTGGCCTAAGGTTGCCATTCAGCACAAAAGTGGTTTGTCAGCATACAACTCCATGTGAAAGGATTTATGCTGCTCAATCACCAGGTAGGCTTTCAACCTACATTTCTGGGTTCATATGATAGGGACACAGAGAAATTTCATTAGATATTCTGGTCTCTGTGCAAGTAGATTTTTTAGCACCTTCTGGGGCCTGTTGTGATAAATTGAATACCTTGCCTTGAGCACTGACACTTCTTCAAGGCTTATCGAACGTTTCCAAAATTTAAAGCAATAATGTGTCTGGTTTAAAGAGTGAATGCTTCAATGTGTAAAACTGAATGCTTCATGCTTCTTGCAGGGAGCTGTCAACCCTCCTGTTTAAGGAGCTCCACTGGCTGCCATTCATTTTCCGGTCCCAATTCAAGGTGCAGGTTCTTACCTACAAAGTCCTGAAAGGTTTGGGACCCGCCTACCTGCATGACCGCATTTCTGTGTATGAACCCATGCGATGTCTTCAATCATCTGGAGAGGCCCTGCTCACGCTCCCACCTCCTTCGCAGGCGCGATTGGTGGGGATGAGGGAGAGGGCCTTCTCGGTGGTGGCCCCCCAACTCTGAACTCACTTGCCAGGGACATTTGACATGCCCCAACGTTGGCAGTCTTTAGGAGGAGCCTGAAAACATGGTTGTTCCAGTGTTCCCAGAATAAGGAGAACTCTCAGCCATATGTCCTCACAATGTACTTTAATGCTGACTTAGGATGGACTTTGCTCCCTCATTTCTCTCCGAAAAATCCTATCCTAGTTATATTTTACCTTGTTCACATCAGCATATTTTCAATTTTAATCTATTAAATTTGGCCCGGCCATTTTTAAAATTGTTTAGGTCACTATTGATTGTTTTTTGTTTATGTGATTAATGTGATATATATTTTATTGATTGTTTATTGATGTTGTGTTTATTGATGTTTTGTTTGATGTACTTTGGGCTTGGTCTCATGTAAGCCGCACCGAGTCCCTTGGGGAGATGGTAACGGGGTACAAATAAAGTTTATTATTATTTATTATAAATATATGTGCACAAACATGTTTTAATTGGGTTGGGAGGGGAGGGTTGTACAAATTAGATGAATGGTGCAAATAAAAATAAAAATTAGGGGAAATGACCAAGGCATGATGAAATCACCCCTGCACCCTCATCAGGTGCTTTGGGCATAATGAAAGGAGATTCTGGGGTACTTAGGATCCATGCAGACATGAGAAGTGCTTGAGCTAATAATCAAATGCAGCTCTTTCACAGGAAGATATGCAGTGGGCAATGCCTGTCTGCCCTACTTAAAAAGGAAAGTAATCCCCCCACCACTACCACCACCACATGAGCTGACACTTTGGCACTCATGAAGTATACTCTTGCAGTCTAGGTTGGATGAAAAGACAAGTCATGAGATGAAATCCTATTCCTCCACTACTGTGGCTATGCCAGCTACTAAGAAAGACAAAGCAGTGGCAGGAACATAAAGCTGCCATTGGTGACAAAGGAAATAAGAAACAGCTGGTATCA
Source organism: Anolis sagrei ordinatus (assembly GCF_025583915.1). Lineage (NCBI taxonomy): Eukaryota > Metazoa > Chordata > Lepidosauria > Squamata > Anolidae > Anolis > Anolis sagrei. The sequence continues at coordinate 16,029,792 of NW_026844366.1, read as the reverse complement.
AAAGCAATGAAAGAAAGGGACAGCCAACTTTAAATGGGGATTGGTTTCATGGAGACTTAAGTCAAAATCCATGGATGCTTGAGTTACCAACCTCATAACCAGGGACAATGGGGTCACCTTCTCATACATCCTTCCACCCTTGTGTGTCAGTCACAATAGGAAGAAACTCCAGGGTGGCTCTCCAGACTTTGCCAAGCTTTAGTTTACTATAAACTCACTGGGGTTCCACTCCAACTGTTGTTGCTGTTCATTCGTTCAGTAGTTTCCGACTCTTCATGACCTCATGGACCAGCCCACACCAGAGCTCCCTGTCTCCACCCCCAGCGCCAACTGGACTCCCCATTTCTTACCTCTTGCACTCTTCCCCTCCCTATCTCAGCAGCTTCTTCAGCCTCAACATTGGAGCACCACAGAACAGCTTCTGCTATAGCCCTCTCATAAGGCCACCATAGAGTAGACAGGGTGTGGGAGAAATGGAACATCTCATATTTTCTATGTGCTGTTAGTTTAATCAGCCAGTACAAAACCTGTGGATTTGAAGAGCCTCTAACTCCTAGCTTGGGGGATGGGGTCATCAGAGTCAAGGCATTTTGATAAAGGAAGCTTAAATAGGGCCCTGCCCAATAATAATACTAATATTAATATTAATACTACTACTAATAATAATTTATTTATAGACTGCCCCCTCTTCCTGAGGGGAGTCAAGGCAATTTACAGACAAAAAAGCAAACATTCAATACCCAAACAAATTGAAATACATTAAAGTACTACAACATAATACAAAATAATAACAGCAGTGAGCTTATCACTTGAAGGAATTAACATCCAAAATGAAAAACAAGATACAAATAATTACATAAAACCAATTACACTAATAACATAGTCAATGTTAAAACATCTATCATGATAAAAACAATTAAAATAGATGGAAAATCAGCTGTTATAGTTGTTCTTTGAAATGTACCATAGTGACCACGGGGTACAAGTAAGTCAGCCAACATCCCAAAAAGATTATTAAAGATTGTCCTAGTCCTTCTCCTCCCCATATGCCAAAGTGCAGAGGTGCATTTTTCAGCAGTTTTTTTGAAGGAGAGGATGGTGGGGGCCATTTTTATTTTTACAGTTAACAACCTAGCTGCTGATCTCTGTACTAATTGTAGCTTCCAAACTATTTTCAAAAGCAGCCTCTCATACAGAGTGTTGCAGTCATCCAAACAGGATGTGACTAAGGAATGGACTACCATCGACAAGTCAGGCACCTCAAGGTACAGGTGCAGCTGGTGCACAACTTTTAATTGTGTGAAGGTGCTCCTGACCACTGCCAAAACCTGGGGTTCCAGGGTCAGCAATGAGCCCCGGATCACCCCCAGACTATGAACCTGTGTCATCAGGGGGAGTGTGTCCCCATCCAACACAGACTGCAACCCCATCCAACACAATGTAACACTGAAACCAGAACATACCTTCTCCTCTAATGCTGCCTCGATCGGTGCTTCTTCCTGCCTCCACTAATCCAACAAATACAAAATTGCTTGCAACTATAGGTTCTAGGTCACAAATATAAGTTACAAATGCCATATTTATTCCAATTTGCTATTTTCTTTCCGGAACAAAATTCCAAGTAGTGTGCAATAGTAAGAAATCATGCTGTAGAAACCAATTATATATTATGCATTAAGCAATTCTTAGATGGCACCAGCATCATAAAAACACAAACCTTTCTAAATTAGCCATAAAGTCGACTCATAATGCAGCTCAGACAAATAAAAAATAGCTTAAGAGTACTAAACAAAAGATAGAGGATAACATCTAAAAGGACAGAGGTTCTGGGAATTTCAACAGGGAAGATATTTCCACACAGAGGTGGGCAAATCTAAGGTACCACATGTGACCTTGTAGGTCACATGTGGTACCTTAAGATCCCCAGGGTTCAAAAAGGAAACATCTCCCCTGCACTTCCTCTGCCAGGGTCCAAGAAAGGTCTTTTAAAGTAATTAATGGTCAACTCCTGTTTTGAAAAAGGTCTCCCTTGAGCCTAAAATGAGCCCAAAACGGCCCAGGAGATCTAAAAGCATGGTGAAAATGCCCCCCTCCCTCAGAATCCAGAAGGCATTGAGTGTATTTGAAAGTAAATAAACATTTACTGGAATTCTTTATGACTTTTCATTCCACATAAATTTGAATCTACTTCACTAAGTAATAAAAAGGCAAAGGTTTCCCCCTGAGATTAGGTCCAGTTGTGTCCAATTCTGGGGATTGGTGCTCATTTCCATTTCTAAGCCGAACAGCAGGAATTGTCCATAGACACCTCCAAGGTCATATGGGCAGCATGACTGCATGGAGCGCCATACCGTCCTGCTGGAGTGGTACCTATTAATCTAAACATTTGCATGTTTTTCAACTGCTAGGTTGGCAGAAGCTGGGTCTAACAGCGGGAGCTCACAGCACTCCCTGGATTCGAACCTGCAAACTTTTTGTCAGTAAGTTCAGCAGTTCAGCAGTTTAACCCACTGCACCACTGGCTGCTAAATACTCTAGTTATTGAATAGAGAAGATGCATCGGGCACCATCAAGTGTGTGGGGCACTCTTCTTGCTGCCCTGACAAGAATGACTAACACGCGCATCCACAACCTTAACACATCAGTCTCAATTTGCTTCAGTCCCATTGCACATCCATTCTGCTGCTATGTAATACGCAATAGCAACCCTCCACTGCATTTGGACATTTCACATCTTCGCAGTGCCCCAACAGGATTCCAGTCTTTTGTTGTCGTTGTTTTGGGTTAGTAAGGTCTCCACAGCTTACTCTTGTTTTGTAAGCTTGGTGCCATCACCCCAAAGCTCCTAGTACTTATTGCCACAGTCCAGTACAGTGTTTCACAAACATTGGTCTTCCAGAATGATTTGAACTTCAGCTCCCAAAATTCCTAACTGTTGGCCATACTGGCAGAGGCTTCCGAGAGTTGAAATCCAAGACTAAAGTTTGGGAAGTACAGGTCTAGTATCCAGATGCCACCAGTACTGCGGCAAAAGCTTTTTGGAGTTGGTATGGCTTTCAGGAACTTTTCAAGGGCAACCATAAATACAACACATTACAATAGTCCAGTGGCACCTTTTGTGCAAAAAAGAAGAATGGGATAGTTGGAAAGTTATTTGCACGAAGCTGTGATTCCAGCCAAGCTTGCAAATTCTTACGCATTGTGCTGATAAGCAGAGTGCGGCTCATGCACAGACTGCCCACGCTGTCCCTCCTCATTAGCTGTTCCCCATCTCAGGCTAAAACAAGGGCACAGAACTTGTTTTTCCCGATGCCATTAACACATAAGAAGCCCGAAGTAAGACTCGGTGACTTTGAACTGGTAAAACCTTGAAGATATAATGCGGCTTAAACACATGGAAATTCCTTCAGGTCCTAATTAGTTTAGTCTTCTGCCACAGAAAGGCTGTTGGTGTAAATTATTCATAAGATATTATAGACACACTGATCTTGAATTTCATACAAAATTATAAGGCAGCTTCTCAAACTGGAAAGAAAAACAGCTATCAAAGGCACTTGTGAAGTGGCCTCCAAAAAATTACGCCCATTGGGGCCTCGAGGTTTGTAGGCAGCTGTAAAATTATGTAGCATCCTGCTGCTAGGATCGCTAATGTACATAATTGTCTTTTGTTTAACGCAATGCATTACCTCTGCCAGTTGCAAAATTAGGAAGAGTTACCTTATTGTCTTCCAATACGCTTCATCAATATCAGAAGTGAATTTTAATGAGGGCTGTATTGAATCTTCTCCATGTCTCATTGCAGAAATTCTTTCGGTAGAGTAAAAACTTCAGCCACAAAATATTAACCCTCTGCTTATCCATTTAGTGGGAACTTAATTAAGTGTATAAATTACGACCCCAATATCTGCTGAGGATACATTCCTGGACTTTGTGCAACTACAGATAATACTGAACTCTATTGTTTTCATTGGGCTAAACAACAGAAATATCAAAAAGAAGGTGTAGCTTGTGAAACTATAGATAAATGAAATCATGCATATAAGTGGAAATGGAAGTTGTCCTGTACAGGATTTCAGCCAAAGTGTAAATAAATGCAATCATTCCTTAGTCAACAAAATTCCTAACAAAGAAATATCTTAGAAAGATTTTCTTTGGATAGCCAGCTCCCTTTTTCCTTTACATCTTCTGTCTAGTTAGAAAGCTTTTCAGCAGCAACAGTAATGGAAGGATGACCAAAAAAGGCTGGAGAAACATAGACTTTTCTTGTCAAATTGCAACTGAAAGTCTGCAGCAAATAATGCAATAAAGCTTGAGCCAGGCAGAATGAGAATCTACTGTCGCCAATTCCAGTTGTGAAGGCCTACAATATACATTCATAAGAAAATTGGAAGGTGGTGTATCATCCTTGGATATATTTTTGAACAAACAGTCAGGTGGTCTCTAGAAGATTCAAAGTGTTTTATTTACTTTACTCAACTTACCTGACCCTGGCAGAATGGACAGAGAGTTTCATCTATGCTGACAATCATGCCATTACCGCTCAAGCAGGGATCTTTGAGATGGTTGAACAGAAGTTCTCCAAAGCTTTAGGTGCTCTTACTGCCTATTACAGGGAAAATCAGCTAATTCCTATTCCATCTAAAATGCAGGCATGTGCTTTTCATCTTAAGAGCAGACAAGCATCTCGAGCTCTGAGGATAACCTGAGAAGGAATCCCACTGGAGCATTGCAGCACACCAAAATACCTGGGAGTTATTCTGGACCGTACTCTGACTTATAAGAACCCCTGCTTGAATATCAAACAAAAAGTGGGTGCTAGAAATAATGTTGTACGAAAGCTGACTGGACACAGTGAAGACACAGTGAAGACATCTGCCCTTGCGCTTTGCTACTCTTCTGCTGAATATGCATGCCCAGTGTGGAAAACATCTCACCATGTTAAAACAGTGGTTATGACTCTTAATGAGACATGCCGCATTATCACAGGATGTCTACGCCCTACACCACAAGAGAAATTATACTGTTTAGCCGGTATTTCACCACTTGACATCTATCAGGAAGCAGCAGCCTGTAATGAAAGGTCCAAGGCATTGATATCTCTGGCCCATCCTCTGTTTGGATATCAGCCAGCATGCCAATGCCTTAAATCAAGAAATAGCTTCCTAATATTTAAACAGATACTCGCAGGAACACCTCAGCAAGCAAGAGTCTGAAAGTGGCAGGCGAAAACCCAAAACCTCAATCAGTGGCTGATACCAGATGAGGAACTCTTGGGCACACAGAAGATTGGGCGACTTGGAAGGCACGGAACAGACTGTGTTCTGGCACCATGAGATGCAGAGCCAATCTTAAGAAATGAGGCTACAAAGTGAAGTCCATGACATGCTAATTTGGAGAAGAGCAAACCACAGACCACCTACTACAATGCAACCTGCCAGATGCACAATGGAGGACCTTCTCACAGCAACACCAGAGGCACTCCTGATAGCACTTTCTTCTGTGAATGACCCATAGTTGGGAACAATGTGGATGTGGACAGGTTATCCTCCCTCAAGGATTCCCAAGAAATCTCTGGCAGAGAAGCCCCAGACAAGTTTGCTGCATTTTCAACCCTTCTGAACCCTTCCTTCTGATTTGTGATTTTGTTTTCATTTGATATTATATCATCATAACATTACATATCCTATCACTGTACCATCATACTGTTGCAGTGCTACAGTTAAAAAAAAATAAACATGAAGCTTTCCTAAAGTGAGGGTTGGGGGTAGAAGAATCCGTAACGGTGCCAGTAACGCAAACAGAAAAAAAAACATGCAAATGACACTCTTAAAGTACAAGTGCGGCAAGAGTGAGAACACTAACAATCAGCTGTCCTCTTAAAGTGGATTTCAAATGGAATAATGAGGTATTAAGCACCATTTCTGTGTGTTTTGGCCCCAAATGGAGTCCCCTTAGCTTAATGTTTGGATCATGAAAAAAATGGCAACAGTTAAAGGTTTATGAACATGAAAAATTCACAGAAATCTGTCAGCAGAAATTTACAGTGTTTACAGGGGACTCTGCAAGAAACGCTTTCTGTGTACTCCACAGAAAGGAAAATCAGCCTGTTTAGCAAACCTTGAAAATGCTGATTTATTATCAGTACATAATTCATTATTACTATATATCTATATAACCAGGGTCACAAAAAAAAATTATATACTGATATACCCAGGGTCACATAAAAATCTCTGGCAAAAAGGACTCACAAATGGGAAAGGTTTAAGAAGCCCTACCATAAAGGTGTGATAAGGACCATAGTCCTGATGATGCACAGCGCCTGAGGCAATGTGACTCCAACGCAAAGTTCTTTCCTCGGTAAATGGGTCAGTTCCACCCGGCTTTGCTGCTCTCCAGCGGCAATCTCATTAGAGTGTTCAGCACCAAATTTTGTGCTGATACAGTTGGCCCTGAAAATGCCTTTAAGGATGGCACTCATTATAATAACTGCATTGGTTTCTCCCAACTCCTGCCACTTGTAGTTCCCATGTTTCACAAAGCCCAAGTGATTACATTATTCTGCATCATCCTATTTACGAAAGATTGTGTGCCCATCTTTTCATCCTAGTGATTCATTTAATAATTAATTTAATAAATAATTTATAAATTTAATAATTTAATAATGATAAATTGGGGGTGGCGACTCAGAATCTCCCTGCCAGCAAGGTCAGATGCTGAATAGAGGATTCTGAGATCCCCGCCCCCCTCCAAGCTCTGGGTAGACTAGTAACCATGAAGAACATGGCTGCAGATCTTTTTATTCAAGCCCTTGTGTACTTTCATAATGAAATCTAAAGAAGATATTCCATATTATCCTGCAGTCCCTCTAGAGAAGATCTCCTCTACAGTGGTACTTTGGTTAAAGAATATCTTTGTTGTGGCTGAGATGTTCTGTGACGATGAGGATGATGGGATTCAGATTCCTGGCTCTTTTTCTGTGCCTCAGATCTCTGGGCCTGCGGCTCCCACAGACAGCACAGACAGTGCAGAGTCAACATCAAGACAGCGGTTCCCAAGTGAAAGGAATTTTAACAAAGGAGATAGTGAACAGGTGGAGAGGCATTCGCCTCCTTCCCATGCTGATACTGAAAGCCTTGACAGTGACCTGATCCAGCAGGCTTGTCTTGATCTCTGGGTCAGGTGGAGTTCTCGCCTGGCCAGCAGACGAGAGGCCAGCTCGGTGAAAGGTCATCGCAATGATTTCATGTAATGTTTTCATGCTAGAAAGGTATTTAGGCTTTTTGCAAACCAAGGGAAAGTGTCGGTTGAACGTAGCTTATTAGCCTGAAAGCTTCATGGAATAATCTTAGCCTGGAAAGCAGTACTCTTGGGATTTCTTGCATTGTGATTCATGGAGCAATTGTTTCATTGCTTGTACCTGGGACTCTGGTTTGAACTTTGCCAATAGGATTGTGTCTCCTGCTTTTACCTAAAGTTCTTTGGAACTATATTCTGCATTTAACCTTAATCTTTGGAACTTTACAATGCTTATTCTTTATTTTGACTTGGATTTTTTCCTCAATAAACTATAAAGCTACAGCTCTTGTGTGGTGGTGTTTGGAAGCAAGGTGAAGCTTACTCTGAGTTGCAACCATCTTCCCCTTGGAAGCCCGATTGATGTCAATGCATATCCACAGGAAGTCCAGAAAAATATCCCCCACAGATAAGATGGCCGTCCTACATACCTCATCACATTAAAGCTGAGAAGCCAGGGGACAGTGGAGGAAACCATGGGACAGTGTAATGCTGTGTTCCCTTATCATTGTGAGATCCCTTCCTACTGTTGTGACTCAGCTGGAATCACAGACTGTCTCTGATGAGGATGATGGGACTCAAGTTCACCGTTTGGTTCAAGATGTCCCTGTTATAGACAATGAAGATGTGCAGTTTCGCACAGCAAGGCATAAGAGTGTTGATTCTGAAAATAGCCAGGTGCAGGTGCAGATCAACTCAGAGAAGGAGGATATTTCTCAGCCTGATAATCAGCAAGCAGGAAAACAGGCTGACACTAACGAACACACTGACTTTGACGAAATGGGAACTTTAGATCGGGTTGACCGTTTGGAATTCCGAGTTCGAAGGAGTGAAAGAATAGCTAACAAGAGGGAGGCCAGAGGCCAAAAAAACGCCTTCATGTTTTGCAAAGGATATTAAGCTATGTGTGAGAGACCAAACTTTTGTCAAAGCAACTTTGCATTCAACTAAGAAGCTTGCCTTTGCTTGTCTGGATTTATCTTACACTCATTGTGTTCATGGTTTCAGGACCTTGTCATGTTCTCTTGGGTTCTTGCTTTGCTGGTGCCTTTTTGGATTAAGCTTCAAGTTCTATATGATCTTGATTTATCAGAACATTAATCTTTGTCTTTAAGAACTTTTTACCTTTTATTTTTTAATAAACTATAAAGACTTCTGGCTGTGTCCAGTTTGGTGTCTTCAGCAAGGTGAATCTAGTCTGAGGTGCAACACCTACAACATTTCCCCGCTGTCTCTGGCTTCCTCCTGCTTCCTTCACAGCTTCTTCTATGAGGAGTCAGATGTAAACCCGACCTCACTATGATGAGGTCCTGTGGCGCAGCTGGTTGGGAGTAAGATGCATTAAAATCACTACTGACCGAGAGGTCATGAGTTCGAAGCCAGCCTGGGTCGGAGTGAGCTTCCAGCCATTTTTCTAGTTTGCTGTTGACCTTTGTAGCCCGAAAGACAGTTGCATCTGTCAAGTAGGAAATTTGGGTACCACTTATGCTGGTAGGCTAATTTAACTAATTTACAACACCATAAAACTCTCCAGCAGTATGCAAAAAGAATGAGGAAGTATTCAATTGGTGTCATAAGTAGATTGTGAAGTGACAGCTCCCCCGGTGGCCGGAATTCAAAAAGCATACCCTCATGAAGCTGGAAAGTTAAATAGCCTCTGTGCATCTGTCTATATATGTTGTGTGTCTATGGCATTGAATGTTTACCAGGTATATGTGCATTGTGATCTGCTCTGAGTCCCCTGCAGGGTGGGAAGGGTGGATATAAATGCTGTAAATAAATAAATAAATATTGACCAATGGCAGACAAAAAATTAAATAATGGCACTCACTATTTGGAACTGCAGGGGCACAACAATGGCTTTAGAATCACACGTTTCCCATCCCAGCATTAATTTTATCACTGCAGGTGGAGAAAGCAGCGATAAACTACACAGATGAATAAATAAACCAACATTGACCCAGAAAAATTCATGTAGTTCATCAGTTCTGATCTAAGAGCCTTTCCTGCACACCTCTATGAGAGCCATTTCAAAGGGACAGAGATGAAAATTACAGTTGAATGGCTGAAAGGTAAGATGAAATCCATTGTGTTTTAATGTGGCAAATGGATGCGTCCAAAATGTCTGAGTACGAGAGGAAAGACAGCAGCACGGGGCATAACCGACGCACTGAGCGCAATACGTAATCACTTGATTAACTAGGTTTCACCACCACCCATTGAGCTTCAAGGCTACAGGAAGCCCTGAAAGAATATTAAATTTGTTTTTGTTGCTCTCATGCTCTCAGCCCCCCGTGGACCACAGAGAGTAGCACTCAAGTCACAAAATGTGGGGCATTATGTTCAGTGTTCAAACAAACAACAGTCACCCTCTGTTTTACTTATGGAAACAACCCAAATCCATAACCATTTGCTTAAAAGACATTACAAATGTTTCACAGGGAAAAACAAATACCCACCTAGATTTTTATGTGCATTAATTTCAGTATTTATTTAGAGAGAGAAAAGAGAAACAAAACAGGGGATACCATTACCATACTCTCCAACATTTCAGATATGAAACTGGGTCACATACAGCTATGCAACATCTGTGTTTATTCCAGGTGGAAAATATTACTAATGAAGAAGGTCATATAAGCTAGGAGAGGACTCAGCAGTTTGCTTTTGGCTGAATCTACTGGGAAGAGACAAGATTCAGTGTCCTTCTCTTTGTTCCTTCACTCCACCTCCACTGGATTAACTTAATGCATGCTGTTTTGCGAGATTTGAAGTACAGGCAGTCTCCAAGTAATGAACAAGATAGGTTCTGTAAATTTGTTCTTAAATTGAATTTATATGTAAGGAACATTTTAAGTGTAACTCTAGTGACATAGATAGAGGATGATGATGATAGATAGATAGATAGATAGATAGATAGATAGATAGATAGATAGATAGATAGATAGATAGATATAGATAGATAGAGATACATACTAGACAGACAGCTGTAAATAGCATAGAGGAAGATTAACACCTCTGTTGTGTTAATTTTGCAGTCTGTACCCCTGTTCAGAAGACTACACCCCAATTTCTGTCCCTGTGATAATAGGATTTTGGGGAATTTAGCTTGTGGAAACAAGAATTGATGACAAAGCTTCAAGTAACTCATGGGGGGGGAGGACTAGGCAAAATCTTGCCTTTCCCAGTTGGCTTAGGATAGCATTTCTCACCCTGGGATCAGGACCCGAGGAGGGGGGGGGAGGTCATGAAGGGGGTTTCAGAGGGGTCACCAAAGAGCATCAGAAGACACATATTTCTGATAATATTAGTAACCCCTTTGGCAGCAACTGCAACTCCAAAATAACAAAATCAACCATCCCCCAACCCACCCCACCAGTATTCATATTTGGGCATATCAGGTATTTGTGCCAAATTTGGTCCAGATCCATAGATATTTGGATTCATAACCCTCTCTGGAGGTAGGTGAACTGCATCTCCCCTAAATCACTGTCAATTCCTCCCAAATCCCTCCGGTATTTTCTATTGGTCATGGAGGTTCTGTTTGGGAACATTGGTGGGGATCAAGAGGATCTTTGATTGTAAGTGAACTATGAATCCCAGCAACTATAACTCCCAAATGTCAAGATATATTTCCCCAAACTCCACCAATGTTCACATTTGGGCATATTGAGTATTCATGCCAAGTTTGGTCCAGATCTATTATTGTTTGAGTCCACAGTGCTCTCTGGATGTAGATGAACTACAACTCCAAAACTCAAGGTCAATGCCCACCAAACCCTTCCAGTATTTCCTGTTGATCATGGGAGTTCTGTGTGCCAAGATTGGTTCAATTCCATAGTTGGTGGAGTTCAGAATGCTCTTTGACCGTAGGTGAACTATAATTCCCAGCAACTACAACTCCCAAATGACAAAATGAAACCCCCTCCCCAACCCAATCAATATTCAAATTTGGGTGCATTGGATATTTGTGCCAAATTTGATTTAGTGAATGGAAATACATCCTGCATATCAGATATTTACATTATGATTCATAACAGTAGCAATGGAAATAATTTTATGGTTGGGGGTCACCACAACATGAGTGACTGTATTAAGGGGTTGTTTTAGGAAGGTTAAGAACCACTGGCTTATGGGAAAGAAGACTGCTGCATCCTCCAATAGGTTCTTTGTACATTCTCATTCCTCATCCTGCCCACACCCTGGTGCTGCTTGCCCCCACAAACATCCTGGTTTTCATCCATCAAATGATGTTGCTGACTGTAGAAACCAAACAACTTTATAACACAGGGCAATGCTTACCATTCTTATTCTCATTCATTACCATTGTGATTCTCCGTGTGTGGTTCTACGTTTTTCTTGTTTACCTTCCAAATGACTTTGGTATTACTTGAAAGGAAGCTGTGCTACCTGTCAGCATGATCCTCTTCGGCACACCAATTGCAGTTGTCGGTTCCTTTTATTGTATGTATTTACTGTTGACAGTAAGACAGGCAAGAAACCAAAACAAGTACTTTACATACACAGAAAAGCATGCTCTAAATACTAATTTATATGACTGCCTGCTATGATCAGATTTCTGGCACAAACTGCCAAACATGCATGCATCATAGTCCACAAAATCCCACTAAGCAGCATAGGATTTACAGGAGATGTGACCCCAAAAGTAACTTTTCCAAAGTGGTGGTAGAATTAATACAATTTGATAGTACTTTCAACTACCATGGCCCAATGATACAGAACCTTGTGGTCTTGCAAGATCTTTAGCTACTCAAAAAATTCTGGTGTGATCGGAGGTGACCCTCTCCCCCCCCCCCAGGACTCTGTAAAAGATAGTTCAAAATCAGGGAATTCATAGTTTTGCCAAGGACAAGAGTCTGCAATGATCTCAGAATCCCCTATCTCTCCTCCCGTTTTTATGAATGGACTCTGACTACTCAGTGCTCCCTTTAACTTCCATGCACACCCCCATGAACTCTTATGAGTTCTTATGAACTTTATAGGAACTTTTATAAACTCCTGCCAAACTTTATGAACTTTTATGGACTTTGGGGGGCTGACGTGACTTCCCCTTAGACCCTGCATGATTCCCCCTTTTCCTATGAACTCTGTGTATGCACCCTTCCCCCATTCCTCATTCCCTATACGTATGTATGCCTATATAAGAAAACATGAAGGAAAGCGACCTCTTCATGAACCAGCAACTCCTGGCTCCTGGAGTTTCCAAACTTCCTGAGCCGATAATCCCCTAACAAAGGAATTAACCAGATCCATTTGCATGGACAATAAGTAAATTACTCTATTTGCCTGGACCTCAGAGGGCTGAGAGCCAGGCCCTCCAGAATAATGGATTCTATGGACATGCTGGATCACCCAACATAAAGGATATTTCCCCATCTGCGAGGAACCGGGGATTTGTCACCGCCTCCCTACTGTGCCACATCCTGATTTCCAAAACCAATACCTAGTAAGATAGTAAGACAAAAGGACCTGGCCACTCAGGACCAGACAAAAATGTCAATTCAAGGGACAAAAACAATAACGCAGGCCAGGCTTGAGAGCCTGAAGCTATCACCTGGTCGTTTGGCAAACAGCGGTCATCTTAATCCAGTCAACTAGACATTTCTTCATTGTTTCCCTATTGCCCGCCTCCCTTCCGCCTCATTGGCTGGGTGGCCAAAAGCAGGGCCAGGGCCCTCATTGGCTTGCTGATGTCACAGCCAATCATAACAAAGCTAGCTCGGGGGGGGGGGAGGATATTTTAATCTGTAGGCTATATATTTTGTATTTACCTGCCTAGCAGACATGTCGATTTGTTGGCAGTCTACTGCAATCATCATCCTTTCCAGCTGGAATGAAATAAAACCTCGGTGGCTTTCTCTTCAACTTGATGAGATTTATTCTGGAATACTGGCCTCTTTCACTCACCAGGAGAAACCCACAATGGCTTGGATCTCACTATCCACAGCCATTCTAAATTGCTCGACAACAACAAATCCCATAGCATTTTGCCATGTCAGTTAAAATGCTTTCAAACTGCACTAATTCCAGAAAAGATAGGGGTGTTTATTTGTATTTAATCATACGAAACACCCTAAAGACACCAGATCCTGCCTGATCTTGGAAGTTAAGCAGGGTCAGCCCTGGTTACTAAATGGCTGGAAGACCATTAACAAAAACCAGGTGCTATGGGCTACATTTCAGAAAAATGAACCACTTCTGAATATTCCTTGTCTAAGAAAATTCCATAAAATTCATGAGTTCACCATAAGTTGACAGGAGATGTTGTCAAAGGAAGTTGCCCTGGTCTTCATGGACCTGGCAGATGGCTTGACCTCCATTTGACATGAATCATGTTGCTAGAATTAGCTTCTCAAAACAACATGACTTTTATATGCAAATTGAGCCTTATTCCCCTCAGCCTTGCCAGAGTTATGTCCAATTATTAGCTATTCCATGTGGGAAATTCATGCTGAGGTAAGAAACTAATCAGGCTTTCTCTGGAAAAAAAACCTCCAACTTTGGCACGTTGTATGTTCATATTCATGGAAAATTATCCCTATTAACAATAAGTGCAATGATCATTCTGGAATAAATTTAATAAGCATCCAAACGTTGTCTCATGGGAGAGAAGCGCTGCAAGAACTAAAACATATGCAAAAATATGTTTCTCGGCTAAATGCAAAGCAAGTAAGACATGTCAAAATATAGATATAAGCATTAAATATTGACATTTAAAAATATGTGCAGCAATTGAGTTACGTGCCTCTTGAAAAACAGGGACGGCTATTTCAGCATTCACAAAAGATCCCTGTCTGCACATATTTGAAAGGCAGAAGAAATGTGATACCACTTCTCAATAATCCAGTGAAGATCCCTCAATGTGTATAACATCTGGAAAGAGCTCTATGTTCACTAAAGTCTGAAGCAATTGAGGAAAATAATTTTGATTTCTGTTGGACATAGACTGTCTTCTTGCCCACCACCAGTCTGCTTATTGTGTTTTAATTTTGTTCCATGTATTTTAATATGTGTATGTTTTAATACGTGCTTTTCAGGAATGTATTTTAGTATAATGTTATATTTAAACGATGCTGTGCCCCGCCTTGAACCATAATCTTCTGACAATCGTGTTAAAAGACCAAGTATGTATCATCGATGTTGCAATCCCAGGTGACAGCAGGATTGAAGAGAAACAACTGAAAAAGCTGATACAATACAAGGATTTAAAGATCGAACTGCAAAGACTCTGGCACAAGCCAGTAAAAGTGGTCCCAGTGGTGATCGGCACACTGGGTGCAGTGCCTAAAGACCTCGACCTGCACTTAAACACAATCGGCGCTGACAAAATTACCATCTGTCAGCTGCAAAAAGCCACCCTACTGGGATTTGCATGCATTATTCGCTGATACATCACACAATCCTAGACACTTGGGAAGTGTCCGAGTGTGATCCAATACAACAGCCAGCAGAGTGACCTTGTTTGCTGTGTACTAATCTTGTTGTGTTTCAAATTATTATTATTATTTGAAACACAACAAGATGAGTATGCTGTGTCATACTGTGTTTTTGTGTCAGTAAAATAATAATAATAATCCAACAGACCTGGGGGGAAAAACCAGCAGCAACCACCACCAAAATGCAACACATACTTTCCTCCCAAACACCAGTCCCAAGGTTAGCTCCTTAAATCCAGTAACACCCAGCTGCATCCCATCTCCTGCACACCTCCACCCCTAATTGCTTTCACCCATGAAGTTTAGAACTAATACTCACATTAACCCTTCCATCACCAACCACCATCAACTGCAGACCATATGACACTGGGATAAAGGTACTGTCTGAACAGGCCCTAAGGTGGCTAGATCCCTTTCATACATACTGTTAGCAAGCCTGGTGTTATCCACCCATCCTATATCTTTGTATGTCCTTTTTTCTACCTAAGTGTAATACCTTAGATTTCTGAACTGAAATACATTTGATTAATTTTGGTCCCATTCTCTTATCTCTTAGAATCATTTCAGATTCTGATCCTGTCCCACGTGGCATCAGTTATCCCAACCCATTTACTTCATGAAGTTATACCACAGTTTTCTTGCAAACAAGCCTATGGGTAACAATTTATTGGAATGCTGGCTAATAATAATGCTATCTGGTAATGATATGGATATACTCAGAACTAAGCCTCAATGAGTTCATTGGGATTTACTCCTATGTGATTGTATACAGGATTGTAAGCTGAGACATTGTAAAAGGATATCGGAATGTGTGGATTCCCCCCCCCCCCATAACAGTCATTTTTAGTTATTCAGTTGTCACCTAGAGTTAAAAGTATTGTACATTATCTTTCAACACCTCTATCTACCACTTCATTGTTATCCTAACAACTATTCTGTGAAGTTGGTTAGCCTCAGAGCGTTATATTATGTGAAAACCGGGATTTGACCTGATCTATAAAGTGAAATAGACAAAGGGGGTGAGTAGGAACAGAAAGTTCATGACCCTGGATCTGATAATAAGCTGTAATTTTGAGCAGGTCACAAAGACATTTTGATTTTACTATAATATATCATAAATATTATATTTCCACAATAAACAATGTATAATATTATATTGTACAATATTGTACAATCAAAATTGTACAATACCCAGCACTGCATTTTTGAAGCTAGGGTTGTGGGCTCTAAACATAAACTTTGGAATGTATTCATTGTTAATAATGTTGGTTCCCTTACTATTAAGTCTTTTGACCTCATTCTGATATTGCTCATTCATATGTTTCCTGGTTTAATTCTGTGAAATTTAAGAAGGTATGATTCCAGTGTTAAAATCCTGCATCAACCAGCTGGAGCTTAATACTCCTCCCGCACAGTTTTGTGCTCTCCCTTGGCCCCGTTATCAAGTAGTTGATCTTAGCTCAGGGATGGAAAAGAAAATGTTGTACTCCCAAATGGAATGCATTCTCATTTCCCTTTCTCTAAGGGTGCTTCCGGACAGCCTTTTATCCCAGGAGTATCCGCGTTTAATAAATGCGGATGTTCCTGGGGGGTCTATCTACACCCATCCCAGAAAGTGCAAGCTGCCATGGCCATAAATAATGGAAAAGAGGATGGTGGCACTGGACTGTGTGAACTACTGGACCCATTTAAATTTGAACCAACACCAAATCCAAAGCGTAGAACTTCTCCAAAGTTTTGGGGAAGCTCTGGAGCATTCTCCAACTTCTGCTAAAATCTGGTTAATTAGTTTTACCCTCACATTAGAGTCCAGAAGAACTTGAACAATCTGTTGACATCTAGAAGTGACTTCTGGTCAAATTCGGAGCTCAGGTCTCAGTAGGAAAGCCCTTCGACAACTTATGGGGAGGAGATTTTCAATGGGGCACAAAACATTAGAGAATTGCTACTTCATACATCCCAACCCACAGGGCAGTGGTTCTCAATCTTCTTGATGCTGCAACCCCTTAATTCAGTTCCTCATGTTGTGGTGACCCTCAACCATAAAATTATTTTTGTCGCTACTTCACATTTTGCTTCTGTTATGAATCGTAATGTAAATATCTGATATGCAGGATGTATTTTCATTCACTTGACCAAATTTGACACAAATACCCGATACACCCACATAATACTGGTGGGGTTGGGGGGGATTAATATTGTCATTTGGGAATTGTAGTGGCTGGGATTAATAGTTAACCTACAATCAAAGAGCATGCTTAACTCCTCCAACAATGGAATTGAACCAATCTTGACACATAGAACTCCCATGATCAACAGGAAATACTGGAAGGGTTTGGTGAGCATTGACCTTGAGTTTTGGAGTTGTAGTTCACCTACATCCAGAGAGCACTGTGGACTCAAACAATGATGGATGTGGCACAATTACTCAATATGCCCAAATGGGAACACTGGTGGAGTTTGGGGAAAATAGATACAGACATTTGGGAGTTGTAGTTGCTGGGATTTATAGTTCACCTACAATCAAAGAGCATTCTGAACCACACCAATGATAGAATTGGACTAAACTTCCCACACAGAACCCCCACGACCAACAGAAAATACTGTGACTCCTCTGACACCGCCGTCGCGACCCTTCCAGGGATCCTGACCCTCAGGTTGAGAAACGCTGCCATAGGGGCATATTTGGAGACATTTGAATGTGTATAATATCCACATCAGGTTCCAGTTAAAGTAATATACAAGGGCAAGGATATGTTTGCGGTTTCATGTTGAAGAACCCAGTCTTGCTATTCATTCATGCGGTCTTTTTTTTTTTTTAATGTACTGCTAAATTAAATTATTTCGTTTTTGAAATACAAACTTTCATTGAAAATAATAGCTTCAGGTTAAGATAATAGGGGTTAAAAAATTCTTATCCCTGCAAAGTGTTAGATTACATATAAGACAGTAAAATTGACTGGGATGGGAATAATAATGGCAGGTGGGAATATTAATCACAGGCCAGGGAGTAAAGTGAGAAACATTAAGCAAGAAGCAAGGGGAATGGAAAACAAATGTCGATTCACTCTTAATGTTACCTAGAAAATTAAGTTTGAGCTACACAGGGAATTAATCTCTTAATCCTTCTTAACGCCTTGCCTGACTCCAACCAACATAGGTTTCCCTATGGAGCAGAAGGATTCTTTGGTTATGAAGTTTCCCCCCTCTTATTTTTCAGGAGTCTAAATAAGACATGGATGTGGCTTAGCTGTTCCTTGTTTTGCTCTTACATTGTTGGCCTCTTATTCTTCATGCTCATGCAATCACATAAGGGACCTTAAATCTGTCTTAGATATCAGGCTTCCCATCTCCTGCTGCCTCCAGCATTCATGTTGTGAAAACTCACTTACAGTTTAGTGATATCCCTTTGGTGTATTAATGAAACCCACTACAGCTGCAAAGAGAATTATTGTAGTATTTTTTTCTCTTGTCTTCAGGAAGAGCCTGTGTCAGGAATAACCAAAGTCATGGGAAAGTCAATACAATTTATTCATTATGATTCATTTCAAACTCCCTGTCCTGAATTTTGAATTTTTTTACTATTTATCGTATCAGAAGCGAACCAAGGGTACAGTTGTGATGTATTTTAAAAACACAAAGTTTAAAAAACTTGGCATTATTCTAAATGTCCTTTGACCAGTAGCTGGCCACTTGGAGTGCCTCTGGTGTTGCTATGCGAAGGTCCTCCATTGTGTATGTGGCAGGGCTCAGGCTAATAATAATAATAATAATAATAATAATAATAATAGTAATACTTTATTTTACCCCCGCTACCATCTCCCCAAGGGACTCGTGCGGCTACATGAGGCCGAGCCCACAATACATCAATTCAAGCAATACAACAACAATAAGAGTATTAAAATAAAACTCATAAACAGAAAAGCAATAAAAATGACACTAATACAACACACATTTAAAATCTATGGCTGGGCCAAATGTAATTAAAGTTAAAAATAATGCTAGGCATGAACAAGATAGGAGAGATGGGGCGTTGGTGAGAGCGTACAGACTGCATTGTAATAGGTGGTCTGTGGTTTGCTCTTCTCCACACTCGCATGTCGTGGACTCCACTTTGTGGTCCCATTTATTAAGGTTAGCTCTGCATTTCATGGTGCTGGAAAACAATCTGTTTAGTGCCTTCCAAGTCACGCAGTCTTCTGTGTGCCTGGGGGCGGGGGGAGTCTCTCATTTGGTATCAGCTATGTTCTGGGTTTTAGCCTGCCACTTTTGGACTCTCACTTGCTGAGGTGTTCCAGCGAGTATCTCTGTAGATCTTAGAAAACAATTTCTTGATTTAAGGCGTTGGTGTGCTGGCTGATATCCGAACAGGGGATGGGCTGGAGATGTCACAGTCTTTCATTACAGGCTGCTACTTCATGAGGGTGGTGCAATATCAGCTAAACAGAATAATTTCTCATGTGGTGTAGGGCACAGACATCCTGTGATAATGTGGCATGTCTCTTTAAGAGTCACATCCACTGTTGTAGCATGGTGAGATGTGTTCCACACTGGGCATGCATACTCAGTAGCAGAGTAGCATAGTGGAAGGGCAGACGTCTTCACTGTGTCTGGTTGTGATCCCCAGGTTGTGCCAGTCAGCTTTCATATGTTATTGTTTCTAACACCACTTTTTGCTTGATATTCAAGCAGTGCATCTTGTAAGTCAGAGCATGGTCCAGGGTAACTCCCAGGTATATGGATGTGCTGCAGTGCTCCAGTGGGATTCCTTCCCAGGTAATCCCCAGAGCTCGAGATGCTTGTCTGTTCTTAAGATGGAAAGCACTCATCTGTGTTTTAGATGGGTTAGGAATCAGCTGATTTTCCCTGTAATAGGAAGTAAGAGCACCTAAAGCTTCAGAGAGCTTCTGTTCAACCATTTCAAAACTCCCTGCTTGGGCTGTGATGGCACGATTGTCAGCATAGATGAAACTCTCTGTTCCTTGTACTGAAAAGTGGGGATTGTGGTTTGCATTGCAACAAAAAATTATGTTCATGTTGGAAATGTCTTTCATTATTTCCAGATGAGTTATGCCTGCGGACTTCATCACCAGAATAAGAGAAGTCACTCCTTCAAAGCGAAGGACACAACTCCATGGCTGATCAGAGGTGAGGATGACAGAACTTCATTTACAAGCCCTTGCTTGCTGTTCCACACCGGAGACAAGTTGGGTATGTTCCTGCAGAAATCATTCAGTTCAGTAAGGTTTACTCTTGTCCACAGTTTCCTGTTTCCATAATCAGTTCAGGAACATATCCCGTGTGGATCTACGGGTCATACTGTACTGAAGGAACAACACAGGTATCCACATTCAGTGTAGATAAGGTCTGACTAGTACTACAATCTATGTATGTTCCACTGTGAAGGTTGTACCTGTGAAACACAGGTGCAGAATACTTGTGTTCCTTCCAAATTAATTACTGTCACTTTCATTCTTGGGTAGGTTGCCATTCAGAATCACCTCAAACCCTGAGATTTGCAGACCAAAATCTGAGGTGTAGAGATAGCCGCTGCTGATGTCATTAAGCATCATGTGTTAAGTACCAACCACAGTTGCTCACAGCTTGCCTTTCAAAAAGAAGGAAGGAACATATTTTCCTAAAACAGAAGTCTTGACTGAAGGGGCTATTTTCCAAATCAAGCAGCTAACTAAATGCATACACCCCATAGAGTCCTGCAAGTTGCAACAAGAAACCAATTAAGTCATAAGTCATAAGTAATAACATGTGCACTCCAAGCTGAGCTGGAGATTTGCACATAGGCCTTTCATGTTGCCTGGAGTTGAGATAGCAGACCTGGAGCCAGGCCCAGAGATCTGGCAACACTACTTTTGGGGCTGCTGTAACCTTGGCAGAAAGCCAATTCATCACTTGTTTGTTGTTTAGTTGGGTGCAAACTTCTACATTTAAGGTTATTCAGTTTCCTTTGGTGCCTGGAGATAATATAGAAAGAAGAAATTGAAAGCGCAGTGTGACTTTTGGGGTACGCTGCAGGAGTGACTTTGTAGTCGAACACCCAGTGGGAGGATGCTGGTTCTTATCAGCAGGGTGCAAATATAGCTGCCAGGAATCATTAGTTCTGTGTTTTGTGTGATTGGTTCACTGACTTGGTTGGGGGCACTTTTGTGTGGTATTGTTTACAAAGTGCCTTAAGGGGGTGAAATTATGAATAGAGTCCTCAGGGATGTTCTCCAGCGAAGGACCTGTGGAAGTGAGAAATGCAAAAAGATATGGTGGGCACACACAGCATTTTCCTTCAGATCAAAAGCAGATCTTCGGTGACAAGCTTGAAGTCTGCTTCTTCATAGTACACCAGACACCACTGATGAATTTCAATAAATCCATCAATCTAAATGCATCACCTAAAGAAAGAAGAGCAGGGTAAACAGAGGCCCCTTCCACACAGCTGTATAAAATCCACACTGAACTGGATTATATGGCAGTGTGGACTGAGATAACCCAGTTCAAAGCAGATATTGTGGATTATCTGCCTTGTTATTCTGATTTATATGGCCATGTGGAAGGGCCCAGAGGTGCATTAGCCAAGATATGCATATATGTAAATTTATGGCTTCTCTACAATTGGTTAATAACCCATACTCATTGTGTAGCTTGTTATGGCTATTGCCATGATGCTCTCCCTCTTCCAGTGGTCATCATGGGGTTAACCCAGGTTAGCCCCATGTTATAAAATGTTGGGGGTGCTCCAGAGTTTGCCCAAAACTCTTGCATATATCTGCTGCTTTCTTGCAGTGTGGACAGAAAGACCAGGTCCAATTCAACCCACATGGGCCACTGCTGCTATCCCCCTTTCCCAACACAAGAGAGATCAGGCCCCCTGCTGTTGTTGTCTCTGTTCCTGGGCAGCTGCAACACTCCCTGGCATCAGTGGGAGATGCCAACTTGACCAGGAAGAAGGCAGGGGCTGTCCATGCCATATGCCCACAATGGCCAGGATCTCTCACAGAGCTCTATAGCCATCTGGGAGCAGTGGCAGCAACACAGATGATAAGGTCCAATAGGTTGATGCTGTTCTGGCCCATTTGGAACATCTGGGCTTTGACCTGCTACCACTGTAGGTTAAAGATGGTATATAGAATCGTAGAATCATAGAATCAAAGAGTTGGAAGAGACCTCATGGGCCACCCAGTCCAACCCCCTGCCTAGAAGCAGGAATACTGCATTCAAATCACCCCTGACAGATGGCCATCCAGCCTCTGTTTAAAAGCCTCCAAAGAAGGAGCCTCCACCACACTCCGGGGCAGAGTTCCACTGCTGAACGGCTCTCACAGTCAGGAAGTTCTTCCTCATGTTCAGATGGAATCTCCTTTCTTGTAGTTTGTATATGGCTGAATTGAGACTGGCCCTGTATTAATCAAGGCCTCTCTTAAGTATCAATATGATAATATGAAAAGAAATACAGTACATCTCACCATTGCAAGTAAATCTGCAACTCGATGGTCACTTTACCTACTATGCAGTCTACTGGCCAGGTGTTAAGTAACATCTTTGATGCCTCCATTCAACCTTATCACAGGTATACATCAGTCAGCTTAGCAGATGTTCTCCTGGGCATGACTTATTTAGCAGAAATGTTTCTTCCAGCGAGAGATATAGCATGGAAAGAATGGAATTCCTGCACTAAAAAAAAGGACACTTCAATATGTTTCATTCAACTTTTTATTCAAAACTAATAGTATATGCTTTGATCAGACCTCACCTGGAATAGTGTGTTCAGTTCTGGACATCACAATTCAAGAATAATATTTACATGCTGAAACATGTCCAGTGAAAGGCGACCAAAATGGAAAAAAAAGTCTAGAAGTCAAGTCCTATGGGAAGTAGCCTGGGATAAGTTCAGCTTGAAGAAGAGAAGGACATGAGAACAACGTTTAAATATTTGGGAAGATGTCATATTGAGGAGGAACATGTTTTCTGCTACTCCAGAGATGAGGACATGTTGGATATCCCTAGTCCTACTCAACTTACATCGTAACACTTTCACTTGCAAATAACAATTTTACAATTTTACAACTGTCTGATAATTCTTTTTGTTCCCTAAGTCCTTGAATTTTGGATTATAGCATAGTGTCAACTGAAGTAATATCAGAAAGAACAAAAGAGGAAGGAGAAAGATAAGCTTGTGCATTTATCAGTCCCACCATTTGAACAAGCTCTAGACTCTCAGAGCTGGAAGCTGAATAGAATTGTGTTTATTTTAGAGATTTCTACACCGCTGAGTCAATTTAACAGTTGCCTTATCATAAATAGACATTTATTATCATTCCTGCCTTCATATTCAAATCTGAAAGCCCAAATCTTTACTCTTTTTGTTAAAAGGAAAATATTATTTCTTCTGGCACAGGAAAAACAGGGAACACATTTTTCTTGTTGCTTTGTTGCCCCATTTCTCCATTCTACAAAAGGGTTAGAAATTGAGTCTCACTTATCCAACATAAATGGGCCAGCAGAACGTTGGATAAGTGAAAATGTTGGATAATAAAGAGAGATTAAGGAAAGCCTATTAAACATCAAATTACATTATGAGTTTACAAATTAAGAACCAAAACATCATGTTTTACAACAAATAGACAGAAAAAGTTCAATACACAGTAACGTTATGTAGTTATTACTATATTTACGAATTTAGAACCAAAATATTGCAATGTATTGAAACAGCTGTAGATCTGGGCAGGAGGCACACTGCGTTGGATAATACAGAATGTTGGATGAGCAAAGGTGGGATAAGCGAGACTCTACTGTACTTGGACTTGACTGGGATTGACTTGTCAACCACAAAATGTTTTGAAGTTCTTGAGTTTAAATTTTTATGCCACCAGGAAAAGACAAGAGAATTCTGTGACCCAGAAAACAGATGAGAAACAAACTATAATTCAATTGCAACCTGGTGAGCCTCCTTCAAAGACAGGACAGCCTGGATTGAAATTCTCCTCCAGTGTTGTTTTTCTGCCCACGGTAATCCCCGGTTTTATTTGAGAACTTTGATAAAGTGTCTAATTGCAGCTCTTGAAACCTTTTGGTATCCCTGAAATCAATTACCCTCCTTTTGGTATTGATCAGGGTCCGCCGGAAGACACTTTCTCATGATCCAGGACCTCGATAGTCCCTGTTAGAAGCTCCCACCGATAACAGAAACTCTCTTCTCAACAGTTTTCCCTCCGATTTAGCTCTTTTTCTTTCCAAGGGGCAGCTGCTTTACCTTGTTTGAATTATTGATTGGCAGACTCAAGTGGCAGTGCCTACAGCATTTGCGCATTTAACAGGTTTGGAGGAGTGGAAAGCCATTAGAATGTAATGGCTTCCCAGATTTCTGAATTGCCCCCTGGTGAGTTGCACAGCCTGTTTGTAAATCAATGAATTAATTATTGTGTGGATAAGCAATGGGAGCGCAGCGTTTGCAACAGAGAGGCGATAGGGTGCCCATGGAAACAGCACCATGGAAGGTTTCCAAAAGCCTCCCAAACACTCTCTTGAAACACAAGAGTCCATATCTTTGTTCTTCTCACATACCTACTATAGGGATGTATCTGTTCACATACCTACTATAGAGCTGTATCTGTTCAAAATATTAATAATAACATAATAATAGATTTATTTCTTATCCATCTCTCCTTGCAGCTTGAGGCGGAGTAAAACACAAACAGATAAAACACAGCACTATTAATATATATATATAGCAACATACACACAAAACCAACATCAATACAATGCAGGATAAAAGTCATAGTTTAAAATGACTGGGTAGGCCTGTCAGAAGAGACAGGTCTTCAGTTGTGGCTTGAATTTTGACAGCTGATTTAGCTGTCAAATCATAGACTCATAGAATCAAAGAGTTGGAAGAGACCTCATGGGCCATCCAGTCCAACCCCCTGCCAAGAAGCAGGAATATTGCATTCAAATCACCCCTCTGACAGATGGCCATCCAGCCTCTGTTTAAAAGCTTCCAAAGAAGGAGCCTCCACCACACTCCGGGGCAGAGAGTTCCACTGCTGAACGGCTCTCACAGTCAGGAAGTTCTTCCTCTATGTTCAGATGGAATCTCCTCTCTTGTAATTTGAAGCCATTGTGCCGCGTCCTAATCTCCAAAGATGCAGAAAACAAGCTTTCTCCCTCCTCCCTGTGGCTTCCTCTCACATATTATTTATACATCAGCCTTCTCTTCTTCAGGCTAAACATGCCCAGCTCCTTAAGCTGCTCCTCATAGGGCTTGTTCTCCAGACCCTTGATCATTTTAGTCGCCCTCCTCTGGACACATTCCAGCTTGTCAATATCTCTTGAATTGTGGTTCCCAGAATTGGACACAATATTCCAGATGTGGTCTAACCAAAGCAGAATAGAGGGGTAATCTATTGTGAAATCTCTTCCAACAGGTCACATACCTGTTCTAATCTGAAATCTCTTCCAACAGGTCATTCTTCAGTCTTCTTGGGGCGACTGATGAAAAGGTCCGCTGAGTGATGGTTGCCAGTTGGGTTCTGGCTGGTTGGAGTAAGCTTCCTCCAGAGGACCTATGTGTCAGGGGCGGATTGTACGGGACCCAAACCTAGAACCAACCAAGTAGGGCTTTAAAGATCAAAAACAACACTTTGTACTTTTCCCAGAAACTAATTGTCAACCTGTGGATGACTTTAGCATGGATGCAATATTTATTTATTTATTTATTTATTTATTTCAAATATTTATACCTCACCTTTTCAATCCCCAGGGACTCAGGGGTGACTTTATTTATTTATTTATTTACTTACTTACTTACTTACTTACTTATTTATTTGGGGCATCTGTATCCTGTCCTTCTCAGCCTCCAAAGAGAGAGTCAGGATGGCTACCAACCGGCACTATTCAGTGCCACCACAGAATAAAACATAGCATAAAATACAATTAACACAAGTAAAACAATTATAAATATACTTTTAAACAATATGCTCACTCCTACAGTAGATATGCCTCTGTAACCAATCTGGCTGTCATATTTTGAACTAACTGGAGTTCCCGAACTTGGTACAAAAGTAGCCCAATACAAAGCAGAACCACTTCAATCTACCACTTCCATGGCTCACAAAACACCAAGGGCTGCCTTCTATGAAAACCTGCCTGTTGTACTTTTGTGAAAGACATAGTATGTTCTGTTAGGAAACTCTCTATTAGAATTTTCTCACAGTGAATTCTAAGGGTGCATCTACACTGTAGAATTAATGCCGTTTGATACCACTTGAACTGCCATTTCTCTATGCTATGGAATCATGGGAGTTCTAATTTTACAAAGTTTTTAGCCTTCTCTATCAGAGTGCTTGTACTTCACCAAAACACATACCATAGGATTCCATAACATTGGGCTATGGCAGTTGAAGTGGTGTCAAACCGCATTAATTCTACAGTGTAGATGCACCCTTAGTCTTTCCCCCAAAGTACAAATCCCAGGATGATGTACCATGGAACTGGAGCAGTTAAAGTGGTATCATGATGACATGATTTTACAGCTGTATATTTGAAATATATTCCAGCTCTGCAAAATTGTGTGACTGTAAAGCCCTAAACGGTTCTGGCCCTACTTACCTTTCCAAATGCATTTTCTCCTATGAACCGGCTAGGACACCAAGATCATCTGGGGAGGCCCTGCTCTCTGTTCCGCCTGCATCACAGGCACGCTTGGCGGGGATGAGAGACAGGATCTTCTCAGTGGTGGCCCCTCGGCTGTGGAACGCCCTGCCTGCAGATATCAGATCGGCCCCCTCCCTGCTGGCGTTTCGAAGAAAAGTGAAGACCTGGCTGTTCGAACAAGCATTTGATTAAACAGTGTAATTGAACACAGGAATACGGAATAATGGATGATGAGACTGGATTCTGATTTTACTGTTGAGGCGCTAATGATTGTTATACGGATGTTTAATGATTTATGTTACAATTGTTTTAAATTGCCCTATACTTGTCTCATGATGTTTTGTATTGATGTTGTTCACCGCTTTGAGTCGCCTGAGGGCTGAGAAAAGCGGTATATAAATAAAGTAAAGTAAAGTAAATAAATAAATAAAGAGCACACATGATAGCCATGTTTAAATATTTGAAAAGAAACCACATTGAGGAGGGGGCAAGCTTATTTTCTGCTGCTCGGGGGACTAAAACATGGAGCAATGGATTCAAACTATAAAAAAAAGATTCCACTTGAACATTAGGAAAATATCCTTTTCTTGTGATTTTTAAACTGAAGCTGAATGGCCATTTGTCGGGAGGGATTGATTGTGTATTCTTGCATGGCAGAATGAGGTTGAACTGAATTGCCCTTTGGATCTCTCGCAAATTTAACATTCTGTGATTCTTGGTCCTTATCCAACACGCTAACCTGCTATCCCACACAATATAGGATTTTATTCTAAATGTCTAACAATAAACTACTCAAAAGTTTGATTTTACTATTGAATTGGTAAGAAAAAATAGATGAAAGTGTGGATTACATGCCAGGCCACCTTTGTTTACTACTAAAGAGTATGCAAAACAATTCTAAAAAACCTGACAGCTAAATGGTATCTTTTGCTATCTAATTTACCAAATGGAAGGGAAATAAATACTCTTACAAAAGAAATAGCTGCATGTGTTGCATGTGTTGTTTTTAGTCAAAATCTAGTAACACGCACGTTGAGACATACATACACACATTCTGAGCACTAAGAAGAGGATTGTTCTCCCATGCAACATATCTTGGCAGCTCCATTATTGTTTCTGTGACATATCTTTCTTTGCTGTTTTATGACATATATATTTTTCCTGGATGTTTTGACTCACGCAAAGGGGAGAAGAGAGGAGCCCTGATGTAGAATAAGCAACTTTTTCATTGCAATGGGACTTTGTCTAGTAAAAATAATTAGACCTGCAGGGAACCATGTTGCCAATGTCAGCCAGCTTACTCCTCAAAGCGTGCCAATTTTAGCGCAGAGGTTGACTGATGCTCTCCCACCAGGGATGCTACTTCTTCGTGAAACTTGCCATGGACCTTTTTCTTGCATTGAAGAGGGAGGCTTGAGAAAATAAATTTTAAGCATTCAAGGTCAGAAAAAAAGAATGAGAGGATGAATGGAGGAGTCGGTGCATAGAGTATTATTCATAAAGATGGAAGCATGACTAGGTTGTCCCCCGCTCCACCCATTTTGCACTCTTCAGTCAGTTGAAAGGAAGAATCTCTGGTCCAAAAATGCTATAGAGCCTCTCTGGGAGACCTAGAAAATGCCTAGAGATGACATATTTTGTCAACATGGATAAATAAAATCGTGGGCGCCAGTTCGGCAGGTCAGACTATTTAGTTTACCACTGTGGTCCCTCTCAAAGTGACAACAGTAAATCATATCACTTCCTGATGCCATTTTGAGAGCACCACAGAGGGAAAGTAAGGTTGCTTACCTGTAACCATGTTTCTTCGAGTGGTCAACTGTGAAATTCACACCTGTGGTATTTCCTGTGTCCACGCAGCTGATTCGGATCCTTATTGAAAAGCTTTTGCCAAATCAGGGACTCCAGCCCCACCCATCCACTCCAGTAATAAAGCCAGGCAGCGGGGCTTGAGGCCTTAGTTCCATACCGCGAAAGACAGTCGGAGATAGAAGGCATGACGGAGTGCAGGGAGGATGGGCGGGTTGTGTGAATTTCACAGTTGACCACTCGAAGAAACATGGTTACAGGTAAGCAACCTTACTTTCTTCAGAGTGATCACTGTGAAATCCACACCTGTGGTAGACTAGCGAGCAGTCCCATGGATGGTGGGCATCATGCTAGTGCAGAAAAAGAATTGCTCTCCCAAAAGCCACATGTTTTTTGGCGGCCAAGTCCAATTTCTAATGAGAGACAGATATGTGTGGTGTCGACCAAATGGCTGCCTGACAAATGTCATCCAGTGACACACCATGCAAAAAAGCCACAGAGGTTTCCACTGCTTGAGTGGAATGATGAATAGGATAAACAAAGGTCCCAGAACACAAGATGGAATTGCAGTCTGTTAGAGTAGTCAAACTGGAGTCCTTGAGTCAAACCAATAGTTGTTTTAGGAGAGAACACCGAGTTGTTGCTGCTTTCGCGGACAAAAGGAACTAAGGCCTCAAGCCCCGCTGCCTGGCTTTATTACTGGAGTGGATGGGCGGGGCTGGAGTCCCTGATTTGGCAAAAGCTTTTCAATAAGGATCCGAATCAGCTGCGTGGACGCAGGAAATACCACAGGTGTGGATTTCACAGTGACCACGCTGAAGAAATGCAGGTTCAGGGTTGCTTGTGGGAGTAAAGCAGAATTATTTCATGCATTTGGGAAATGTTTACGGGCTTCCAATCTTCCCCAACATAGGAAAATAATTTTCCCCCTTATGTCTTCTTTTGCATGCTTCCTCCTTCCAGTCGTCTTACTTCCAGAGCAGTCTCTACATGTATCTGGCTTGAAAGGTTCATATTATCATCTTCCTTTTCTCTTGAGGAGCCCCCAGTGGCACAGTCGGTTAAACCGCTGAGCTGCTAAACTTGCTAACTGAAAGGTCGCAGGTTCGAATCTGGGGAGCGGCGTGAGCTTCCGCTGTTAGCCCCAGCTTCTGCCAACCTAGTAGTTCGAAAACATGCAAATGTTGAGTAGATCAATAGGTATAGCACCAGTGAGAAGGTAACAGCGCTCCATGCAGTCATGCTGGCCACATGACCTTAGAGGTGTATACGGACAACACTGGCTCTTCGGCTTAGAAATTGAGATGAGCACTAACCCCCACAGTTGGACATGACTGGACTTAATGTCAGGGAAAAACCTTTACCTTTACATTTTTCTTGAATCGTAGAGTCCTTGAAGGGTTGCCAGTCTGTTCTTTTCTTGGGTCTTCCATGGTTATCTTTCAAAAATTGTGTAAGAGTGTCTATATTCATAATATCAATTATTTTTATCAGCCATTGTTCTGTTGAGGGAATTTCTTTAAGTCTCCAACTTCTTGCATCTACTATCCTTGCTGCCTTTACTAAATAGCATTTAGGTTCATTTTGCATAGTCTTAGGACAAAAATGGCCTAGAAATCCCATAGAAGTTTTTTTAAAATAGTGGATCGATGGCTGCTGTAAACTGGCTGAAGCTTTCAAAGTGACAAAAATTAGTGATCTGGCTGCAACATCTGTCACCCCATTGATCGCATGGGTTGATTCAGCTGATCTGGCTGGCTAGGCGGGTGTCCCCTTCCTCCCTCACCACTCCATGTGCATCCCTCCCGAAGCTCCACGCTTGGTGGAAGAGGACGACATCCCAGGTATAGAAAGAGTGTACCGAGGTCTCCAGTCTTTGGTCCCGGATATACGATAGCTGCGCTCCCCTGCTAGAACCTCCAAACAAGCTCAAGGTCCACATACTGCTGTCAAACCAAGTGTCACCCATCCAATATCCCTGTTTTATCCCCCTCTCTCTTAACTGTAGTATTTTACATTCCTCCTGGTTAAATTCATATTGTTAGTTTTGGCCCAGCTTTCTAATCTGTTAATGTAATCTTGAATTCTGATCCTGCCATCTGGGCTATTAGCTATTCCTCCAAGTTTGGTGTCATCTGCAAATTGGATTCATTTGCCTTCTATTCCATCAACCAAGTCATTGATGAACCCTGTGGCATCACACTGTTCACTTCTCTCCAAGATGATGATGATACCATATGCACACCAATGCATACCACAACCTTGAACCAAATACAGGCATTTGGCATCAGATAATCTACTCCAGTTGCTTTTTGAAGGGGAATTTACATCTGCGCACTAGAAGGGTTCTTATGCAGCATACAGATCTTTTCTTCCCTCCACCTTCTTTCTGTGAATAGTGTGACTTTGGTGGAAGGGGATATTCACGCCACAGTGTTAACATGTACGTAATGTGATTTATTTGCTAGATCTCCCATTTTCCCCACAGTGTCCCCTTTTGTCGTTTCTCATGTTAACAGCCAGCCACTTTTACAGAAACTTTTGGGCTTTAGATAGTCATTATAAGCTACTTATTTTCAACACATTCTCTAACTCAGAGGGTAACAGGGAGGACAACAGCTTTGGCTCCCAAAACCAGCTTCTGGAAAACTAATCCTCTATAATGCAATGAAATACCTCTCTTGGCTGGGACATTTTCCCAACCCGTTTTCTTAATTAAGGCCAAGTTTCCATGCCAAGACTTTCTCCCTCTATGCCCCCCCCCCTCTGCTTTCTCACATAAACACATAATCTTTGTGAAAAACAGAGCCAATGGAATGGCATTATGAATATTTCAGAGAGTTCCAACACTCCTCTTGTTCTTTCCTTGGCTTCCCCACTGAGTTCACTTGGCTTAGAAAGCAAGGGCACTTGTTCTACTACTGCAAAACAGGGTTAAAGATCCACATAGGACATTATCGCACTATGGTTTAATAATGTCTATTAGCACGACAATCCCATTTTCTGTGACAACAGGAACACGCAGAGACGGCCCTAGGTAATTTTCAACGGTAAGCAAACAGTATTTTGACGCTCCCCTCCATACAATCACTGATATATATTTTCTGTTCATTGTGGGAGTTCTGTGTGCCATATTTGGTTCAATTCCATCATTGGTGGAGTTCAGAATGCTCTGTGATTGTAGGTGAACTATACATCCCAGTAACTACAATTCGCATATGTCAAGGTCTATTTTCCCCCAAGAGTGCCTCAAGAGCACCCCTGGGCAAAATCAAATATACTGCAAATGCTTACTTTGCGTAATGGGTTGAGCCGCCCCTGGGAACACGCCAGCATTGCCCTTTGTCCTTTCACATGCCCCCAATAACAATCTAGCAGCAGATTATTACTGTTATTGTTGTTGTTGTTATTCCCTGCTTTTTCCCTCCACAAGGAGAGTCAAAGAGGTTTAGATTATACTACTCCCTATTAGGGCTGTGCACAGATCCCTTTTTCAAAATGGGCTCCTGCTGATTCGGCTCTTTTGGCCAGCCATAATGGTATGGGCACTGCCATAATTTTTTTCAACTGCAACAGGCCACATGACTGGCAACTACGGCTACTTTCAGTTTCATTTGGATACACGTGGAGTGTGGAGAGGCAGCAGTGCGTGTGCACAAGGTTTCCCTGTGAACCCTGCCTGTTGAGCCAATCAGAACAGAAGAAAGCTGTGATGTGCCTTTTAGCCAAGCTGGGTGTAGCGAGTACCTCCATTTTTCTGTTGTGATCAGTGTCTCTACACACTTAAGGAAATGCCACAGATGGTGCCCTTCATACAATGCAAGTGCAAAAGTCAGTTAACTCAATGGGGGGAGAGGTGAGGACAGAATCATCCCCTTCCCAGTTGACTCAGGCAAAAGCAAACTGCTTATACTCATTACTATATTTTGTGTTCTTCCCTCATTAATAGTTTTTGCCCTCTCAGTCACACTGTGATGTTGCATGGCCACACAGGTCCCAGTTTTCATTAGTGAAATGTTCATCCAGCCTCTGCATGAACAAAAGGCCACAGCCATACCAAAGGCAGATTACAGACTGCAGTTCAAATTGAAAGTGTCAGAAGAGTGATAGAAACCTCAGGGCCTTGCTTGTGTTTGTGTGGAAATGATTTTTCCCCTTCTCTTTAGCAACAGTTTCAAAACAGTCATCACAATTGCTGCATATGACACCTGCCAGTGTTTTGCAGCACCCAAGCACACAAGCAGATGTCTTGGCTACACACAGCTTGGCTGCTGGTCGCAGAATGTGATAGGAAGCAGAGCCTGAGAGGGAAATGGCACATCTCTCTCCTTCTCTCTGCCACCCCTCACTCCTTTTCCACACCCTTCTTTTCTTCTTCTGGCTTATCTCACACTGTCTGGCAAGCCAGTATTTTTTGCCCTAGGCATCCATCTCTTACCTAAAGCTTCTTCAAACAGCAGACAGCTTGCTAACCTGCCTCATCGGAGGTGTTGCAAATGGATTAACTACTTCAGGCAGGGTTGTGTGCAAAATCGGAACTCCTTTCATGCTGTGTCTGCTCCTGGGAATCAAGGGTGATATTGCTTTCCATTGCTGTCTATCTACCTGAGCTTCCATAGCCAAGAGAGGAATGGAAGGAGGTACTTACTCCTTCATATAGATTATAGAGTCAGAAAATGTATAGTCAACCCTTCACATGCACTGGGAATATGGGCTCAAGATACCTGGAAAAGGGGAAAATTGTAAATACAAAACAAATCTCTTTTTTTTCACCTGAGAGCATGCCTCTTTAGGAATCTCTAAGTCTCCTACTCCAACTCTCTGGCCAACTTCCAATGGAAGTTGACAATAGAGTTGCACTGTATGATCTAGAGATATCTACAGAGAACATTTTGAATCAAATCCAGAAATAATAAAATCTGCAGGCATCAAACCTGCAAATGTTTGATGGTTGTTTATTTCAGACAGGCGAGAAGACTCCAATAACATTTCTCCAGAAAATGTCATAGAAAATCGCTAGTGGCTTGAGGATGAAATCTAAAGACAAAGGAACCAGAACATGGGAAGGTTTCTTGCTTGGACTACAGCTTCCGGACTCCCAGTGAACATCATGGTCATCAGACTGTGGGAACTGAAATTCAAGCTTTATTGGGAATCAAAGCACTGTGGGATTTTATATTGGACAGGCAAAGAAGAAGCAAGGTCATTTTTGTATGTCCAAATGAACACCCAATCATGCATCCTATGAACCATCAAGGTTGTTAAGATCTTCTGGAGGGGCCCTGCTCTCAGTACCACCACCTTCGCAATCACGTCTGGTGGGGACGAGGGACAGGGCCTTCTCGGTGGTGGCCCCTCAGCTCTGGAACTCTCTCCCGTTGGAGATTAGATCTGCCCCTTCCCTCCTGACTTTCAGAAAGCTGGTAAAAACTTGGCTTTGGAATATAGCATTTGCAGAATGATGATCGAGTCAATAACGGCTGACCACACCGGCGGATGGTGATGAATTTGTGATTTTATTCTGACGACCTGGCTTTTGTAATTGTATGATATTGTATGATCTGTATTTTAATGTATTTTGTATTGATGTATTATGATGCTATTATGTTTACTATATTTGTGTTGAATTTTCTGCTGTTAGCCGGCCTGAGTCCCTCTTCGGAGGTTGAGAAGACCGGGTTATAAAAGCTCTAAATAAATAAGTAAATACTGCAAATTGTATTTCAGAGGACTGAACTAACAAAACCACCTATTTCTTGCTTTAAAAAATCCTATGAAATTCATAGGATTGTCATAGATCAACAGGCAAATTCAAAGAACATATGCACTAGGGTTGTGCATTTGAGGTAAACCCAGATCTGTTTCAAGGTTTTCAGGCACACGCTTTAAGGAGACTTCTTACCTGTTTCTTATGCTAGAGGAGGCACTTGGCTGTAGGCAGGTGTGCACGCTTTCTGTGCCTGCACGCCACACACACACACTTCCCAAAGCAAGGAGGCATGGAGTGCCACATGCTCACGAAAAGCAGGCAAGGAGCTGGGATCGGCTCTTGCTTGCTTTCATGGCAAGCTGATTTTCGTACCAGCAAGGACCTTTCCATTACATGCTGCCAAATATAATGAAACTAACAAAAAAATGGATGAAATGAAGGAAAACGGTTCCTCGAGCAACCATAATATGCACACACCCAGTGGAGACAAAGGGATATATGCAACTTAAACAATTACTTATGTGATTCTCGCCCATTTTGATGCCTTTTGCAAGATACTGATAATCAAAATACAAAATAATCTCCTAATAGTTTTGCAGTATTTGTGTTTTCAACCACTTTTTCTAATCTTTACTTTTAAGTTTTTCTTCTTTTTAAATTAGGTATCTTCTGGTTGTAGAAAAAAAGATAAAAATGGCTAGGATGCATTTAAAAGTACTTTGCAGCTCTATGTTGACTTACCTTTTAAAAAAATCACTTTCAAGATAACATGAATGTCACACCTGTATTTAATGAAGAAGATTCTTCTCATAAACCTTTAGAATGGGAAAATTGACATTCACCAACACCTTTTAAAAATCCTGAAAGGAAGGAAAGAGTAGTTATGTTTTTCTCCTCCCTGCTATCCTTCTTCTTCTTCACTTTGGTTGGAAGTCAAGAGTAATTATTGTATATATATACCAGCTGCTAAGGTAATGTCTTCTTCCTCCAAATCCAGAGGAGTATTTGGGAGAAAAGGAAAATTAAGGATTCTGATCTCATATTCAATATTTTAATGGTGTCAATTGGGTCACATGTGGCCAAGCAACATCCAAGTGTGGACAAGACATCACAAGTTATTAATGAAGAAAACCACACAAGCCATAAGAGACAAGCTTATGACTCTCTTCAGTTTTTCTGACTGTTGATCATTGTGAATGATGGACCGTTTTTGGTGGGGAATAAGGAAACATAATATAAGATGGGGGACCACCTTGATGCTTAAGTTGTTAAAATGCTTACCCAGTATAGCCAGCTATGTATTTTATAATTAAATTAGTAGTATTACTGAGTCTAGAAGTTTATAGTTTGGAAATATTAATATTGTTGACATATGACCCTCACCTTAAACACGAGACAACTGTTACAGCTTTAAAAGTTCTTCTCCAACTTGAACATAATGCCGAACCATTAAAAAAAAGTTGACTGCTCCCTCCTTGCTTCACTAATTTAAGCTCGGGTACTTTTTGTAACTGAAAGCGTGAATTTGTGTCACCAAGTTCATTCTCAATGTTCTCACACATGCTCATGCTCTACAAAGTCTGCCAACACATTGTGTCCACCTCCTGAACTAGAAAGATTTTTTAAAGAAAATTGTGCAATGCTCATTTCAATATAGTTGGCTTCTAATACTGAAAATAATTATTTAACTATTTTTTTTAAAAAAGTGAGACTCATACCAAAAAGAAACTCTCAGAAATCGAAACTGCTTTCATTCCATAATTACAACTGTAAGGATGAAGCAATTTATCTGAAGGCAATGAAATATAACTTCGAATGCTTTGTCAACTAGTTATTGGACTGAGTCTCGAGAGCTGGATTGAACAATGCTTCCACTTCATTTATCACATTTGCCTTCCTCAAAATTACCCCCATCACTGACATCCCAAGATTTTCACAATTATATTAAAAATCAGGTACCAACAACCAGCCTGTTGAAAGTCCAGCAATGAATCGTACAGCCTGGACTCAGATACATTGAATTTTATGCACAATAGGTCCTATTCAAACAGTATGCATGCACAAAGACAACTAGAGTTATCAGAGATTGTAAAAGGCATGAGTGTTTAAGAAAGGATAGCATACTCCTATGCATGCTTATAGGCTGGTCTGAGAAGAAGTAGCCATCTAATCTAGTTCTGAATGAGTACAGAACAAAGGATGAATCCAAACATGGTGAGTATAACTTTACTGTGCCTGATAGCAAAAAGCTATTCCCTCATTAAAATTTTTGATTCACGTGACCCATGCACAGATCTATGGCAATTAGTAATTATTCCAGTACACACTGGTAACCTCAAGGTTGGATGTCTGCAATGCAAATTACATCCAGCTACCTCTGTGCCAAGTTTAGAAACTCCAATTAGTTATAAACAAGGCAACCAAGATTGAAGTGGAGATGGGATCAAGAGAAAGGCTTCTACTGAGGGTCTAAGAGCCCAGGCACGTTTGTACAGGGAGATGAGATCAGCCAAACAGCTTGGACCTGAGCTGTATAGGACTTTAAAGGTCATAACCAGTACTTTGAATTGTGCTTGGCAACAGACTGGCAGCCATAGAGCTGTTGCAATAGGGAGGTTATCCACTCCTTGTAGCCAGCCCCAGTGAGCAACCTGGCTACAGCTCTTTGGACCAGCTGAAGTTTCTGAGCACTCTTCAAAGGCAGCCCAACACAGAGTGAATTACAGCAATCCAGAAGGGATGTAGCTAAGGCATGTACCACCATGGCCAAATCAGGCATCTCAAGGAACGGTCACAGTTGGCACACAAGTTTTAAACGCACAAAGGCCATCCTGGCCACCGCTAACAGCTTGGCCACTAAGTTCAGAGCTGAGTCCAGGAGGACCCCCAAATTGAGGACCTGTGTCTTCAGGGGAAGTGTGACTTCATCCAGCACAGGCTAGATCCTTATTCCCTGATTTGGAAAATTCTAGATCAGGTTTGGGTAAACCCAGGCCCAGGGGTCGGATGCAGCCCCTTGGGCTCTTTTCTCAGACCCTCCTCTCTCTCACCACCCTATCCTTCCTTCCTTTTCTCTTTCTTTCCTTCTTCTCTCCCTCTCTTCCTTCACTCTTTTCTACCGCCTTCCGTCTCTCCCTTTTTCTCCTTCCTTCCTTCTTTCCTTCCTTCTTTCCTTCCTTCTTTCCTTCCTTCCTTCCTTCCTTCCTTCCTTCCTTCCTTCCTTCCTTCCTTCCTTTGTTGTTCCTTCCTTCTTTGCCCCTTCCCTGTCAGGTGAGGAAGAATACGTTCTCCAAATCTGCAATCTGAATAGAAAGAAAACGTGCTCTGGAACAAACTCCGAAAATAGCTCAAGTCTTCAACCTGTACTTCAATGTGATATTGGATTGCTAGTTATTCCACAGCTCTCTCTATCGCATACTCATTCTGAAGCTGAGACAAGGAGCATGTTGAGCAGACCACTTCCCCTCCTGGCTTGGCAGCAAGGATGCCAGCTACAAGCAACTCCAGTTGTAGCCTGGGCAAGTTCTGACGCTCCCCTTTTCTCATGTGCATAAAGATATTGTTTTCCTCTTCCCTGAGTGAGCGATGATCATTTGTGCATGGCTTTTGTTCAGACTGAACAGAAGCATCTCTGTCTTGTCTGGATTAAATTTCAATTTGTTTGCTCTCATCCAGTCCACTTCTAATGAAGGACATTTAAGAGGTCTCAAACTGCATTAATTCTACAATCTCTATACCCCACCATTTATGTTTATTGCTTTTATTATGAATTATATTAGTTGTTTCACAATAAATAAATTATATTTATGTGATGAAGAACTGACCCTAGCATGTACTTTTCCTCAGCTCTCCATCTTGCATAGATAGATGCATTATTTTATGATTGATCATTGGAAGAGAAACTCAGGCCTGAACTGCCAGTCTGATTTCTAAGGAATTCATATCTGGTGAAAGTCCATTGTCATGCAGGAAATATACATTCAGTGGAATCCTTAAAAATACAACACAAAAAAAGAAGATTGGGAAGGAGAAGGATGTGTATGTGACAACCCTGGGATTTTATTCCTTGTAGCAATTAATTCATAACACTAGAGTAACTTGGACTCCGAAAAGATCCA
This sequence comes from Anolis sagrei ordinatus, assembly GCF_025583915.1. Classification (NCBI taxonomy): domain Eukaryota; kingdom Metazoa; phylum Chordata; class Lepidosauria; order Squamata; family Anolidae; genus Anolis; species Anolis sagrei. The sequence goes on along the minus strand of NW_026844366.1, from coordinate 15,991,750 downwards.
ACCAGTCCATACTTCAGGAAATAAAGCCTGACTGCTCATTGGAGGGAAGGATATTAGAGACAAAGTTGAAGTACTTTGGCCACATCAAGAGGTGACAGGAAAGCTTAGAGAAGACAATTAAGCTGGGGAAAATGGAAGGAAAAAGGGAGAGGGGCCGATTAAGGGCAAGATGGATGGATGGCATCCTTGAAGTGACTGGCTTGACTCTGAAGGAGCTGGGGGAGGTGATGGCCGACAGGGAGCTCTGGCGTGGGCTGGTCCATGAGGTCATGCAGAGTCGGAAACGACTGAATGAATGAACAACAACAACAAACCAAAATCAAAAGGTCTACAAAGGAAGTAGAAGGTCATCATGGCAGATCAGTGAAATTTCTAGCTGTATTGGCATCACGCATGATGTGAAGGGATAATTTAGACACCAGGGACTCATCCTTAAACACTTCTGCTTGTCATTGCTTTGCAATAATAATTGTTTATTCATTATGTTGGCCACACTGACATGTGGCTCACCAATCAAATCATAACATTAACACTAGCTTCTGGAAGCAGTACTAATTCTCCAGTGGCATGTGATCCATACCTGTGAGAGGATCGGTTAATAAAAAGATTCCATGTACCTCTTTCATCATTATGATAGTAATAAAAACCTCCTCCCCACACGTTTCCGGAGGATTAATAACCACTTTGAGGTTAATAGCCTCCTTGTCTATAAACTGGGCCAGCAATTCCACCCAGCCATTCATTAATCCCAAGGAAATGCCCTGCCATTCCATAAATAGCTTCCCATCAAGGATATTTCTTTGGGGAAAGTAAAAGGGAGCTGGAATTACTGCCCTGGGCAAATGTTCCAAGTGGTCCGTCAATCTCCAAGTAACGCCAGCCAACTTGGATTGTTATTGTTTCATTCTTGGACAGACAAAAGCAACCTTTGGGTGACCCAGACATGATGATCTTTCAGATGTTACCATTATTCTCCCTGCAGCAAAGGCATTTCATACTGAAAACTGAAAAAAATCGGGCCTCATTAATGGGTTTATGTTTCCAATCTATCCTTCAGGGCATCGTTTCAACAACATTCTATTAACTGGTTGCTCAGTTGCAGAAGAAGGGTGTGAAATTATCAGTGGAAAGGAGGGGGAAAACCTTCCTTGTATCGCAGGTGTAAAATCATTTTGATTTGTGCTGTTCTGTAGAATAACAGTATGCTAAGATCGATCAGAGACAGTCTCGCAACAGGAATATTTAGACTTCAGGCTCAGTACTATACAGCCATCTGCTCTGTTCTGTCTTCTCGGAACCTGTTGAAAGATCCTGATGAAAGTTCACAACATCTTGGCACTGCTTCTCCCACTTTTATGGGCTTAAATTATATTTATTTGTCTATTTGTAACTTCCTGTTCACTTACAGCCTTGCAATGAGATGAAAGGGAATAGCGTTCATGGAACTGCCACTCAAAATAGCAGTTTTCCTTATGTATATACGATGTCAAAAGTCTCCATACTTAGGAACAATTAACAAACAACATTCAATACAATATATCTTGAAATGTGTTCACTGTGAGTGGGAGAAAAGACTTTGTGTGCGGGTCAAAAGAGATTGCCAACATGTAGAGAATATTTTGTAAAATTTTACAATGAATATTTTGTAAACAAATGTACATTGAGATGCAATTAATTACCTATCTTCCCTATGTATGGCGACTTTAGGTACACCCAGTGTTTCCTTTTCCTTTGCTATAAGATAAGTCAAGATCCTACATCTAAGAGGAGCAATAAACTGCCTACTCTCTACTGTATATACTCATGTATATGTCAGGGGGGGAAATGAGCCCCAAAAGTCTAGATAAACTTATCATTGGGTCAGTGCAAGAAATACTGTGTTCTGAGCCTTTAGGGCTGTTGAAATATAATAGAGCAGCAACTGCCATTTTTAATAGGGGCTTACTGTAAGCCTGTAAAGACCTGACAATCTCTCTGCAAGCCTCACGGGACTTGCAAAGAGTCTAAAGTAAGCCCAGATTTAAAATGACCACCGCAACTCTTCTTCTCCTCAAGTGCCCAAAATGGTTCAAAGAGATAGTATTTTAATTACAAGGCCCCAGTCTCATGAAATTTTGAACTCACAGAGACACACAAATGTTTGGGGGGGGGGGGGATGGACAAACAGGGACCAGGCCACTACCAGAACAACAAAATCATTCAAATGCAGAACTATAGGTTGCATTTTCATTTTGATTCCACGGTATTTCAAATCAGTTATACTTAGAAAACCCAGAAATGAAACCCCTAGAACAGAGGTTCTCAACCTGGGGTCCCCAGATGTTTTTGGCCTACAACTCCCAGAAATCCCAGCCAGTTTACCAGCTGTTAGGATTTCTGGGAGTTGAAGGCCAAAAACATCTGGGGACCCCAGGTTGAGAACCACTGCCCTAGAAGAATTGAACCAAATGGGCCTTAAATGCAATTGGCTTCTATATAGACAGATGTGTGAGAAATTTAAAGAACAACTTAGAACCTTGGGCTTCCAAGCTGCAAAAACATAATTTGATGTGGCGATGTTCCAGAAAGGACTTATATCATATATATACAAAAATCTACTGACTTGGCACATGGAAGAGGAAGTAGTAAAAAATGATGGTTAGATGGTCAGAAAAAATTGTTTTACATGACAGTGGCAGCTCGAATAGTATATGCCAAATATTGGAAAACCTCAGAGGTACCCCACCCCGAAAAGAATGGGGAAAATACATTACAGATTTGCTGATAATTGATAAAATAACTGTACTATTAAGAGAAGAATTATTAGAGAACTTTGTTAATGAATGGCAACCAATGATTTAACATTTCAATGTAAAATTAAACTAAAAATGTATATAGAGGAGCTTATAAGATTGTAAACAAGGAGTGAGGTCAAGCCCGCAAGCCCCTGCTTTCAAGCTGATCTGAACCGCAGCAGGGAGTTCCACAGTTCCTGAGCATCTGGTTGAACCAACAACAGAGGGACTGTGGCTCCAGCAGCAGCTTCAACTGAAAGTCATTTTTCTGCATTCTTCTTTTCTCCACTCATAAACTTACCCTGACATTATAACAATCCCCCAAATAAAAGTATCCTTTGCTTGCCGTTTTCCCTTGCGAGTCATGTTGGCTCCTGGGCAAATGATTGCGATTGTCATCCGTTCCAGCTGGAATGAATAAACAACTTGTTGGCTTTCCTTCAACTTGGTGAGATTTATTTGGGAAAAATAAGGAAAAATTCTTTCTGGGTGATTGTTGTCTCGCCAGGTGTCCAGATCCTCTTTTTCGGGTCTGGCTAGTCTCTGCCTCAGTAGGGCCACCTAAATTTGTGTTTGACATAAGGAGGAAGCAGATATTAAGTAAGAGCCTATGATACTTTTATATGTACTATTTAAATAGAAACCTGTGACCCCTTAGAATCATAGAATCATAGAGTTAGAAGAGACCGCATGGGCCATCCAGTCCAACCCCCGCCAAGAAGCAGGAAAATCGTATTCAAAGCATCCCCGACAGATAGCCATCCAGCCTCTGTTGAAAAGCCTCCAAAGAAGGAGCCTCCATCACACTCTAGGGCAGAGAGTTCCACTGCTGAACAGCTCTCACAGTCAGGAAGTTCCATGTTCAGATGGAATCTTCTTTCTTGTAGTTTGAAGCCATTGTTCCATTGCGCCCTAGTCTCCAGGGCAGAAGAAAAGACGTTCACTCCCTCCTCCCCATGACTTCATCTCACATATTTATACATGGCCATTATGTCTCCTCTCAGCCTTTTCTTCTTCGGGCTAAGCATGCCCAGCTCTTTAAGCCGCTCCTCATAGGGCTTGTTCTCCAGACCCTTGATCATTTTAGTCTCACATTCCAACTTGTCAACATCTCCCTTCAATTTGTGGTGCCCAGAATTGGACACAGTGTGATTCCAGATATGGTTTAACCAAGGCAGAATAGAAGTGTAGCATGACTTCCCTGGATCTAGACACTAGACTCCTATTGATACAGGCCAAAATCTCATTGGCTATTTTGCCATCGCATCACATTGTTGGCTCATGTTTAACTTGCTGTCCATGAGGACTCCAAGATCTTTTTCACACGTACTGCTCTCGAGCCAGGCATCCCCCTTTCTGCATCTTTGCATTTCATTTTTTCTGCCTAAGTGAAGTATCTTGCATTTGTCACTGATGAACTTTGTTTTGTTAGTTTTGGCCCATCTCTCTAATCTGTTAAGATCGTTTTGAATTCTGCTCCTGTCTTCTGGAGTATTAAAGAAAATATATTATCTGAGAAATGGTTATGGAACACTAATAGTGGAAAGTATTGCACTGAATGCAAGATCACTTGCTATGTATGTCTATTTGAATAAATAAATAAATAAATCTTTTTTTAAAAAATCAGTTACATTTTGATCCAGTTTTATTTTAATGAAAGAGTAAACCACTTGTTAAATATATGTGTTCTGGCTATAATTCAAAAATTGTTGGGAAAGTGTATCCTTAAAAAGTGGGTTGACAAAATGTGGAAAACACGTTTTCACTCTCCAATGCATTTTACTTGTACATGTCAGCAGCCCTTTACCCTTCCAAGGACATCTTCCCCTTCACTTAAACTTTGAATTTGAAGTTCTTTTTTCCAATCATCTCATATTTTGTTGCTAATTTTTAAACACGGCACTTATGTCATGTAATAATTTATGTCTCCCATCAGAATTATTTTAATCAGAAACAATGTGTTTTCTGCCATTGAAAGGCTTTCGGAATACACGTTACTTACATACTATGTAATTAGTTTTACTTATTTTTTTTAATTCTAGCTTTATCAAGCCACCTCCATTGCAAATCAAGTGTAATGAAAAGGAAATTAGCAACTATAAATAGGGGTGAACATGAATATTGCATATGGCAGGCTATAGAAATGTGTTTGTTCTTCGTAAACAATTTTATAAGACTTTGACAAACTATTCCAGAATGTATTGTCGAAGGCTTTCATGGCTGGAATCACTAGGTTCTTGTGGGTTTTTTCGGGCTATATGGCCATGTTCTAGAGGCATTTTCTCCTGACGTTTCGCCTGCATCTATGGCAAGCATCCTCAGAGGTAGTGAGGTCTGTGAGGTTTCACTACCTCTGAGGATGCTTGCCATAAATGCAGGCGAAACGTCAGGAGAAAATGCCTCTAGAACATGGCCATATAGCCCGAAAAAACCCACAAGAACCTATTCCAGAATGTTTATGAAGAAGCTCAGAAGGGGGAAATTTGCTTATTGATCCATGAAGAAATCTATGGACAGACAATGAATTTATTAGGATTGATCATAGTTCTACAGTAGTGCGAAACTTTTTGTGTACTCTGGAACTCTTCAAGAACTAGATAGTTTAAAAATAAAACTAGGGAGCAAGAAGGAAAGAAATATGGAAGGTATTTTGACTAAATGCTTCAATCCATTCTCAACAAAAACAAGGTGCATCAACACTGTAGATTTAATCCTGTTTGACACCGCTTTACTAACATGGTTCAATGGTATGGAATCATGGGAGTTGTAGTTTTACAAGATCTTTAGCCTCACCAAACTACAAATCCCAGGGTTCCATACCATTGAGCCAGGGCAGTTAAAGTGGTGTCTACAGATGCACCCTCAGTCCTCAAGATGGAGACTGATAATAATGGAGCAGCATGAAGATGATGAAAGAGTCACTGATGGGTATGCAGGTATTACACCATCTATATAAATAAAAAAATGTAATGTTCATTTGTGGGATTAACAGAACTCAAAAACCACTGGACGAATTGACACCAAATTTGGACACAAGATACCTAACAACCCAATGTATGTGCTTCACTCAGAAAAATGATTTTGTCATTTGGGAGTTGTAGTTGCTGGGATTAATAGTTCATCTACAATCAAAGAGCCTTCTGAACCCCACCAATGATGGAATTGAACCAAACTTGGCACATAGTACTCCCATGCCCAACAGAAAATACTGGAAGTGTTTGGTGGGCAGTGTCCTTTGGTTTTGGAGTTGTAGTTCACCTACATCCAGAGATTACTGGGGACTCAAACAATGATGGATCTGGACCAAACTCTACACGAATACTCAATATGCCCAACCATGAACACTGGTGGCCTTTGGGGAAAATAGAATCTAGACATTTGGGAGTTGTTGTTGTAGGGATTTATAGTTCACCTACAATCACAGAGCATTCTGAACCCCACCAACGATAGAATTGGGCCAAACCTCCCACACAGAACCCCCATGTGGACCACAGCAACGTGTGGCAGGGGATGGCTAGTATCTAGTAATGTCCTTTGGGACTAAAACAGTGGCCAGAAACCTGATGGTATCCTACATGTGTAGGAAATGCAACAGCACTTAGAAGTGAAGTTGCCCACAGTGGGTTGTACTAATGTTTTCCTTGTTTGTTATGCTTTCCTTGTTTATTTCCATATTGTTTATTTGATGTTCATTATTTTGTGACACGTTCACGGTTATTATTTGTATTATTTGGTATTATTTTGTGATGATTATATTTGTTTTAGGACACTGAATGTTTGCCTTCTTTGTGTGTAAACTGCCATGAGTCCCCTTGGGGAGAGAGGGCAGTCTATAAATATATTAGTATTAGTATTAGTATTGGGGTTGGATCAGTGGTTCTCAACGTGTCCCCAGATCCCCAGATGTTTTGGCCTTCAATTCCCAGAAATCCTAACAGCTGGTAAACTGGCTGGGATTTCTGGGAGTTGTAGGCCAAAACACCTGGGGACCCACAGGTTTAGAACCACTGGGTTAGATAGTTTGAGTGACCTGGAGTCCTCTCTCACTGTCTACCTATCCTGCTTCCTCTGTAATGTAAACTGGGATTTCTATTCTTCAGCACTTGTCCTTCCCCAGAGTCCTCTTTCTACCTTTCAAGATGCCCCTAGCTCCCGAAGTAACTTTCGTATCTTAGAATGGCAGTCCTGTAATAAAGTTTAGTTTCCTTTCTCCAAACCATTGGCTTATTTGCTCTTTATATCTGCTTATAACTGATTTCTAACTGCTTAACTATTGAACTCACACTAAAAACACATATGTAAGTTATCCTACGGAAACAATTGGATTTTTTTTTTCCATTATGGAACATCTGCATTCAGTCTTGAGTTACAGAAGCAAAATGGCAAATGTGGCGCCATTGTAGATAGGTGTGCATTTTGCATTGAACATGGATGTGCATTTCGCATTTTGCATGTGTGTGCTTTTTGCATTTGCTTGTGCTTTCAGTTGTAAATGTGAAATGCACATTAATTCTGTTGCTCAACATTGTCATTCAAGACAAGAGTTTCACATGCAGAGGTTTACCCTATGCAACCCTAATGCGGGATCTCATCCAATATCATGGGCGCCCCCCCCCCTTATCTATAAATACAAGCATGATAGCAACTGAAACATCTGCCATGAGTCCTAGCAAAATGCACAGGTTCCTTTGACAGCATTTAGCATTTAGGAATGAGTTACAGAGGATTAATGACAGCTGACTAGACACAAAATGCCCAGATAAATATTAGATGTGACATTGATGGATGAACCGAATGTATGCTGATGCTGTCATATATCAGGGAGAACACTGGTGGTTTAAAAAATCACAAAGCCTGGATTTTGAATGTGTTTGCAGAATCAAATTCAGGACATATGAAGAAAAACAACCTATGTAATAGTTCTCTGACTGAAATCTTACAGATGCTCAAGATAGGACTTCTGAACTATGGAAATAATAAGCAGCTCTCAGTTAAGAAAGTATTGCTAATTTAGTAAGAGTTTAACAGTATGTTGGTTTTGGATCTATCTCAGTGATGGCTTTAGAATGCCACCAGGAAATAAAGGCATCTGGTAAGGCCATCATGCCAATGTCTTTTCCAAGTAAGAGCAGGTGGGATGTCATTATTATAATCAATTCCAAAAACCCCCAACATTTTAAGGTAATGCACCATCAAATCTAATACATGCCTCAATTTTAAAAACCCTGAAACGAAAAAAGTATATGCTGGCGAAAGTAATATGTAATGGCAAAAAGTGCACTCTTTGTAATTTGGCCAAAAAAGGTGTGCCTGCTTAGAATATCTTCCCTAAAAACTAAAGTGTTAGAATATCAAAGCTTCCAGCAATAGAAAAGAAAACCTTGGGGTGCATCTATTCTCTAGAATAGGCATGGGCAAGTGTTTTGGATTTCAACTCCCATGATTCCCAACAGCCAGTAGGAGTTGGAGTCCAAAACACCTGGAGTTTGCCCATGCCTGCTCTAGAATGAATCCACATTTTAGAATGAATCCACATTAACTGCCCAGCTCAATGCTATGGGGTCAACTGCCCCTGCCACTTAATTCCATGAGCATAAAATTATATTCCCTTTCCTTGATGCAACACCTTGGCCTCTGTTTCAGTTACTACAATGCTATAATTTCCTGAGATCCAAGTGGGGACATTGCAAAATGGGGATATTGCAAAAACAGAGGAATTGCATGCATGATAGGTGCAACTGTGTCCAGTTCTGGGCATCCCAATGCAAGAGAGATATTGACAAGCTGGAAAGTGTCCAGAGAAGGGCAACTAAAATGACCTCACAACCTCTGAGGATTCTTACCATAGATGCAGGCAAAACGTCAGGAGAAAATGCTTCTAGAACATGGCCATATAGCCTGAAAAACCTACAGCAACCCAGTGATTCCAGCCATGAAAGCCTTCAACAATACATTAAAATGATCAAAGCTCACACCCTACAAGGATCATCTTAAGGAACTGGGTATATTTAACATGCAGAAAAGAAGGTTGAAAGGAGACATGATTGCCATGTTTAAATATTTGAAAAAAGTGCTACGAGGAAGAGAGATCAAGCTTGTTTTCTGCTGCCCTAGAGACTAGAACTCAGAGCAATGCGTTCCACTTGAACATTTTAGGAGAAGCTTTTCAACAGTGTAAGAACTTTTCAACAGTGGAACTCACTGCCTCATATTATTTCAAAGTGCTGGCTTTAGCCTTTAAAGCCCTAAACGGTTCTGGCCCGACCTATCTGTCCGAACGCATCGCCCCCTATGAACCAGTTAGGACATTAAGATCGTCCGGGGAGGCCCTGCTCTCGATCCCGCCAGCCTCACAAGCACGGCTGGCGGGGACGAGAGACAGGGCCTTCTCAGTGGTGGCCCCTCGGCTGTGGAACGCCCTTCCCGCAGATATTAGATCGGCCCCCTCCCTGCTGGCGTTCAGGAGAAGAGTGAAGACCTGGCTCTTTGAACAGGCGTTTAATTAAGCAGTGCAATTAATTGAGTGATCATGGAACATGGAATAATGGACAAGGAAATCGGATTATGACTTTGATGATGAGACGTGATGGATTAGTTATATGGATGTATTGATGTTATATTGATGTATTGATGTATTGTTATATTGATTTAGTTGCTTTGGTTACTGTTTTAAATGCTAATGTTGTGCACTTTGTATACTGATTGGTTGTAAACCGCTCTGAGTCGCCTACGGGCTGAGAGAGAGCGGTATACAAATGAAGTAAATAAATAAATAAATAAATAAATAAATATTATGGTGGAAGTTCCTTCTTAAGAGGCTTCCAAACAGAAGCTGGATGGCCATCAGTCAGGGGTATTTTGATTGCTTTTCCTGCATGGCAGGGGTTTGGAGTAGATGGCTCATTTGGCTTCCAAACAGAAGCTGGATGGCCATCAGTCAGGGGTATTTTGATTGCTTTTCCTGCATGGCAGGGGTTTGGAGTAGATGGCTCATTTGGTCTCGTCCAACTCTATGATACTATGATTCTATAAACCTAAAGGCTGACTAATTATTATGACTTTCAAGAGCAACACTAGGTTTTTGGTTTTGGGGGAGGCTGATGTGCAGTCCTAACATGGCACCAAAAAGGCAGCTCATAAAATTAGCAAGAATATGAAAACAGGATGTAACTTGTCCTTAGGCTGCGACAGGAGGAAAAGATAAGTTATAAATGTATTTCTACAATTGCCATACGACACATATGGAAATTCCTTCTGGAAATCTTTGCCTTCAATGTGAAAGACTTACTTACGGACCCACCATCAAGATTCCAAACTTGGGAGGCAATCATACTCGGCCACAAGTGATTATCTATAATATGATTGGCATCCTTCTCAATTCTTGAGGCTTTCCAGTTGCCTAATGTTGTCACTCACAAAATCAGTAATGCAGCTGAGGAACCAATCCTGGAAACAACTGATGGCAACTCCCATGGCTGCTTCTTTTCTTACTCCACACCATCACACACCCTGCAGGGGACATGGGGTGTTCAAAGATCAATTTCCCTTCCTTTGTCTGAATCAAATGCATCATAGGAAAGATTTCTCAACAATTTGACAGCCATAAACACCTTCTAACAGCAGCCCATCCTACACTTTCAGAAACCCAAAGCCAATTATCAGGTGCAAATGGAGTATCAACGTGGAAGGCTGAGAAGCAGAAGAAAGGATGACTGACAACCTAGACACTTGTTTAGAAGTAGTGGGTGAGTCTCTTTTTTTAAGCCACAGAAGAGCTCTATTATACAATTCTGGCAATCTAATGCCACCCTGATGGTTCCATTCTAGGAAATCCCGGGATTTTGAAGATTTTGCTAAATCTTATCCAGAGCAAAAGGTAATGAAATAGTCATAGTTCTCTAATTCAGAGCAAGTATTTCCCAGAGAGTATGTGATTTCTTAGATTAAAGGCAAAAATTGGAAATAACTAACTAAAATTAAGTTACCAATGAAGTTGGAAATTTTCTAATAAAAATGAGTAACTTAATTAAAGTCCTTTTTATAAAAAAAAAACTGGTAATCTACTTCTTTGTGGAATGGAAACATTTAACTTCATTTTAGAATTAAGCCTTTGATTTAATAATTAAATAAATAAGAGTCTTTGTCAACAAATTTCACATGTCCCAGCTGTTGTTGGTTTTTGGGTTTTTTTTACCCAAATCTTGGTTCTCTTGGATTTTTAGTGTTTAGGTCACCACACTTATTTCAGCCCATGATTAGCATATGATAGCTTAGTTAATTTCAAGATTAAAATATTTTGATAATGATGCTGGGGGAAATGGAAGGAAAAAGCAAGAGGGGCCGACCAAGGGCAAGATGGATGGATGGCATCCTTGAAGTGACTGGCTTGACCTTGAAGGAGCTGGGGGTGGCCACGGTCAACAGGGAGTTCTGGTGTGGACTGGTCCATGAGGTCACAAAGAGTCGGGAGCGACTGAACAACAACAACCATTAGTAAAGGCCATTTGAAGGGGGAACTGTATTTTGAAACTCGTAATCCTAAGATTTTTGCCAGCATCCACGTGGGAATCAATAAGATAAAGAAAGATGATGATGTCATAACGGTCAGGAAGGAAAGGAAAACAAGCTTTTAGGCAGGATGGGGTTTCAAAAATTCATGCCACAGTTTCTCTTGTAGGTCACATTTTTGGCTTCAGTCTGGGTTTTTAGATAAGGCATCTAACTTAAACCAAGATAGCCATTTGACATAAATAGAATAGTTAATACAGTCAGGGCTCTGAATCCACAGGTTTTGTATCATGGATATATGACTCAAAGAGGCACGAATGGAGGGCGAAAGAGAGAAACATGCCAAGAGGAAGGCGTGTCAAGCCAACCCCGACCGAGACCGCCTTCCACTTGGAAACCAATGCCCTCACTGCGGGAGAAGATGCAGATCAAGAATAGGGCTCCACAGTCACCTATAGACCCATCAGAATACTGATCCTCGAAAACTTTCCTACTCGGCCAACGAGGGATCGCCTAAGTAAGTAAGTAAGTAAGTAAGTAAGTAAAGTACATGACTCAAAATTTTTCAGGAAAAAAAATCCAAAAAACAAACCTTAATGTTGCCATCTACTGAGAGCACTAAGCTGATATGTAAAAATGCCACTGTAGCCTCTTGGCATTTCACAGATCCTTAGGTTCTCTCCAGCACTTGTTTGGATTATTCACCAATTTATTTAAGGACTACATCATTATATATAATTGAACTTGAGCATCCATAGATTTTGGTATCCACATGCAGTCCTAGAACCACTTCCCAGTGAATGCCAAGGACTCACTGCAATTTAGTATTTGTGCTTCTAAGGTAAATACATTTGAGCGTCAATATAGCACAAACCCTTTTCTCACCATTTTCTGTCTCTGGATGTATGTGGGGAGGGGGTTCTGCCTGAAAATCTTGCTTGTATTTTCAAACTTTGTACACCTGAGTATTAAATCTGTGGGCACAGTATTTTACCCCATTCAAGCTGATCATTAATTCAATTAGTAAATTAAAACAGTCCCCACCACACCCTACTCTTTCTCACCTTCCATGAACACTTGCCCAAGTGTTTCAGTTATTTTTCCCTAGTGAATCCAGTGCTTTCCCAGAGGTTTTGCGTGGGTGACAATAAGTATAAAACAATAGAGTTTTGTGGCACTTTCCAGTTGAACACGTTTTATTTGGCATGGGCTTCCATGAACTTCAGCACCCTGTAGTAAATGTATCATGTCTCTAATGAAATGAGCTGGAGTAAATGAAAGATAATGCTCACTACAGTTTGTTAGTCTTTAATGTGCCACACTGTTATTCCTAATGCAATAGAATAACAGATTTAACATCCTTCCCCTATGCAAATATTTAATTCTTAAAAAATGACATCAATGGCACTGCTAGAAATACCATCAATTACACTGCCTACTTATCAATTTATCTAGTTCTATGTTGTGCCCAACATTTTGTGCCCATTTAATCATACAACCCTTTATCAGTTCTGTTTACATTTCATTTCCAGTAATACTAGATATGTATTTCCAATAAGGTGTTCTTCATTAGTACACAGTTCCTTTTCAAATTCCAAATGGTATCTTTCAAATCCTATATTTTTAACTGTCTAGTGCAAATCTTTCTTTCAGTTGCCTATATCTGTACCACTCTATGTGAAGCCCTGCATCATTCAGTTCTTCTTGAGTTTTAAATCTGTGTTTTTCATCTTCATGTATTATTAAATCTGTGTATGTAATCCAGTGTGTGGCAGAATGAAAATCATGCATAGTTCACGTCTTTATCAAGCCACACACTGTCTTGCTAGAGAAAAGATATGCTATTCAGATGATCAGTAAAGAATAAGCTGTTTCCTCACTACCTCTGAGGATGCAGGCGAAACGTCAGGAGAAATGCCTCTAGAACATGGCCCTATAGCCCGAAAAAACCCACAAGAACCTAGTGTTTCCTCTTTGTTAGGCAGAGCAACATATATACAGTCATGTGAACAGTTGCATTGACTCACACAATGTCCTTTGAGAGAGATTTAAATAGTCCTTGAGTTTCCATGTGAAAGATCTTCTTCCAGCAGCCCAGAAGCAAAAACACTGTCTTAGTTAGCTCCTGCACATGTAACTGTTGCCAAAACTCCCAGACTCAGCTAGCTTCTGGGCATAGCCCACCAATCAGCTTCATGCTTTGCATTTTTCAGTTAACACACTCACCAGCTGCTTTTTGCATGCTCCAACACAGTGTTCTCTATTCCTCTTATCTAGCTTGTAAAAAGTTTCTTCCATTGAAATCAATAATGAGGTTTTTGGACATAATCTAATTTTGTACTTGTTCCAAATCCTTAGCATGGCTTGTCATAAAATGGTGAATAAAGTCTGCCTTTACTTTGCTTTTTGATACCATATATAGACATGCCATCCAAAACGTAGATCACGACCTTCTAATTTTAACAGTCTCTCATGTGTTAAGGTTAGTCAATCTCTCATTCAAACTAATATGAATGCTTCGAAGCACAATTTCAGGTCTGGTGACTCTAATCCTCTCCTTTGCTTTTCATCCTGCAAAATCTATTTTCAGTTCTAGGTCTGGGTTGTTGTAGGTTTTTTCAGGCTATATGGCCATGTTCTAGAGCAGTGTTTCTCAACCTTGGGGTCGGGACCCCTGGGGGGTCGCAAGGCAGTGTCAGAGGGGTCGCCAAAGACCATCAGAAAACACAGGATTTTTGGTTGGTCATGGGGGTTCTGTGTGGGAAATTTGGCCCAATTCTATCGTTGGTGGGCTGGGATTTATAGGTGAACGATAAATCCCAGCAACTACAACTCCCAAATGTCAAGTTCTGTTTCCCCCAAACTCCACAAGTGTTCACATTTGGCCATTTGAGTATTCGTGTCAAGAATCGTATTTACATTACGATTCAAAACAATAGCAAAATGACAGTTATGAAATAGCAACGAAAATAATTTTATGGTTGGGGGGTCACCACAACATATGGCACTGTATTAAGGGGTCACAGCATTAGGAAGGTTGAGAGCCACTGTTCTAGAGGCATTCTCTCCTGACGTTTCGCCTACATCTATGGCAAGCATCCTCACTACCTCTGAGGATGCTTGCCATAGATTCAGGCAAAATGTCAGGAGAGAATGCCTCTAGAACATGGCCATATAGCCCGAAAAAACCTACAACAACCCAGTGATTCCAACCACGAAAGCCTTCGACAATACAGTTCTAGGTCTCTTGCCTTGCCATATGTATTTGGTTAATCTGAAATAGGAACCCTCAAAAGTGGATATTCAGTAAAAAGACCACTAGTTACCTTGCTCAGCCATGGAAGCAGTTGAGCACTGCCAAACTCTCCTTTTTCCCCACCTCTACACAATGGCTCAAGATACCAAAATGTCCACTTTAGCCTCACCCTTGGACTTAGAATTGAGCTAAGACTATTGTTTAATCAAGGAGTCTTCCCTTCCCGGCCTAGATATCCATCGGTAAACATTGTTCCCCCTGAAACAACCATTTCCTATGTCAATGAGCTTCTGAGTGTGGAAAGGGGCAACACGGATACAGAAGACCAACTCAATAATTCTTCCAATGAATAACTTTATTAAATTTCCCACCACACACTTTACAGCAATAAGACTGGATCATAATTCATACCAATCACAGCCATGCATATTTTTCTTCAAACATCTATAAAATCTCCGTATCTGTAATTGTGTGTTATGCCTGGTCTGGAAAACACCCTGGCATCCTTCTTTGGCCAACTGAGCAATAGACAATCTCTGACCCTACCTCATGCTGGGAAACAGACCTCTAGATTTTGGACATCATCATCAGGGGGTAGGATTATCTTCCTTTCTGCCTTTCCTCCCTCCCACACTGGCTGGTTTATGTTTATTTTATATTTTATAATTATACTAGCTAAACCTGACCACGCTTTGCTGTGGCTCAGTATGATATGAAATTAATGAGATAGTAAATAAAAGTATTGCTGTGAACATTCACTGATAAAACACATCATTCAATTCAAAACCTTGCCTTGAGTTGCTGTGTCTATGTGGAATGAAAATAAAGGAAAGAATAGGAGGTTTTTAACAGAAATTATTTTTAATCGTAAAGCTAGTTGATTGACTACATTTTTGGTTTGTCCATTTTCTGCAGAAACATAAAAATCAGACAGTTTACCAACTCTGGAGCAAGCGACATATTAGTGCCCATGAGAGAAGCAATTGTTTTCTAAATTCAAACTGCACTATTGCGAAGTTTTCCCCTGAACTTTATTGATAGTCACAGCAAACGCAAGGCGTATTGAAAATTGAAGTCATTATTACTCAAACGCTATGTCGGTCAAAATGAGTGGTATGCCAAAAGCAACCAATCACCGCTCAGCTTTCAATTCTTATACTGCTGAGTTGAAATGACAGATGCTCTGTGATTGGTTGGCATTCACAAGTTTGAATCCGGGGAGAGGCGGATGAGCTCCCTCTATCAGCTCCAGCTCCTCATGAGGGGACATGAGAGAAACCTCCCAAAAGGATGATAAAAACATCAAATTATCCAGGCATCCCCTGGGCAACGTCCTTGCAGACGGCTATTCTCTCACACCAGAAGCGACTTGCAGTTTCTCAAGTCGCTTCTGACATGACAAAAAAATATCTTTTACTGTTGAGGTAAAAGAAAAGCTGTCCTGTGATTGGTTGTTATTTCTTCTACTGCTGAGGTAAAAAGTAAGCTGCTCAGTGATAGGTTGTTGTTTCTTTTACTGCTGTGGTAAAAGAAAAGCTATGCAGGGATTAGTTGCTAGAGCTCCGTTTATATTTCTTATATTGCTGTAGAGAAATGAAAGCTAGGCTGTGAGTGGTTGCTTTGGTGCATCACAGATTCCACTTTGACTATTTACAGACGGCTAGTTTTACGCTAAATACATGTGTGTATTCGAAGGCAACGTTGTGTCAAAATTTCATTTAACTATAAAAAGGTGTGTATTGGAATGCAATGTTGTGTTGAAATGTCAAGTCTATAAACTGCTACTTTTCAAGTTTTGCAAGCACAAACATACACAGGCTGAGATTTTATATATAAATATTTTCAGTGCTGGAATTGCACAATTGAGCTAAAAATAGAAGCAAGAATCAGTGCAGTAGTGCAAAAAAGCAGAGTTACAAGTGTATGTGGAAGTATGATTGAAGGTCCACACAATGTGAATTGGCACCACTGTGCTTTAGAAGAGAGGCACAACATCACAGGTGCTCAACTTTGTATGTATCCACTATCCACAGTAACACAACTGTTGTGGAATAATGCGTGTTAATTGCGCTATTCAAGGTGCTGAACCCTATCCTCCACATCTTGGATAGCTCCCTCAAGTCTGAAACTAAAACTTGGAACAGATCCACCAATCCTCAGACATGGAAGTCCCCAGGGACCACTGCAAATCTTGAAAAGTTGGCCAGCCATCCCAGTTTTTTTGCTCTGGTCTCTCCAAAGTCTGGTTAAAGAGCAAACAGTATTTAATAGCAAAGTTCCTTGAAAGAACCTCTGAGGCTTTGTCAAATCTCTAAGGGTGGAGGGAAGGAATTCAATAATCGTAGGAGATCCATTATAAATGCCCCTCTTTCCGTATGCACATGATGTTCTGTCTTAGCCTTCTAATAGCACACTTGACCCCATTTGCATGGCTGAATTCACTCTGAGCATATCTGCTGTTGGTAGTGTAAAAGAAGCAATATGAAGAGGAGAAGGCTTGCCTCCCAAATCCCCCTTCCTTGACTGAACGTAACTCTGCAGATAGATTTCCCTTTCTCTTTCTCATGCCTCAGCTGTCATTCTCAGCAGCTAAGGATAATGCAGAATGTCTGGGAGAGAAGCCTTTAATGCACAAAACAGTCTTCAATTCAAGGTGACCTTGTGATTTATATTAACACTTTGATCACCCCCCTGTCTGTGATGTGACATGATTCCATTACCATGTGCAACATCTTTGCATTTAGTTCTAACACCGAGGGCCCAATTTGTGCTTCTTAGGCATTTCTGAAGTAATTTATATGGAAAGGTAGCTGAGTTTTTTTTATTTAAAAAATCTTTTTAAGTGCCTAAGCGGTATTAATTCAATTTATAGCTCAGGCTTCTTCAAATATCTCTGCTCCTTGATTCTCTGTTGGGTTTTCTAGTGAGAGAGTTAATTTGGTGGCTTATCGACAACATATTCTCACTTTTGGAATGAACAAAATTCTATATCGCAGTCAACAATGTGTAAATTTACATACATGTAATTAAGTTGGTATACGAACCGGCACAATCTCTCCGATCATCTGGAGAGGCCCTGCTCACGATCCTACCTGCGTCGCAAGCATGTTTGGTGGGGACGAGGGACAGGGCCTTCTCTGTGGTGGCCCCCCGACTCTGGAACTCTCTCTCCAAGAATATCAGACAAGCCCCAAAGTTGGCAGTCTTTAGGAAGAGCTTGAAGACGTGGCTGTTCCGGTGTGCCTTCCCTGAATAGGAGACTCCTACCATCATGTCCCAAATGCACTTTACTAGAGATTTAAGTCTGCACACTGCACCTATCTCCAAAAAAACTTATCCATTCCACCTGTCATGTCCAGCAGTTTTTAAAAATTTTATCCATTACATTTGGCCTGGCTTCAGTTTTAAATGCGGTGGTGTTATTGTCTAATGTTATTGTCTAATGCTTATTGCTACTGTTTTAATGTTATTGTTTTGCTTTATGAGTTTATTTATTGTTGTATTTGTTATGCTGTTGTTTTATTGATGTGTTGGCCTTGGCCTCTTATAAGCCGCACCGAGTCCTTCGGGAGATGTTAGCAGGGTATAAATAAAGTAAATAAATAAATAAATAATAAATTTGCAGAAATGCAATAAAATCCATGATTAGATTGCAGATGTGCATATCTGAGCATCAGCAGAAGAGCATCAATGTGTACTGGATATTTATGATGCATATCACATGCTTTTGATGTGCTCTGACACTTCCAAGATGGTTTCCAGGTGCAACTTGGGGAGTGCTCATTCTGCATCAAATTTTGATGCATCAAACACTCTTGTGTATTCTATTGTTCAACAGATGCCTGTATGTTGTAATGTTTTGGAAGTGCTCAATTTTCTCTTCCACACATATAAGGACACTTTGTGAAAGCCTTGGCTCAGTTACTGAAGAAAGTCAAAATGCTTACAGTTGAATGTTTAGCAAACAAAAATAATGACCACAGATGATTTCTATAACTTCAAAACAACAAAAACCTTGAAATAGTTCAAGATTTTCCACACCTAGGTTCTGTCATTAATCAGATTAGACACTGCAGTCAAGACATCAGAAAACTAGGACTTGGAAGATTAGCTAGGAATGACAGAAAAGATACTGAAGTGTAAACATGTATTATTGAGTACTAAAATTAGAACTGTTCATGCCATTGTATTTCCCATTTCTATGTATGGTTATAAAAGCTGGACAATGAAGAAAGCTGTCAGAAAGAGAATAAAATCATTTGAAATGTAGTATTAGAGAGGAGTTTAAAGATACCACAGACTGCTAAGACAAATAAATAGAATCAAAGAATCATAGAGTTGGAAGAGACCTCATGAGCCATCCAGTCTAACCCCCTGCCAAGAAGCAGGAAAATTGCATTCAAAGCACCCCCAACAGATGGTCATCCAGCCTCTGTTTAAAAGCCTCCAAAGAAGGAGCCTCCACAGAGAGTTCAACTACTGAACAGCTCTCACAGTCAGGAAGTTCTTCCTCATGTTCAGATGGAATCTCCTTTCTTGTAGTTTGAAGCCATTGTTCCATGTCCTAGTCTCAAGGGCAGCAGAAAACAAGCTTGCTCTCTCCTCCCTATGACTTCCTCTCACATACTTATACTTGGCTATCATGTCTCCTCTCAGCCTTCTCTTTTTCAGGCTAAACATGCCCAGCTCTTTAAGCCGCTCCTCATAGGGCTTGTTCTCCAGACCCTTGATCATTTTAGTCGCCCTCCTCTGGACACATTCCAGCTTGTCAATATCTCTCTTGAATTGTGGTGCCCAGAATTGGAAACAATATTCTAGGTGTGGTCTAACCAAAGCAGAATAGAGGGGTAGCATTACTTCCCTAGATCTAGACACTATGCTCCTATTGATGCAGGCCAAAATCCCATTGGCTTTTTTTGCCGCCACATCACATTGTTGGCTCATGTTTAACTTGTTTTTTCACACGTACTGCTCTCGAGCCAGGTCTCCCCCATTCTGTATCTTTGCATTTCATTTTTTTCTGCCTAAGTGGAATATCTTGCATTCGTCACTGTTGAACTTCATTTTTCTAGTTTTGAACCATCTCTCTAATCTGTTAAGATTGTTTTGAATTCTGCTCCTGTCTTCTGGAGTATTGGCTAATCTGTTAAGATCGTTAACAGGTTCTAGAGCAAATCAAATATGAACCTAGATGCTAAGAGGACTAAACTGAGACTATTGTACTTTGGCCATATGGCTCTCCAGAAAAGACAATAATGTTTGGTAAGGTGAAAGGCATCGGGTAAAGATGGAAACCACATTGGATTGACTCAGTCAAGATAAGAGGACTGTACAGAATATGGTGACTTGGAGGTCTCTCATTCATAGGGCCATTATTGGTCAAAGTTAAGTTGATAACAGTGCACAACAGCAACATTAACCTATGAAAATAGAAATCCCCAAAGGAATTCCAGGAAATGAACAGCCCAACCACTAATCTTGGGTTAGAACTTTAAACTTGAGCAGCTATGATGTTTTGTACTTGTTTTGCACAAGGCTGAATACCATTCATTAGTCCCAATTGGAATAGACCCTCTGAATTGAATGGTAAATCAACACATATTCAAGTCTACAGCTTTGCTTTTCCATCTCAGCAGTCCCTGTTCTGGTAGAAAGTTGCTGGTGACAAAAAAATAATTGCACCTCATGCATTTTTAGGTAGCTAATGTGGGCTGAAGTGGTCCAATGGGTTAAACTCCTTGTGCTGGTTGAACAACCTGAGGGTTGGTAGATCGAATCCACGAGATGGGGTGAGCTCCCATCTGTCAGCTCCAGCTTCCTATGTGAGGACATATTATTATTGTTTCTTATATGCATGCGTGTATATTTACATTCTAAACTTAGCACCATATACCTCCCAGTGAAATGTGTATTACATTTCCTATTAAGAAGAGGAAATAGATGTTATACATAAAGGAAGAGTGATGGTGGAATATACACAGCACAGAGCGACAGGAAATAACCCTTCCCTCATTCTGTTCAGGAAATTAAAAGTGGTGGAAGAGACATGATGTGTATTTTTCTGTAAATATAGCAAGCTATGCTACACTTTCTGGAGAAGATAAAGTATCGTTGAGTGCCAAGGAAACATAAGCAGTGGTGCTGTAATTACAAACAAATCAGATAAGATGTCAGGTAGCACAGGCAGAAAATGCTGAAAAAGCCACATGAAAGAATCTCTGAGCCGTAAGCAGCAAAATTGGGTCTGACATAAAGAAATACTTCCTCGCCTATCAACTCCCTGCAAGCATTGTCAAAGGCTCTTTTCGGAGAGTCTTTCTACGACCATAAATATGAGGGACAGAGTTTGGCAACCAAACTTTGGGAATCCCTCTTAAGAAACGTTTATTTTGCATCTCCTTTCTTTTCAGTGCCAACTGAAATCAGTCATTGTATAGTGGTTGAGAGATGGAACTGGAAATTCCTTGGTTCAGATCTCAGTTTTAGCCACAATCTCACCAGCTGACCTCAAGTAAGCAACTATTTCTTGGCCTTGATCATGTAAAATTATCTCTACTTCTTCTTCTTCCACTTCTTCTTCCTCCTCTTCCTCTTCCTCTTCTTCATCCTTTTCCTCTTCTTTCTATTCTGCTTTATACCCTGCATACAGGGAGCACACAACTCCCCTGTTACGCCAGTTCCACTGGTTCCCAGTCCTCTACTGAGCACAATTCAAAGTTCTAGCTTTAGCCTACAAAGCCCTAGACAGTTCCAGCCCAGCTAACCTGTCCAAACATATCTCCCTCTATCAACCATCATGGAGGTTAAGATCATCTGGGGAGGCCCTGCTCTCAGTCCCACCTACTTTGCAAGTGTAGTTGGTGAGGATGAGAGACATCGCTTTCTCAGTGGTGGCTCCTCGACTCTGGAAGTCTCTTCCCAGCGAAATTAGACCAGTGCCCTCCCTCTTGGCCTTTAGAAAGAGAACAAAGACATGGTTATGGAATCAATGTTTTGACTAGTAAAGTAATGCAGTACAAGAAGTAAATATGGAATATGTGTAATCGACATATGGAATGGCTTGGTCTATGAGTTTGGATCATGTGATTTAAGCATTTTTATTAGGTGTTTTTATGTGTATACTTCATGTTTAAATGTCCTGTTGCCTTATAGAGAATTTGGATGGATTCCACACAGAACCCCGATAACCAACAACAAAAACTAGAAGGGTTTGTTGGGCATTGACCTTGAGTTTTGGAGTTGTAGTTCACCTACATCCAGAGAGCACTGTGGACTCAAACAATGATAGATGTGAACCAAACCTGGCATGAATACTCAATATGTCCAAATGTGAACACTGGTGGAGTTTGGGAAAAACAGACCTTCACATTTGGGGATTGTAGTTGCTGGGATTTATAGTTCACCTACAATCAAAGAGTATTCTGAATCCTGCCAACGATAGAATTGGGCCAAACTTCCCACATAGAACCCCCATGCCTTGAAGGGACTTGCTGACGTGAACCTCCCTCCAGCCTTGCATGCTCAGGCTCGCTCGCACAGGTGCACCACACTGTCATGCACCGAGCACGCCTTCTCTCCCCTCCCTGTGTGGAGTCTCAGAAACAGCCCTCCCCTTGGCTAAGAGGCTGGCCAAACACAGCAGAGGAGGGCTTTTGGTGGGAGGATTTGCCCTCTGTTTCTAAAAAGAAAGAGAAAGTCAGGTGGAGAGAGCTTCTGCCTTCTCTGCCAAAGGGGTTCCTAAGACCATCAGAAATATATATGGTCTTCTGATGGTCTTTGGTGACCCCTCTGAACCCCCCCCCCCTGGATCCTAATCCCCAGCTTGAGAAACACTGGTTTTGAGCTTTATAGGCTAAAGCCTGCACAGAGGCTGGATGGCCATCAACAGAGGCTGGATGGCCATCTGTCAGGGGTGATTTGAATGCAATATTCCTGCTTCTTGGCAGAGGGTTGGACTGGATGTCCCATGAGGTCTCTTCCAACTCTTTGATTCTATTATTCTATGATTCTATGATTTGAATTGTACTTGGTAGCAGACCAGCAGCCAGTAGAGCTGGCACAATGGGGGGTGGGATGAACGTACCCCCTGTACGCTGCTCCGATGAACAATCTGTACTACTGTAGATAAATAAATAAATAATCTCTCTAAAAAGAGACCCCAAGTTGCTATCATTAAAAATACAATATATAATTTAAAACCTAAAAAACATTAAAATAGGATTAAACATGGGAACTATTAAAAAATAAACCATTAAAACTATTAAAAATCTATTAACACACCTAAACACTTCACAGCACCCCCTGCCTCAATCTTTAAAAACGTTCCTTTTTAAAAGCCTGCCTGAACAAAAAGGTTTTAGTTCAACTTTAACACTATTAGCAACTGTAATTCTCCACAGGCTCTCCAAGTAGTTAATTACTTATTTATATAATTGCATTTCTTTAAAAAAAAAAGGTTAGCACAATGCTAAAATAGTTGCTTTTCCACTTTTTTAAAAATGGGATTCAGCAAGCTGCTCTGTTGAGGTATCTTGCTGTCTAACCTGGTTTTCACCTCAGCAACAGAATTCATGGCACAGCCAGGACTTGACACATGGAATATTCTTCTGCTGCCACATTGCTGTAACTATACAACTAACTAAAATCACTCAATCAATCATTGTATTTACATCGCTCTTTTTTTTCCCCCAAGACTGATACTCAACATAGCTAACAGTGACACTGTGAAAGGAATGAAGGTATTGCTCATTACAATCAGCAAAGGACAAGAGGGATCCTCTCACCTCTGCGGGAATCTACCGTGTACCATGCAGCTGTGGACAAATCTACATAGGGACCACCAAATGCAGCATTGCCCAAACACAAATCAAAGAACATGAAAGGCACTGCAGACTACTTCAACCAGAGAAATCAGTTATTGCAGACCACCTAATGAACCGACCTGGAAACAGCATATTATTTGAGAACATAGAAATACTGGACCACTCTAACAACCACCATGAAAGACTACGCAGAGAAGCCACTGAAATCCACAAGTGTGTGAACAATTTCAACAGAAAGGAGAAAATCACGGAAATGAACAAAATCTGGCTATCAGTATTTCTAAAAACTCAAAAATCAGGACAGTGAACAAAGAACAACACTCAGAAAACAGGGGAATTCCAGACAGGAAGCAATCAGGGCCAGCTAACACTTTCCAAAAAGGATCCCCCAGGCAGGAAACAGCCAGGCTTTGAAGCTGCAAGGGCATTCAGTGCTAATCAAGGTGGCCAATTGCAACATTCACACTTGCCCCAAACAGTCAAGATTTCTTTCTCCCACCCTGGACATTCCACAGGTATATACTACTACTACTACTAATAATAATAATAATAATAATTTCATCTAATCACCTCTCAACAAAAGTTTACTCTAGGTACTGTCAGGCCATTATATGCTAATCAAGGTGGTCAGTTGAAACATTCACACCTAGCTCCAGCAGACAAGTGTCCTTTGTCTTACTCAAAGATATATAAACCCTTTTTCCTAGTTCAAACAGACCTCACTACCTCTGAGGATGCTTACCACAGATGCAGGCGAAACGTCAGGAGAAAATGCCTCTAGACCATGGCCATATAGCCCGAAAAAACCTACAACAACCCAATAATAATAATAATTTATTTATACCCCACCACCAACTCCCCAAGGGGACTCGGGGCGGCTTACATGAGGCCAAGCCCAACAACACATATATAAACCCCACTTGTCTAGTTTCCAACAGACTTCACAACCACTGAGGATACCTACCATAGATGTGGGTGAAATGTCAGGAGAGAATGCTTTCAGAACATGGCCAGACAGTCTGGAAAACTCACAGCCATCCATACGTTGCAACGGTTATATAGCTTATCAATTACTTTGTCATTGGGAAAAGGGATTAATTACAATTAGCTAGTAATTTACAAGGTGTGAATGATGACCTGTTTCACAAGGGTGTTTTAAAGATTGCTAAGATATTATGCATGAAGTACTTTATCACTGAGGAAATCATTACATCCTAATAATGCCAAGCTCCATTGTGGAAGTTCAAACGAAAGCAGCAGTTTTGTCGTGCAATGAAAAGCAGTGGCTTCCAACAGACTGAAATCAGACCCACAACTCACAAGGTTATAATCTTCTTCACTGCAGCGAGAATCTTGGATTTCTTTTTAAACTGAAGCAATTACTTCTAAATTTGCATCTATAAATATACATTAGTTGATGCAGATCATATACAGACCTGTTTCATCTTTTGTCTTTATGTGTTTGGGAGAGATACCTTTCCTCCCTTTCAGCAATGCACTAATGGTCACCTTGTTGCACTAATTGGTGTGAGGCACTGCAAACAGGAGGGAAGCTGACATCTCAGAAAGCAACTGGAAAGAACGCTACATGTTTCTCATTATAGCTCAATAAATGGAAAGGCTTTAAATTATAAGATATCTTTTTCCTGGAAGCATAATAACTTAGGGGCCTAGAAGAAATGACACAGAGCATGCCAGGTCCTGCTGAGGTGCAAGAGGAGAGAGTGCTTCAAATAAAATGGTAAATGATCCCACTGTCTTTCTCCCGCCCACCTTTAAAGCAATATTAATGGCAGACACCATGAACCTGGGCCCTAAGTACATACCTAGAATCATAGAATTATAGAATCAAAGAGTTGGAAGAGACCTCATGGGCCATCCAGTCCAACCCCCTGCCAAGAAGCAGGAATATTGCATTCAAAGCACCCCCGACAGATGAACATCCAACCTCTGTTTAAAAGCCTCCAAAGGAGCCTCCACCACACTCTGGGGTAGAGAGTTCCACTGCTGAACGGCTCTCACAGTCAGGAAGTTCTTCCTCATGTTCAGATGGAATCTCCTTTCTTGTAGTTTGAAGCCATTGTTCCGCGTCCTAGTCTCCAGGGAAGCAGAAAAACAAGCTTGCTCCCTCCTCCCTGTGACTTCCGCTCACATATTTATACATGGCTATCATATCTCCTCTCAGCCTTCTCTTCTTCAGGCTAAACATGCCCAGCTCCTTAAGCCGCTCCTCATAGGGCTTGTTCTCCAGACCCTTGATCATTTTAGTCGCCTTCCTCTGGACACATTCCAGCTTGTCAATATCTCTCTTGAATTGTGGTGCCCAGAATTGGACACAATATTCCAGGTGTGGTCTAACCAAAGCAGAATAGAGGGGTAGCATTACTTCCCCAGATCTAGATACTATGCTCCTATTGATGCAGGCCAAAATCCCATTGGCTTTTTTTGCAGCCACATCACATTGTTGGCTCATGTTTAACTTGTTGTCCACGAGGACTCCAAGATCTTTTTCACACGTACTGCTCTCGAGCCAGGCATTGTCCCCCATTCTGTATCTTTGCATTTCGTTTTTCCTGCCAAGTGGAGTATCTTGCATTTGTCCCCGTTGAACTTCATTTTGTTAGTTTTGGGCCATCTCTCTAATCTTTCACAGCAAAAAGGAGGGTGGCCAGACACCTTTCCCTGTAAACCCAGAAGCAATCGCTACAAAGGCAAAAAAAAAAAAAACCCTTGAGACTTCCAGGTGCAGGAATATCATGGTTTTGCGCTGAATATCTGGCTCTTTGAATGTCTGTATGTCCCTGCAATTGGAAATCACAGGATTTTTATCTGGATTTGTTCCCAGATTTTATATGCTTGTTCCTGATTGGTCAGTTCCTAAAAAGAAGTGACACGAGTAGAAGGCAAAAACTTTGTGTGCCAGAAACTTCATGAAACGCATGGGGGACACATTTTCTCTGGCCAGGACAAAGTTGGGGCCCCTAGGAAATATTCTGTTTCTGAGATTGTTTGAGAATGATTTTGAATGGATCCCATCACATGACATTTGCCCCATCCTATCAGTATTCTGCCGGATTCTGTCTGCAAAGCATCACGGTCGTTGTTGCCCATTTTTGGTCAAAAGATGTTTAGCCGTTTGTGCTCCTTCTATTTTTATCAATTTTATACTAATTTATGGGAGCCCCCAGTGGCACAGTGGGTTAAAGCACTTGCTGACCAAAAGGTCACAGGTTCAAATCCGGGGATCAGCGTGAGCTCCCGCTGTTAGCCCCAGGTTCTGCCAACCTAGCAGTTCGAAAACTTGCAAATGTGGGTAGATCAATATGTACTGCTCCGGCAGGAAAGTAAAGGTAATGCAGTAATGCCATGCCACATGACCTTGGAGGTGTCTGCGGAAAATGCTGTCTCTTTAGCTTAGAAATGGAGATGAGAGCCAACCCCCAGAGCTGGACATGACTGGACTTAATGTCAGGGGAAAACCTTTACCTTGTACTAATTTTTGCAATGCTTTTGATACAAAATAAATAAATAAGCAATGATACTTTTTAAAGGCCAAAGAGTGATGTAGGTGGTGTTTTGAATGGATTGGGAGGAGCCACCTTTCTGTGGTGTGATGAGTCAAAGCACACTGTTTTCAAATCATAAGAATTGTTATAATCTGGTGTAATGAGGAGAGTGTGCATACCATCTCAATACAGTATGCATCCAGTTCTAAAAAAGTATGGGATGCATACCGATATAAACGGATTATATCCCAATGTGATAAGATCCTAGGTCTGTCATCATAAAGTTATACATCACAGCTTCTGATGCAATCAGCTTATACACTTTACACTATTTGCTTGAGAGGTAGAGGGAAGGATGCAAGGGCCCATTGGTGACTGGAGAAAGCCCATGAGTCAAAGACTCCCGACCTTATTTTT
>NW_026844366.1:15914916-15964416 GCF_025583915.1 Anolis sagrei ordinatus | reverse complement strand
AGGAAATATTCTGTTTCTGAGATTGTTTGAGAATGATTTTGAATGGATCCCATCACATGACATTTGCCCCATCCTATCAGTATTCTGCCGGATTCTGTCTGCAAAGCATCACGGTCGTTGTTGCCCATTTTTGGTCAAAAGATGTTTAGCCGTTTGTGCTCCTTCTATTTTTATCAATTTTATACTAATTTATGGGAGCCCCCAGTGGCACAGTGGGTTAAAGCACTTGCTGACCAAAAGGTCACAGGTTCAAATCCGGGGATCAGCGTGAGCTCCCGCTGTTAGCCCCAGGTTCTGCCAACCTAGCAGTTCGAAAACTTGCAAATGTGGGTAGATCAATATGTACTGCTCCGGCAGGAAAGTAAAGGTAATGCAGTAATGCCATGCCACATGACCTTGGAGGTGTCTGCGGAAAATGCTGTCTCTTTAGCTTAGAAATGGAGATGAGAGCCAACCCCCAGAGCTGGACATGACTGGACTTAATGTCAGGGGAAAACCTTTACCTTGTACTAATTTTTGCAATGCTTTTGATACAAAATAAATAAATAAGCAATGATACTTTTTAAAGGCCAAAGAGTGATGTAGGTGGTGTTTTGAATGGATTGGGAGGAGCCACCTTTCTGTGGTGTGATGAGTCAAAGCACACTGTTTTCAAATCATAAGAATTGTTATAATCTGGTGTAATGAGGAGAGTGTGCATACCATCTCAATACAGTATGCATCCAGTTCTAAAAAAGTATGGGATGCATACCGATATAAACGGATTATATCCCAATGTGATAAGATCCTAGGTCTGTCATCATAAAGTTATACATCACAGCTTCTGATGCAATCAGCTTATACACTTTACACTATTTGCTTGAGAGGTAGAGGGAAGGATGCAAGGGCCCATTGGTGACTGGAGAAAGCCCATGAGTCAAAGACTCCCGACCTTATTTTTTTTTGGGGGGGGGGGGGGGGGAATGTTCCAGAGAGTTCAGTCCTATAAGAAAACTGTTCCCAATATCAATCACTCAATGTCTCTGGAAAAACAGCAAAGCACAATTCTAGCAGGACCTATGGTTCAGTGGCAGAGAATTTCTTTTGCACATAGAAGGTCCCAGATTCAGACTGTGACATCTTTTTTTAACTTTGAGCTCCATATTTCTTTGAGATTGGGATACAGATTAAGCTTACAACTTAAAATAATTACAGCAGAGTTTAAAATTTATTTTTAAAAAATCAACATGGAAATACAATTGAAACTCTATTACTCATTTCCACCAGAGGCTAAGGAGGCTGTCCAAATCCTGAACGGGTGCCTGACCGCTGTGACCGTCTGGATGAGGGTGAGCAAATTAAGTTGAATCCAGACAAGACAGAGGTCCTCCTGGTCAGTCGCAAGGCCGAACAGGGCATAGGGTTACAGCCTGTGTGGGATACTCCACCTGAAGATGCAGGTCCATAGCTTGGGAGTGATCCTGGACTCATCGCTGAGCCTGGAATTTCACGTTACAGCGGTGGCCAGGGCAGCTTTTGCACAATTAAAACTTGTGCGCCAGGTGCGCCCATACCTTGGGAAGTCAGATTTGGCCACAGTGGTCCACACTCTCTTTACATCCAGGATAGACTACTGCAACACACTCTACATGGGGTTGCCTTTGAAGACTGCTTGGAAGCTTCAAATAGTCCAACGAGAGGCAGCCAGGTTAATAACAGGAGCGGCATACAGGGAGCATACAACTCCCATGTTACGCCAGCTCCACTGGCTGCCAGTTTGCTACAGGGCACAATTCAAAGTGCTGGATTTGGCCTATAAAGCCCTAAACGGCCCCGGCCCAATTTACCTGTCCAAACGCATCTCCACCTATGAAGCATTGCGGAGATTAAGATCCTCCGGGGAGGCCCTGCTCTCCATCCCGCCATTGTCACAGGCACAATTGGTGGGGACAAGAGAGAGGGCCTTCTCGGTGATGGCACCCCGGCTATGGAACTCCCTTCCTGGTGAGATCAGATTGACCCCCTCCCTCCTGTCCTTCAGAAGGATGGTAAAAACTTGACTGTGGGATCAAGCTTTCAAGACAATGCAATAAAGCAGCAATAGGAAACTTTACCAGGCCAATTACATTTGACGCAGATAACCAAGGCCATTTTAAACAGTGTATTTTAATATTGAGATAAATGTTTTTAATGTTTATGTATGCATATAATGAATTCTTATCCCAACATTGAATGTTGCCGTAAATATGCTGTGCTCTGCCCTGAGTCCCCTTCGGAGTGAGAAGGGAAGAATATAAATGTTTTAAATTAATTAATTAATTATATTAAAATACTCAGAATTATTTAAAACAGTTTGAAACAATACTATTTTTTTAAAAAAATGCAGCATTTTCAAATGTCTCCCTTTAAAAAAAATTCAATTAAAAAGGAAGGAAGGAAGGAAGGAAGGAAGGAAGGAAGGAAGGAAGGAAGGAAGGAAGGAAGGAAGGAAGGAAGGAAGGAAGGAAGGGACAGAAGGAAGGAAGGAAGGGAGGAAGGAAGGGAGCCAGGCAGGCAGGCTTGGCCTGCCAATAAAAGGACAACAAGGAAGGCGCCATTCTACATTTTCCAAAGGAAGGGATTTCCAGAGCCCAGGGGCAGCCACTGAGAAGGCCCTCTCTCATGAATCATACCTGAATAGGTGATGGAACTGAAAGAAGAACTTGCTAGGATCTGCTTTCCAGGTTTCTATGAGCCAGACAGTATCTCTCAGGGTGCATATTCACCAGCCATGGGTAAACTTTGGCCTTCCAGGTGTTTTGGACTTCAACTCTCACAATTCCTAACAGCAGGAATCCAAAACACCTGGAGGGACGAAGTTGCCCGTGCCTGATATACACTGTAGAATTAATGCAATTTGACACTACTTTAACTGTTATGGTTCAGTGCTATGCCATTGTGTCTTTAGCGTTCTCTCCCAAAGACTGCTGCTGCCTCATTAAACAGTAAATCCTAGAATTCCATAAAGTGTTGTCAAACTGCTTTAATTCTACAGTGTAGATGCACCTTAGGGGACATTCCTAATGCTAAGGGAGACCAACCATCCCAATAAGGAAAAAAAAAACTTCCCAGCCTTCAAATAAAGCACATTCCTTGCAAGAAGGGACACCTGGCAACCTTAAATGTAGTCACTGAATTTCCATTCATTGTCTTCCAGGTGCTCTTTCTTCTAATCACAGGGCTCTTGTTAAACAGACTGGCATTTTTATTTCTGGGGGTTGCACTCAGGAAAAGTTCTTGCTGTGTAATCTACCCTGATAGGGACTGCATTTGTTTTGCATTAGCCCTTAGCCTCTGAAAGAAAATACTTGATTACTACGCAAAGACTGTAAGAAGTAGGAGGTCAAGTGTTATATTTCTGCTTCTTCTTACCCCCACAAACAACAACAATGCCAGTGCAAAATATTTGCATCTCCTATAATTGGTGGCAGCTCATTCCCATCAGCTAATTTCTGTTTCCATGTGTTTTAGATCAGTGATTCATCAGACAGACTTTCCAGAATGTAAATATTGTGGCTCTGCTTTGAGATAGGCCTAGCATCAAACAGCATATTGCAGCATTTTTCTGCGGCTACAGGGAAAGTCCCACATGGCAATCAGCTAGACAATTATGAGTTAGAAAGCAGATCTCTATGGAAGAAGCTGGCTCAAGAACTACGTGAGGATATTGGGATGACTCTGTTGGAAAACACTAACAATTGAGTGCATTAGTTAATAGGCATCACACACCACTGGGATACAGACTGAAAGCATCGCACAGAGGCAACACTTATTCCACATTCTCCAACTATTCTCATTTGGGGAAAAACAGCTCTGATTAATCTTCTCTCAATCCACCAATTCAGTTGCTTTTATAATGCCCCCGTTTTTAAAATTTTCACCAACATCTTCCCTTTGTTCTAGCTTCTCTCAGTTGCTGCAAACTGGATACAAATTGCAAAAAATAAATTCCAAAAAAAGTCCAAAATTGTCCACATGGATGGTTGATAAAGCAACGCCATTGCTTTCTGATGGTTCAATTTGCAATAACTTTGTTTCATGCACAGAATTATTTGAAAGGTTGTATACAATTACTTGTGGTCTATGTAAATAAAGTATATATGAAACAAACAGCTAAATGAATGTCATACTTAGACTTGGGTCCCACCTCCAAGACACCTCATTATGTACATATATGCTAATACAAATATTCCAACATCCAAAGAAGTCTGAAATCCAAAGCACTTCTGGTCCCAAGCATTTTAGATAAACAATGCTCAATCTGAGTTGCTGTGAATTTTCCAGGCTGTATGGCCATGTTCCAGAAGCATTCTCTCCTGACATTTCACCCACATCTATGGCAGGCATCCTCAGAGGTTGAGGGATCTGCTGGAAACTAGGCTAGTGAGGCTTATATATCTGTGGAATGTTCTTACTTACTTACTTACTTACTTACTTAGGCGATCCTTCGTAGCTTGAGGATGATTGTTTTTCAGATATGGGGTCTTGGCAGTGTGTCCATAGGTGGCTGTGGAGCCCTATTCTTGATCCGCATGTGCTCCCGCAGTGAGGACATCGGTTTCCAGATGGAATGCGGTCCTGGTCAGGGTTGGCTTGATGTGCCTTCCTCTTGGCACGTTTCTCCCTTTTTCCCTCTATTCATGACTCTTCAAATTCTGCAGCACAGCTGGTCACAGCTGACCTCCAGTTAGAGCACTCAAGGGCCAGAGCTTCCCAGTTCTTCGATGTCTATGCCACTATTTTTAAGGTTGGGTTTAAGCCCATCTTTAAATCTCTTTTGCTGTCCACCAACATCTGTGGAATGTCCAGGTTGGGAGAAAGAGCTCTTGTCTGCTTGAGGCAGGTGTTAATGTTGCAAATGGCCACCTTGATTAGCATTTAATGGCCTAGCAGTTTTCAAGGTCTGGCTTCTTACTGCCCGGGGGAGTCCTTTGTTGGGAGTTGATAAGCTGGCCCTGGTTCTTGTCTGAAATTTCCCTGGTTTTGAGTGTTGTTCTTTATTTGCTATTATGATTTTAGAGTTTTTTTAATACTGGTAGCCAGATTTTGTTCATTTTCATGCTTTCTTCCTTTCAATGCTTGGCTGGTTGCTGCCTGGGTGGATCATTTGTTGGGAGGTGTAAGCTGGCTCTGATTGATTCTTGTCTGGGATTCCCCTGCTTTTTGGATGCTGTTTTTTATTTACTGTCCTGATTTTAGAGTTTTTAAATACGGATAGTCAGATTTTGTTCATTTTCATATTCAATATATAATGCAGAAATCTGTATCAAAATGTTAAATAAAGAATACCTTCAAATAGCGGACTGTTCTCAGTAAAATAAGATTCATGGCCATCCTACACTCATGTTCAATCCATCTCCAAACCAATCTGTTACCCATTAGAGTCCCTCAAGAGGTCTGTGACCCTTTCTATGAGAGCCATGGAAACCAAACAGCCCTCGCTTTCAATGGAGGCCTATTTCCACCAAGCATGTTACTTCTTCCAAGTGCCACAGCGTAAGTTGCCCTCCTTCCTCTTGACATATGTAGGCTATATTTACTTCCACAAAGCTGTAATTTATTTCCTCCTTTAACCTCCCACTGAATCATTGCATTATGAGCCTTGTTGCTTTTTTGGTGTGGTTGTTTTATTTTTAAAACCAACAGATGTTGTAATAGTGGCATTCTGGATTAATTGGCTTTCTGTCCCCAGAGAGCCGAAGCTGAATCTGGTCAGGTCACCAGTGGTAATTGTTTAATGGTATTGACGTGGTCCCTAATGAGTAGTAATTTGCATGACACAAACTATGCCGACTGACAGGCAGGACAAGGAGCTGATGAGAGCGGGATGGTGCGGGAAAGTAGGGCCCATAAGGCAGCTGTTAGTATGAATTATAAGCAACTTGCCCACTTCCATGTTTGTGAGTTTTATTCCAAACTGCAAAGGAGGCATATGTTTTAGCCTCTTGGAGAGCTCCTTCTGAGGGTTAGTCTACAGTGGCTGGTAAATCCATGGCCAGACTGGAGGACAAATATTCCAGGCTGACCCAAGAGGCTCCTACTCTACTCTAAGCTGAACCCACTGCAATGCCACATTGGCATCCACATGTTTGACTTGGCCAAAGCCACTCAATTATCACCTCACTTTCCATTTCACCATCGCCACTCCCAGACAGACACAGGGCTCCATTGGCCCATTATAACATCAGCAGAGGCAGATCTCCCTACCTTCGTGGTAGTGTGGGTGCCCCTATTGTTGATGGCATAAGGCACCTGCAGCAGCCATGAGCTCAAATGGAGCTCTGTGGCTGGCTGGGAATGGTGAAGGCCACAATAGCTGTGGCTCTGGCATGATACTCCAGAGTTTGCAGGAAAGCGTCAGAGCATTCTCAACTTTGCATGAAGCAGGACAAAGCTGGTTTAACCCAGGATAACATGTGATGCGCACTGGAAGTACTGGGACATTGTGAGGACAAGCAGGAATCAATTCAGGGTTGTCCACATTTTCACGTCTATGTAGACTCACCCCAAATTCAGATAAAAACTCACTGCCCTGTGAATATGAGTCACGAGATGCTCTGCTCCTGAATTTAATCTGACATTTAAAGAAGTTATTGAGGGTCCTGATTTGGGTGACAGTGTTTAACAGCTTTGATAGTTCTAATCATTTATTGTGTCAGAAGCAAATTGAAGGTACAGTTATGTATTTAAAAACACAAAGTTTAAAACTTTGCCTTATACTAAATGTCCTTTGACCGGAAGCTGGCTACTTGGAGTGCCTCTGGTGTTACTGTAAGAGTTGGGCATGTGGGCAGGGCTCAGGCTGCATTGTAGTAAGTAGTCTGTGGTGTGCTCTTCTCCACACTCGCATGTTGAGGACATGAGAGAAGCTTTCCTGAAGGATTGTAACACATCCAGGCATACCCTGGGCAGGCATGTAGCCGGAGAGGGGGGGGCTTCAGGGGCTTCAGCCTCTCACGGTAGTCCACAATAAGGCCTTACTGGTACATTATTTAAACTGTTATGTTATTCATATCATGATCTGATCACCATGCTCAATATATCCCATATGCATGGGGGTATTGGGGTAACAATACAAAAGGTTTGCTAGGGTAGACCCTCTTTCACTCAGACTCAGCCCCCCCCCCCCCCCCCACCCCCAAAAAAATCAAACTCAGCTCCCCCTGAATCAAAATCCTGGCTACGGGCCTGACCCTGGGCAATGATTTTGTAGACAGCCGATTCTCTCGCACCAGAAGAGATACAGTGTTCCCTCACCTATCGAGGGGGTTCTGTTCCAGGAACCCCCGCGATTAGTGAAAACCCACAATGTAGGGATGCTATACTGTATATGTACAGTATAGCTTTGCCCACTCCTCCCTCCCCCTCCTCTCTCCCTCTCATCTTTCCCCCTCCCTTCCTCTCTCCTCCCCTTGCTGGAGCCACACTTCTCCCTCCCCCCTCCCCCGCTTTCCCACTGTCATGGGGCTCTCACCCGGTCGCCCAAGGAAGAGCGAATTAAATCCAGACAAGACAGAGGTACTCCTGGTCAGTCGCAAGGCCGAACGGGTATAGGGTTACAGCCTGTGCTGGATGGGGTCGCACTCCCCTTGAAGGCGCAGGTTCGCAGCTTGGGTGTGACCCTGGATTCATCGCTGAGCCTGGATCCCCAGGTTTCAGCGGTGACCAGGGGAGCATTTGCACAGCTTAGGCTCGTGCGCCAGCTGCGCCCGTACCTTGGGAAGTCTGACTTGGCCACGGTGGTACACGCTTTGGTCACATCCCGCCTCGACTACTGCAACGCTCTCTACGTGGGGCTGCCCTTGAAGACGGCCCGGAAGCTTCAGCTAGTCCAGCGCGCGGCAGCCATGTTACTAACAGGAGCGGGACGCAGGGAGCACACAACGCCCTTGTTGTTCCAGCTCCACTGGCTGCCGATCTGCTACCGGGCCCAATTTAAGGTGCTGGTGTTAGCCTACAAAGCCCTAAACGGTTCCGGCCCAAAATACCTTTCTGACCGCATCTCGGCCTATGAGCCCACGAGGGCCTTGAGATCGTCTGGGGGGGCCCTTCTCTCGATCCCGCCTGCCTCACAGGCACGTCTGGCGGGGACGAGGAGAGGGCCTTCTCGGTGGTGGCCCCCCGGCTGTGGAACACTCTCCCTGCAGACATCAGACAGGCGCCTTCCCTCATGTCCTTCCGAAAAAGCCTCAAGACCTGGCTGTTCGAGAGGGCATTTAATTAAGTGCTATAATAATGTGGTAAAGATGATTGGAATGGAATAAGGAATATGAGATTGGTTATGATTCCACTATGAGACGAAGCGGACTTTTAGTGTAGTTTTTGTAATTGTTATGTAGTTTATAGGTTGTGTAATTGCCTTTTGTAAATTGTCTTTTATATGTGTGTACACCGCCATGAGTCGCCCTAAAGGGCTGAGAATGGCGGTTAATAAATGCATCAAATAAATAAATAAATACCTTACTGGCATGAGAAATAAGGCCACTGTACGGAAGTTTGAGCAGTCTTTCGCATTTCCCTTTTTTGGTATGGGGATAGAAGTTGATTTTTTTCCCAGTCAGATGGCCATTCTTGTGTTTTCCATATTTGCTGGCATATGGCATGCATCAGCTTGACAGCATCCTCTTTTAAGATTTTGAACAGTTCGGCTGGGATCCCGTCGTCTCCTGCTGCCTTGTTGTTAGCAATGCTTCTTAAGGCCCATTCAACCTCACTCCTCAGGACGTCTATGTTTATTCATATCATGATCTGATCACCATGCTCAATATATCCATATGCATGGGAGTATTCGGGTAACAATACAAAAGGTTTCCTAGGATAGACCCTCTTTCACTCAGACTCAGCCCCCCCCCCCCCCCCACCCCCAAAAAAATCAAACTCAGCTCCCCCTGAATCAAAATCCTGGCTACGGGCCTGACCCTGGGCAATGATTTTGTAGACAGCCGATTCTCTCGCACCAGAAGAGATACAGTGTTCCCTCACCTATCGAGGGGGTTCTGTTCCAGGAACCCCCGCGATTAGTGAAAACCCACAATGTAGGGATGCTATACTGTATATGTACAGTATAGCTCTGCCCCCCTCCCTCCCCCTCCTCTCTCCCTCTCATCTTTCCCCCTCCCTTCCTCTCTCCTCCCCTTGCTGGAGCCACACTTCTCCCTCCCCCCTCCCCCGCTTTCCCACTGTCATGGGGCTCTCACCCGGTCGCCCAAGGAAGAGCGACTGGGAAGAAACCCCAGTGGAAGCTGCCTTGGTGGCCCTCTCCGGCCCTGGAGAAAGAAGTCTGTGAGTAACTCTGCAACGCAAGTCTGTTATATACAGAGTTCCCTTGCTACTTGTATTTTAAATTAATTTTTTTGAAAAGCCACGAAACAGCGAGTCCGCAGTTAGCGAACCACGAAGCAGCGAGGGAACACTGTAGCTCTATTAAACTTTGGACTAACATCCAGACTCTCTCATCAACATGCAGCCCATAATTTATTGTGTTTTGCATCGCCTCAAATTTCACGGGTTTGAGTTTGACATCAATACATGGATGGGATTTTTTGCAGTCTCTGGCCATAACAGAGGTCCTCTCTGTTCTCTTCTGTGTGTTGTGATGACAGCTGGGACAATGGGGGTGCTGGAAAGGGAGGTGGAGAGGGAGGAGGTTCCCTCAGCACCCCATTGCTCCAGCTGATGTCACCTTATGTGACTCACAACACGTAGGACCCATGTTGTGGCCGGAGACCACTGCAATAAAGAGGATGGGGGGACTGTTCAGGTGGCCACCCAGCAGTGCCAAACCATGTTCAGTACTGCTGAATGAAGAGGAGATTATCCCAATGTATGTTGGGGTGTCCCTGTGGGGACCATACCCAAGATCAATCCAGCATCCAACACATCAGATCAGTCCAAGATTTGGGGTCTGCGTAGATCCTTCCTCAGTATCTCTCTGCATCTCAATATCTCTCCCACACCTGCAACTTTTGGAGACTTCATGCATAATATAAACAGCAGGGGGAACAGTGTGTTTGTGGTTGATATAGCAATCTCCAGCATTACCTCATTCCAGGAAAACAGAATTCCAATTGCATGTGGATCCCCCTCCCCCAAACTTTGTGCACTTTAACCTCATTTAATATTAAAAACCCATTATGACAGCCACAGTGACCTCTATCAGGAAAGGGTTCTCTCGACTCAAGTGATGTTAAAAATAACTCTTTCAAGTTCTTTGTGAACATTTCA
The DNA here is from genome assembly GCF_025583915.1 of Anolis sagrei ordinatus. Lineage (NCBI taxonomy): Eukaryota > Metazoa > Chordata > Lepidosauria > Squamata > Anolidae > Anolis > Anolis sagrei. The sequence goes on along the minus strand of NW_026844366.1, from coordinate 15,954,174 downwards.
TTTAAGGAACAATTGAAGGCATATGTCAGCTATTTGGGTACCGAAGCTTATAAAAAGAACAAGAAAAAAAGGCAGAGTCAGTATTATGCAAACTATACCGTGCTTTTCCTTGAATTGTTTTTAAGTCTCGAAGGATGCATTTTGGGGGTCTTCTCTTTATCCTTCCATGCATGTGAGTGAAGGAGGACAATACTTGTCAACTCTATCCTTCAGTATCCAAGTGTCCAATGTTCCTAATGAGTGAGAATGAAGTGCAAATCATCTCTAATTGGAAATTACCAAAATTCACAAGATCCACATATTTAGAACATAGAATTTTCTACATATTTTATGAGGATTGAATGAAAAGTAATGCCTCCACCTTTGTAACTCCTCAACAGATGGCAGTACTGGTATGCGGCAGGTATTGGCTTGTTCAGTAGACTCTCCTCTACAGTTCCATTTTGGCAGGAAGCCTTAGCATTGAACGGTTGTGTTGTTAAAATGCAAAGTATGGAACCCTGTGCACACAGTTGGACAATACAACTTAAGCAACACGCAGCCATTGAATTCTTGACAGCAGAAGGTGTCTTTAAACTTACTTGCCCAATGACGCACAGTACTCACATCAACACAATCACCATAAACAGCTTGCATTCTGTGATGAATCTCCTTTGGGGTGACACCTTCACTGTAAAATTGATGCAGTTATGAAATCACTTTAACAGCTGTGACTCAAGGCCATGGAATCATGAGAGTTGTAGTTTTACAAGGTATTTAGCCTTCATTGCCAGAGACTACCAGTAGCTCACCCAACTACAACTTCCAGGATTCCATAGCAGTGAGCCGGGGAGTTAAACTGCATTAATTCTACAGTTTAGATGAACCCTGGGATCAAATTTCACTATCATGAGCTTGATTAGCAGATGGAGACATTAATTTCTCTTAGCTCTAGGCCAATAAAAAAGTCAGTGTTCCATAAAAACAAGTACCTCCAAACAGGGAACAAAGCTTTTACCTTTTATATTCCTAACCAAATGTATGCTGCTCCTTTTCATATTGACAGTTTGATTTTCCTGCAATCTGCTCTGTCAACTAATTTTCCACATCTCTGGTAGAAAGAAACTAAGCACACTTTGCATGCAGGTGGTCCTATGTTTAACAGCAGGCTTCTCTAGTCAAAATTATCTCTCTCTGAAACTTTGGACAGCTGCTGCCTGTCAGATGGAAGCTGGACTGGATGTGCCTGGACTCAATATAAACCTGCATAGACATTTCTGAACACATATTAGAAATGTTCATGATTGGACACAATTCTAGCATTTTGAAAAACAGCAAAGACATCTTTCTTACTTACTTACTTAGGGGATCCCTCATAACCCGAGGATGATGGTCCTCCAAGTGTAGTGTCTTGGCAGTGGGTCCATAGGTGGCTGTGGAGCCTTATTCTTGATCCGCATGTTCTCCCGCAGTGAGGACATCAGTTTCCAGGTGGCAGGTGCCATCCTCATGGTATGTTTTTACCTTTTGCCCTCCATTTGTGCCTCTTTGAATTTTGCAGCACTGCTAGTCACAGCTGACCTCCAGTGAGAGTGCTCAGGGGCCAGGGCTTCCCAGTTTTCGGTGTCTATGCCACGATTTTTAAGGTTGGCTTTAAGCCCATCTTTCAATCTCTTTTCCTGTCCACCAACATTACATTTTCCGTTCTTGAGTTGGGAGTATAAGAACTGTTTTTGGGAGATGATCAGGCATTTGGACAACATAGCCCAGTCCAGTGGAGTTGATGGCATAGAAGCATCGCTTCAGTACTGGTGGTCTTTGCTTCTTCCAGCATGCTGACATTTGTCTGCCTGTCTTCCCAAGACATTTGCAGGATTTTCAGAGGCAATGCTGATGGAATTATTCCAGGTGTTGAGTGTGATGTCTCAACAGTCCACATTTCACAGGTGTATAGCAGGGTTGGGAGGACAACCGCTTTATAAACAAGCACTTTGGTCTCCCTACGGATATTCCAGTCCTCAAACACTCTCTGCTTCGTTTCGAAAAATGTTGCACTCGCAGAGCTCAGGCGGTGTTGTATAAAGCTGGATTGCAAAAGCTGGATTGCAGTTAAGCATAAAAAACCCAAGATTATGGCAACAAGATTGATTGATAACTGGCTAATAGAAGAAGAAGACGTAGAGGCAGTAACAGGCTTTGTATTTCTAGGTGTAGAGATCACTGCAGATGCAGATGCAGACTGCAGCCAGGAAATCAGAAGACATTTACTTCTTGAGATGACCAATCTTGATAAAATAGTGAAGAATAGAGACATCACACTGGCAACTAAGATCCGCATAGTAAAAGCAATGGTATTCCCCATAGTCACCTACAGATGTGAGAGCTGGACCACAGGGAAGGCTGAGTGAAGGAAGATAGATGCTTTTGAACTGTGGAGCTGAAGGACAATTCTGAGAGTGCCTTGGACCGCAAGAAGATCCAACCAGGCCATACTCCAGGAAATAAAGTCTGACTGCTCACTGGAGGGAAGGATATTAGAGGCAAAGATGAAGTATTTTGGCCACATAATGAGGAGACAGGAAAGCTTAGAGAAGACAATTATGCTGGGGAAAATGGAAGGAAAAAGGAAGAGGGCCCGACCAAGGGCAAGATAGATGGATGACATCCTTGAAGTGACCGGCTCAGTGGAGCTGTTGCTTTGAGGACATAGTAGCTGATCTGGCACCAGGTAGAGATTAGGCAGCGTTGTTTCTTCTTTTTATCATGCTTGCCTCCCAGGTGGGAGTTACAGTAATCTAATCTTGATGTGAGAATTGTATGGGTAACTAACTCAAGGTTAGAAATGACTGAGAACCAGACATGTTTCTCAAAAGATAAAAGAAGTGCTTCCTGGTTCTTTTCATCCTTACTGCCTTTAGGGAAAAAAGATGGAAATGGCAGAATGGTAGAGGCGAGGAGTAACTCTCTGATGCAGACATAAGAAGACACCTGCCACCAAATCCAGATGCTGAGAAAATTGCTTTCCTTTGGGTTACAGCTCCTAGGGTGCATCTACAGTCCAAGAATACCATATAGTTGCGCTGGGAGGATCTAGAAAATACCTAGAAATGCTATATTGTATCAGAAGTTAATAAATTGAAACACGGATACCAGTCCCATGGATACAGGGAGGGGGCATACTATATTCCATTATTTAGTTTATTAAAATTGATTGCACAAATATCTTTTGGGCAGTCTGAAAAATACTACAAGATCCCTTTGCATACTGATGCAGGCTAAGAAGACTATGTCTTTGGACACTAAATGTAATCATGATCGTGCTCAATCTTTCCAACAGTTTCTCTATCTTAAAAAGATATGTGGCAGGGAAATAATGACAGCATCCTGTCATCAGTGATGGACTGGATGAGGGCTAATAAGTTGAAATAAAATCCAGACAAGACAGAGGTACTCCTGGTCAGTCGGAAGGTGAACCAAGGTGTGGCGTTACCGCCTGTGTTGGATGGGATCACACTCCTGCTGAAGACACAGGTTCACAGTCAGGTGGTGCTCTTGGACTCATCACTGACCCTGGAACGCTAGGTGTTGGTGGTGGTCAGGAGTGCCTTTGCACAATTAAAACTTGCATGACAGCCCATACCTCGAGACACTAGATCTGGCCATGGTAGTCCACGCCTTAGTCACATCCGACTTGGACTACTACAACGCTCTCTATGTGGGGCTGCCTTTGAAGATAGTTCAGAAGCTTCAACTACTCTCACATTGTGTTCACACAATTCCCTTTTATTTTAGTCAGAGTTGCTAGTAATTATATGGGTAATACATCTTGAAGTGTATCTATGAGTGCCATGTACAATATGTCACTCAGAGGTTCAGAGATCGGTAGGCAGATTGCTAACAGGAGCTCCGTACAGGGAGAGATCCACTCGCATGATGTGGCAGCTCCACTAGCTGCCGATCTGCTTCTGGGCTAAATACAAAGTGCTGCTCATTACCTTTAAAGCCCTAAACAGGTTGGGTCCAGGCTATTTGATCAATCACATCTCCTCTTGCAAACCAGCCCGAGCACTGCAATAATCGGAGTAGGCCCTGCTCTTGGTCCCACCTCCATCTCAAGAATGGTGGATGGGAACGACAAAGAGGGCCTTCTCTGTGGTCACTCCCCACCTCTGGAACTCCCTCCCTAAAGAAATAAAGCTGCCCCCCTCCCTCCTCTCCTTCAAAAAACAACTGAAGACCTACTTTTGCTCACTAGCATATGGAGAGGAGGAGGATTAGATGGTTGAGAGATCACTGCCAGGCCTCTGGTTGAGAGCTATTTGTATTTGGGCTCTCCTTGTCCATGCCAGCCCAACTACCTCACTTGACTACATAACCAATCCACACCATTTTGCGAACCTTTGCTGGCTGTTGTAAATTAATGTGGGTGTTTTGTTTAGATTTGATGTTGTTATATAATTTTTGTCTGACGATGTGTAGTTTAATTTATTGATGTTAGGTTTAATTTACTGATGTTAGGCTTTAATTTGATCTTAAGTTTTAATGTTATCTTCATAAGGGTCTGGAGAACAAGCCCTATGAGGAGCGGCTTAAGGAGCTGGGCATGTTTAGCCTGAAGAAGAGAAGGCTGAGAGGAGATATGATAGCCATGTATAAATATGTGAGAGGAAGTCACAGGGAAGAGGGAAGGAGCTTGTTTTCCGCTGCCCTGGAGACTAGGATGCGGAACAATGGCTTCAAATTACAAGAGAGGAGATTCCATCTGAACATGAGGAAGAACTTCCTGACTGTGAGAGTCGTTCAGCAGTGGAACTCTCTGCCCCAGAGCATGGTGGAGGCTCCTTCCTTGGAAGCTTTTAAACAGAGGCTGGATGGCCATCTGTCAGGGGTGATTTGAATGCAATATTCCTACTTCTTGGCAGGGGGTTGGACTGGATGGCCCATGAGGTCTCTTCCAACTCTTTGATTCTATGACTCTAGGACAGGGAAAATGAGCAAAAATTCCAGTTATTGCTGAAGACATTGTCAGAATTCACAGACTTCATATTTAGAACAACCAGACCTGGGTATTGTTACTTTTTAATGGAATGCGGAGAGAAACAAACTAAATGGACATGTTTTCACCATTCATTACAGATGAGGGGAACATTATTCTGACAGATGCTGTCTTTCCAGTGTGTATGACTTCAAGTTACCTGTTGACTAATGGCAGTGCCATGAATTTCATGGGCTTTCTTAGGCAAGGAATACTCTGAGGTGGATTTGCCAGCTCCTTGTTCTGCTTTAAGTCTGAAGCATGCTTGCTGGCTCTCCTGCCATGAATTCTAAGCAAGTAATTTGATCGTAAATCAAGGTTTTGTACCTTCTTTCTGTTAAAATAATATTTACATAGAAAGGGGAGAAATCCAATGGGAACGACAAACTGGTTCTAACTGTCTTTGTCTCTTGTGAAATACAATAATTATTTTTCAGCACAAACTGAAGAATAATCTAAGCCCCAGAAGATACAAAAGCAGACATCTATATTAGAAGCACACAGAAGCAAAGTGCAGTGCTGCTTTATTTCAAGCCTGGGTCAAGTAGCATTATTAAAAGTGGCACACTTACTTGCAAAGCAAGAAAAAGACAACTTCAAACTTAAAGAGTAATGACAGATCTTGCATCATCAACTGTAGCTATGATGATGGAGTACCTCTTAAGATAGACAGTCCCCCAACCAAAGGGTTTCTGGGGCACCACAGAGAAGGGCAATAGTGACCAACCATTGCTTTCTCCCAGATTAAGGACACAGTGAGATGGACAGCTGGAAAGACCCCTCAGTGCTCTGCTCCAGCTATTTGTCTCAATGTGTCCCATAACTATTTATTTATTTATTTATTTATTTACAGTATTTATATTCCTCCTTTCTCACCCTGCAGGGGACTCAGGGCGGATCACAATGCATACATACATGGCAAACAGTCAATGCCATAGACACGCAACATATATAGGCAGAGATACAGAGGCTATTTAACTTTCCAGCTTCATGAGGGCATGCTTTTTTAATTCCGGCCACTGGGGGAGCTGTCGCTTCATCATTCACTTGTGACACCGATGGAGTACTTCCTCATTCTTTTGCAAGCTGTTGGTGAGTTTTTTATGGCATTGTAAATTAGTTAAATTAGGGGCATTACACACAATATAGCATGCAAGCCATTGTCTGGCAGTATTCCCATGATGCAGGATAACAGTTACTTACCATCATATACGACATCACAAAAACCACAGGTGTTGCATGATTGCAACTGCTCAGCAACATCCTCCTGTTGCCCTCCCCTTTTTTTAAAGGCACTTTGCAATTGTGATGTCCTTTGCTGGTGGCGCAATGGGTTAAACTGCTGCTGAACTTGCTGACTGAAAAATCGATGGTTCAAATCCGGGGAGCAGGATGAGCTCCTGTTGTTAGCCCCAGCTTCTGCCAACCTAACAGTTCGAAAACATGCAAATGTGAGTAGATCAATAGGTACCACTTCGGCATGAAGGTAACAGTGCTCCATGCAGTCATGCTGTCCACATAACCTAGGAGGCATCTATGGACAATGCTGGTTCTTCAGCTACAAAATGGAGATGAGCAACACCCCCCAGAGTCAGACACAACTAGACTTAATGTCAAGGGAAGCCTCTACCTTTACCTTTTTAAAATAATAATAATAATAATAATAATAATAATAATAATAGGGGAGTGGATAGGAAGCCTCCACATATGAGGTAGGGCGAGGCACTGTCATGCAATCATGAGATATTGGGGTACTTTGCCTGCCTACCAATAGACCCTGGCAGCTTCATCACAGGGAGATGGTGGATCAGCAGCAGCATTGTGTGAGAATGACTGCTGCTACTGCTATGCCAGTTCTCCATCTGTATGCTGTAAAGTCCCACAAGTGCACTATAGGCATAATTTCTCAGTGCCCCTACTGTGAATACTAACTGTCCTTTCCCTGATTTAAACATACTTGGGGAAGACCCCAAGTTTAAAAGCCTTTTTGGGGAGCCTGAGGCTCAGCTGAAGGAAATAGATGCTTTCACAGGAGGTTGGAAGTTTGCCATTCCTACAGTGCGGTACCAGTCTCTGGCCCTAGAGGTAAAAGCAGTTGGATTTTGATGCCGTGGCCATTTTTTTCACCCTGTTATTGGGAGCTGAGTGTGTAGCATAAAGAGTAGGTTGTAGCTCATAAGAGCCAAAAAGAAGAAAAACCTGAACAAGTCAACAATTAAGGGCCTAAAGGCAGTAGATGCACTGCTGTGGCCTAAGTGGTTTTCTAAATAGGCTGTGCGTTATATAATTGAATGTTTAAGTGTGACCTGCTGAGCCCATCCAACTCCTTCTGTGCTGGGGCTCACACATCTACTTCTTTCCTGCCTTGCCATGTGGAACTGAAGTATTTGCAAGCGATAGATATATAGTACCTTTCATTTCTTTTACAAGAGAAGAAAAAAAATCAGGTTGTTGACTCTGTGTATATGTCTTCATGTCACCCATCAATGTATGGTGACCCCATGAATGTGATAGGATTCTCATAGGAAAGGAAAAGTCAGAGGTAGCTTTGCCAGTTCTTTCCATTGAAATATAGCATACACCACCTGGTATTCATTGGTAGTCCCCCATCCAAGTACCAACAAGAGCTAATCATGCTTCGCCTCCAAGAGCAAACGTTACCTGGTGTCTTTAGGCTCCAAAAATCCCCCAGTGACTAGTGGTTATAATGGTTGGAGGATGCCAAAAATTGTAGTTCAAACATAACTTTTCTATTCTCCAAGATGCTGCTTCCAACATCTGGTTTATAATTGCTGCTCTACTTAGGGGAGGGTACAATAACAGCATCAACAACATCCAAGCTGATACTAAACAGAGTCTTGCTCCTCATGTTGACTAGGTTATGTTATACCTGAGAAGGGCAAAGTGTGTCCCTCCAGATGTTGCCAGAGTGTAACTATCAGCAAAATCAATATAGTCACAGGGCTGATGGAGTCTGGAAATCAGTCCCCCAAAATCTGGAGGTTCACTCCAGAGGACCTTTGAGCTCTTCCCAAAGGTCCTGGAGCAGAGTGCTCTTACTCACTGCATGAAGATAAGACAACTGATTCTAGCTTATATACCCACACAAAGCTAATGCAGAAGGAATGGCTCAGTTTGCTATCATGTGCTTTCTTTAACCATATTTAGATAGTTCCCAAATTTATTATAAGATTGTGAAGAAGAGGAATTTCAGCAGGTGGAACTTGTGTAATAAGCAACACCTGCAGAAATCCTATACAAGCAGTATCTTTAGTGCTGGTTCTAACCTTTAAAGTCAGAAACGGTTCTGGCCCAGATTACCTGTCCAAATATATCTCCTGTTACGAACCATCACGAAGCTTAAGATCGACAGGAGAGGCCCTGGTCTCAATCCAACCACTTTCGCAAACACGGTTAGTGGGGACGAGAGACAGGGCCTTCTCGGTAGTGGCCCCCGTCTGTGGAACTCTCTCCCTAAGGACATCAGGTCAGCCACCTCCCTCCTGTCCTTTAGAAGACAACTGAAGACTTGGCTTTGGGACCAGGCGTTCGATTAGAGGACAGCGGCAATTGGCAAGAAAACTTAGGATATCTGCAACATTGGATTTACCCTGAATGGACTTGATTTTAATTGGCATGTTTAATGTATTGTTTAATAGATTTTTATAATATTTTAGATGATTTTTACTATTTTAAATGTAATTTTTGATTGTTTATAAGCTGATAGCAACATATTATGCTTGTGTGAGGCCGCCCTGAGTCCCCCTTCGGGGGGAGAAGGGCGGGGTAGAAATGCATAAAATAAATAAATAAACAAAATATCTTGTTTCTTCCTTGACAACCCTATAATACAGGTGCATGTGTGTCCCAATCTAATGTCTCCTTGCTTACTTTTATATTCTACTTTTCTCCCCATGAACTCTTGGTGGTAAGGATGCTCCTTTGCCCTTACAACAGTCTTGTGAGAAAGATTATACTGAGCCTGAGCCTACGTGAGGGCTGTATCCCAGCTCTACCATATAGCATACCTACCACAGTCTGACACCTTTACTGCCACACACATATGTTTTTAATTCAAACTGAAATCAGTTTGGGAACCCACACAGGCCTCATTGTATACCCCACATTGGTGCAATGGAGAGTTTCTCCTATGTGCATGGTTTGTAGTACTAGTTTGAAACATATTCTGGGCACCACAATTCAAGAGAGATATTGACAAGCTGGAATGTGTCCAGAGGAGGGCGACTAAAATGATCAAGGGTCTGGAGAACAGGCCCTATGAGGAACGGCTTAAGGAGCTGGGCATGTTTAGCCTGAAGAAAAGAAGGCTGAGAGGAGATATGATAGCCATGTATAAATATGTGAGAGGACGCCACAGGGAGGAGGGAGCAAGCTTGTTTTCTGCTTCCCTGGAGACTAGGACGTGAAACAATGGCTTCAAAATACAAGAAAGGAGATTCCATCTGAACATGAGGAAGAACTTACTGACTGTGAAAGCCGTTCAGCAGTGGAACTCTCTGCCCCGGAGTGTGGTGGAGGCTCCTTCTTTGGAAGCTTTTAAACAGGGGCTGGATGGCCATCTGTCAGGGGTGATTTGAATGTAATATTCCTGCTTCTTGGCAGGGGGTTGGACTGGATGGCCCATGAGGTCTCTTCCAACTCTTTGATTCTATGATTCTATGATTCTATATATTTTTGTGTTCCAAAGCTTTCATAATTGTAGTTTGATGTTGTATTGTGGTCTTCTATGTTTTGATTACATGTATTGGTCATATACTTTTCATTATATTTTGGGTTTGTTTGCACTTTATCTGTATGATCTGCTTTTCTATTCTATTGTACAGTTTTATGTATTTTGCTATTCCTCCTTCCCTTAGTGTGTGTGTGTGTACACATATTTAAGATTGTAAGCCTTTGGCAGAACCTCCTATTTTTGGTTGTTTTGATGCACAGTACCACGGACATTTGATGGGGCTATATAAATAAATTAGGAGGAGGAAAATGATGGTGTCTGGTCACACAATCAGAGCAGCGGTGGGGGTGCTGTAGGGTTTTTATTACTGCAACACAGTAATTGCAGCTTCTTCACTTCCAGCTTTATCTCATCTTGCCTGAAATCTCCATTTGTCAATTCCTATCAAAACAAAAAAATGATAAAAATCAAAGAGAAGAAAGGTGGATACATTTACAGATACATTGAGGGGGAGCTTTAGTGCAATTTATTCTCTTATGTTGAGCTGAATAGAAGTAACTATTTCTCCATCACCAACAGATTCAGAACAAAAGAAGGTACAGATGTATATGAAATCTGCATATGTAATTTTATAATTATTACTAGAACCTAAAGATACCAGATCCCCTCTGGTCCTGAAGATTAAGAAGGGCTGGGCCTGGATTAATATTTGGATGGGAGCCCACCAATGAAGGCTATATATCAGAGGAAGGAACTGCCTAAGAAAATGCTATCAATGTATTGTCGAAGGCTTTCATGGCCGGAATCACTAGGTTGTTGTAGGTTTTTTCGGGTATATGGTCATGTTTTAGAAGCATTTTCTCCTGATGTTTTGCCTGCATCTATAGTAAGCATCCTCAGAGCTAGTGAGGTGACTACCTCACTACCTCTGAGGATGCTTGCCATAGATGCAGGTGAAACGTCAGGAGAAAATGCCTCTAGAAGATGGCCATATAGCCCGAAAAAACCCACAACAACCAAAATGCTATCAAATTCTCATGGGGTCACCATAAATTGATACAAGACTTAAAGGCATGCACACATTGTGATGTATAACCAAGTAACTTATATGGGGACATGAGGAAAACTATACCTTGGAACACAGCTATAGTGCCATGATTCCACTTTTTCCCCTTTGGATAGTTCTTGATGGTTACATTGGATTTAAATCAGACAGTCCTTCAACAAGATAGTGCCTTCAAATTCAAAAGTCTTCTGAGAAACCTTCAGATTCAGAAGTCTTCTGAGAAACCTTCAGATTCAGAAGTCTTCTGAGAAACCTTCAAAGAATTGTCCTCTGTATAATAAGAAACATGGCTATTTAGTTATTTACTGACAGTGCCAGAAGTGAATTGAGGGTACAGTTGTAGTGTATTTAAAAACACAAAGTTAAAAACTTGGTGTTATGCTAAATGTTCTTTGATCAGAAGCTGGCCACTTGGAGTGCCACTGGTGTGCTGTAAGAAGGTCCTCCATTGTGCATGTGGCAGGGCTCAGACTGCATTGTAGTAGGTGGTTTGTGGTTTGCTCTTCTCCACACTCACATGTCATGGACTCCACTTTGTAGCCCCATTTCTCTGCATCTTATGGTGCCAGTGCGCAGTCTGTTCAGCACCTTCCTGCACATGGCTGCACCATTTACTTAGGAATATGAAGTACACTGCCAAGTTTGTGGTGGAGCCTTGCACAAAATTATTTGCCATTTGAGCTCAGTTTGCAGCACCTGAAATAAGCTGAGAACAACCAGGGGGAGGGGGTGAGTGAGAGGAAGAGAGAAAAACTGGGATATTTTAAAAGCAGCTGAAGATGTGGGACAACATATCAGGACAGTGGGGGGGGGGGGGGAAGTATTAGATGACCATCTGCCAGGAGTGCTTTGATTGTGTTTTCCTGCATGGCAGAATGGGGTTGGACTGGATACTCCTAGGTGTCCCCCCAAACTGTATGTTTCTCTGATTCTATATACTCAAACATGAGTAGTCTAGAAATCTAGACGTCTAGGAACTGTAGTCCAAAAATTGACCCAAAAATCTGGGTTGACTGATCCAAGGGTCAATGTAAGTACTTTCATCTTAATTCTCTTTTTTTTTAATGAACCATCTTATCCAAGTAAAGCGCTAAATGGGAGGACCTAAAATAAGCACCAATCCTACTGTCTCCACGGTGGCACCACTGTGTGGATTCCTGAGTGAGAAAATGGTGATGGAAACGGCCAGGGGAGACTTGCCCTGAGACAGTGCTGGTGCTTTTCCCTCTCTGCAGAATAAGCCTCGACTTATCCACTGGTTAAATCAAAATGCAGTATTTTGGCTCTATGGCCTGCCCTTGACTTATACATAAGGTCAACTTATACATGAGGATATGTGGTACGTGATAGTAAGTTTACGAAGACAGTGTGCTGCACTGATCTTTGTTATAGATCTCCTGCAGAGCAACATGTTGAGTGGTGCACACCTTTTCTGACAACAGTCACACATGCAAAGTTGAGAATTGCTGCTTCACCCCAAGTCCCCTTTTGCAATCTGGCAGCATTTCCCCACACACGTAGCATCGAGAGGCTGTGCTTTCATGAAACCCCTCTCTGTTTTCCCTTCAGGGTGACCTTATGTACAGGGCAGGTCCCTGACGCCAACTTCTTTTGTTTCACAACGGTGATTTTGGCCCCTTTGGTGGCTCTCCTGGACTCGCAGCTGAGCTGCAGTGTTCTGCCTTATGAATAGCACAATTCTGGACTTTATTCAGCGAGGGCCAACTTTTGGGAGGGAGAGATGTGGAATGCATGGGACATTTGTACGAGAAGCTGGGACTTCCTCCCCATGGGCTCACAATTAATCAATTCGCCACCACTTTATATATTACGCTGGAAAGGCAGGGCATAAGCCAACCAACAAAAACTGACCCATTTCTAAGGGGAACACACTGATCAATGTTGCATTTACATATGTTTTATATACGATGACACCACACTATTTACTTTCCTTTTTTAGTTACACAACCCAAGGTAATGATCATTCAGAAACTTAACATTTTGGGAAAAGGGAGAGAAAAGAACATTGTAGGTTTGCCAATGGATGTGATACCAGCAGGAAACCTGTCAATCCAGAGTCCAGACAGCACTGAGAGGAGCAAAGGTGACAGGTCTCAATGGCCTCGCATTTAGAAGCCATGTCAGGAAAAGCCCCCAAGGCTAAAGCCATTTCTCATCTGTTAACACTGAGCCACAGAGACCAATATAAATGCCCACATGAGCCAAATTAAATAAACGGAGCATGCCATAAATCTCCAAAGGTAATCATTCACCTTGGTTGTCAAGAACTTCAAGCAGAGGTATAGCCATATGCATGCATTCTGAAATCCAAATATTCCCTCAAATAAATTACCAAAAGGCAAACCTTGATTTTACCATTTGATAACAGGGACAGCATTTTATTATGCCATTGTATGTAATAGCACTTGAACATCCATGGATTTTGGTATCAACAGGCTGTTTCCTGGAATCAAACTGCATGGATTCCAAAGACCCATTGTATATCTATATAAATAAAAATGTAATGTTCATTTGTGGGATTAACATAACCCCAAAACCACTGGACAAATTCACGCCAAATTTGGACACAAGACACCTACTAACCCAAGAAGTGACCATCACTCATAAAAACACTGGAAAACACAGCAGAAGATACTGAAAAAGCCAAATTATAAAAAATACATTGCAATGCATGCATTAAACCACACACACATATATATGCAAACACACATATACACAAATATATACACACACACATATACACACAAAAAACACATATACACAGACATATACACAGCAACGTGTGGCAGGGAGACAGCTAGTGCCTAGTAAAATCCATTTTCCAAACCAACCCAGAATCCTAGAAATATCACATTCTTTGTTTCAAAAGTTTAAAAGACTGGGGTTATACTTTACCTTCCGGCCATTTAGGTTCCAGATCTAGGAGAGAAATTTTGCAAAGAAAATAAGAGGGGTTTCAGGTCCCAGGAAGGTTAGAGCAGGGTTTCCTCTCAAAATTTAAGATTTAATATCCAAATAAGGATCTATCATGGATGTGGGGGGACTACCTGATTAAATGTCAATATGAATTATGATTAACAACCAAAATTCAGAAGTCAATGAATACATTTCAAAGGGCAAATTGAACCATTCATTTCACAGTAAAATAGAACAGTCCCAGTAAAGAATCAAGAATCATAGAATCACAGAGTTGGAAGAGACCTCATGGGCCATTCAGTCGGACCCCCTGCCAAGAATCAGGAAAATCCCATACAAAAACCCTTGACAGATGACCATCCAGCCTCTGTTTAAGAAAACCCCTAAAGCTATATTTTGCTAATTTTTGTAAACTATTGGGGGGAAAGGAAGTTTTGTTTTGTTTTTGAGAGAGGGCACCATAGGATATTCACGGGCCTTTCCTTCGTTCTCCTGGGCACTGACAATATACCAACTGTTGTCACCTGAGCTCTTTGTGATGGCACGCCCAAGCCTTTGGGGAAAACTATAGTGTCTGGCTTTACTCGGGAGCTATTTGTATACCTTCTGTTAAGATTAAGACCCTTAGCAGACAAAGGCACTTTAGGCAAGGTGAAAAGATAACCAAAATGAGTTTACTGCAAATAAGATGAGTAAAGGTTTAACTCCACCCGGGACTATCATAAGGTAACTTAAAAACAATGCATTACAAAAGGAGCCTTTGCTGGCTGCAGTCATTTCTCTGGATTCTCCTGCTTCTGGAGAAAAGCGATGGTTATAAACTGTCTCAATCTTCTTTCTTGTGAAGCATAAGCTGGTCATAAGCTTCTGTTGTCCTTTGGACTGATAGTATAAAAATACTGCTGAATGCTAAGGATTCCTGTTTGAATTGCTTGGGCCTAGGATTACCAGACAACCCCAAGCCTAAGTCACAGTAGCTCTGCTCCACCCAAAAACTAATACAAAAGAAGGCATCTACACTATTGGGAAAATCTATGAACGGGGGGAACTAAAGCAGAGGAGAGAAAAAGGCAGAGCCAAAACTTCACACCCTTGATACCTCAAGGCTGCACTGGCCTCTTAAGCCAATAAAGAGATAAGTTAGGAAGGAAAAAACAAGAACTTTATTTCTAAATCGTGCAAAGAGGAAATCACATGGAGCTAAGTACAAAGCGTAGTGAATTCCTACCAAACTTCTTTATGCTTTTTGTTCAGCATTTGCATATGGTTTCACATAATGTTATAGTTTGGCTAATTCACTAATGTTCCATATCCTAAATGCTTCTAATTGGCTAATGTCCTACATCTAATATGCATGCTTGTGGTTTTCTATGTGCATGATCAGTCTGTTTCTCCTGTCAGGTGCTTATCCACATGTCCTTGGCCTTTGGGATTTTCCTTAGACAAGGGAGTCGTGTTTGGCACCAGCCATAGGCCTTAGCTCCCTGTATTCTAGGATTCCCCAACAGAACATGGTCGCAGACACTTCCTCCCCTGATGAATACTATCAGTTATCTAACAGTATTTGCTCAACTTGTATGTCCAACTTAACACTATAGTATTTATTTATTAAAACATTAATGCTCTGCATTGAAACATCTATTGTGTCCAACCTATTAACATCATATTGACGTGTCAAATTCAAATCCAGGAGAGGCAGTAGATAACTTAGGACCTCATCACATGAAAGCAGGGGAAAGCAGGGGAAATCATCTTCTTTCGTTCCTACTGTTGAGGTCCTGTGCCTTTCCATCTTCAGGGATGGCAGCCATCCTATGTCCTTTCCCTGCCTTTCCCTGATTCTATCCAGCTTATCTCCATCTTCTGTCATTAGGAGTTGGATAGCACCTGACTCCTGGAAACACAGTCTTCACTGCATTTACCTGCGCTTGTGAAACCAAGTCCCAGTGGCAACCACCGAAAGTAGCCTTGCATCATGTCATGTCTTCCGTGGGACTCTGTTTTGGCAGCACAAAGAAATGGAAGGACAATAGAGGGAAGCTTGCACAGGATGAAGTCAAAAGTGAGACCCATAACCTTTCTGGATTAGCATTTCAAAGGCCTCTCCCCCAAACTACAATCCCCAGAATTCTGCAGGAGGCACACAAAATTTCAAATGAGATGCATACTCTATGTCTACTCTTCAAGCTCTAGTATGGTAAGGTCCAAAGTTAGGCTAGCCTATCTCACAGGGCTATTGATAAAAGAAAGGAAGAGGTGATCTTTCTCTGCCATCCTCCTTTGTCAGCAGGCAGAAGTACAGCCAGACTCCTTCAGCCAAGAAAGGAAACAAATACCGCTTTCAACAATGAGAGGTGTATGGCTCTGCACAAATGGGTTTCTTCTTGGATCTGGCACCCAGGGGGAGGACTGCTTTTGAGAGCTCAGTGTGGAGAGCTTGGTCCCCTGCTGCCCTCACCTTTGTCTACAGAGAGGATATTGACTGATATAACTGACACCACATGACACAACGTAGCATAATATGAAGGCCACCATAGTGTAAATACACTATGTGGCTTCTCCAATATTGTCCAGTGCCAGAACAGAGATATTATAAAATCCTACATTTTTGGTTTTTTATCTTCATATTTAACAATACACAACAAGAAATGAAAAGGGAGTACAAAGGAAACATCAAGTAACAACAATCATTACTTTGTTGATTTAATTACATGAAGGAATGATGTTGTTGTTGTTGATAATGATGATGTAATAGCAACAACAATAGAAAGGGCTGTTTAATATTTATTTATTTATTTACGACATTTCTACCCCACCTTTCTCACCCCAGAGGGGACTGAAGGCGGCTTTACATACAGGCAACAATTAGATGCCCTAAAACACCATGTACACTTAAATATTAAAAATAAAATTTTAAAAGTACATTAAAACAATTAAAACATTTAAAAACAATACATTCAGAGTTAAACACATAATCTACTCCATAATCCATTCCTTTCCAATGGTCATTGCACATTGTTCCAAGTCTGTCTATTGTACAAGTTCTCTAAAGGCTTGGTCAGAAAGCCACATTTTTACTCTCTTGCAGAAGGCCAGAAAGGAGGGGACTGATCTAACATCAGTGGGGACGGAGTTCCACAGCCAAGGGGCCACCACTGAGAAGGCCCTGTCTCTCATATCCATCAATTGCGCCTGCAAGGGAGGTGGGACCAAGAGCAGGACCTCCCCAAATGATCTTAAACTCTGCAGTAGTTCATAGAGGGAGATACGTTTGGAGAAATAAACTGGGCCAGAACCGTTTAGGGCAGGGATCCTCAAACTTTTTAAACAGAGGGCCAGGTCACAGTCCCTCAAAACTGTTGGAGGGCCAGATTATAATTTGAAAAAAAGATGAATGAATTCCTATGCACACTGCACATCTTATTTGTAGTGCAAAAAACACTTAAAAACAATACAATAATAAAACAAAGAACAATTTTAACAAATATAAACTTATTAGTATTTCAATGGGAAGTGTGGGCCTGCTTTTGGCTGATGAGATAGGATTGTTGTTGTTGTTGCTGTTGTTTTGTGCTTTCAAGTAGTTTCAGACTTAGGTTGACCCTGAGCAAGGGCTGGATAAATAACCTTGGAGGGCCGTATCCGGCCCCCGGGCCTTAGTTTGAGGACCCCTGGTTTAGGGCTTTATAGGCCTAATATCCCATTCCCTCCATCTCAAGGGAATCAAGTTAAGTTTAAATTGTAAAGTAACACAACACAATCAATTGATCACTTTGGAGTAAAAGACAACACAATGGAACAAAAGAGCAACCAAGTTTAAAACCTATCAACTCTATCTGCTTTCAGTCCTAGCTTCAGACCTGTTCCTAAAAGGATCACAGAGTTCACCGCATCATTAGTTCAATTCCAGCAGGAGCCCTTGTTAGCTAATTTTGAAGCATCCCACACTTGAGTGATCATTTGCTCCGTCACTTGCGCTCATAAACATATGTGTGCCAGCATATTCTACAGCATGCTCTATTCACACTTGGGGCTTAGTATTAATGACAGGTTATACGTTGTAAGAGTAGAGGGGGGCAGGGTGGAATTGCCAATGTCTTTATCATCCTTCAGCTCCAGTGCACATGCAGGCTTCCAAAACGGATTTGAGCAGCAGTGCATTCTATTTGTTTATGCAATCATAGTTGCCCAGAAGATCTCAGAAAATATGGAGAAAGTCTCTTAGCATCAATTTCTCCCATGAGCACATCCAGCAGAAAGTGGGAAAAGGAAGCAAAATTTCAACGAGATAGGGATGGATGGGAATGCCATTTGCCTTTTTAACTTTTAGAATAATTAGTCAAATTCACAAAAAATCATCATAGAAAGGACAAAAATGATTTCGGATACACACATAGTCACAAAGTAGATAGGATGGGTTTGCTTCATTCACAAGGGTTCAATTCCAGGATTCTGTGCAGATACAAAAATGCATATGATATTATTAAATGGTGAAGATATGTGCGCTTTCAGTTGAAATTTCCCATCCAGTGCCCATGGATCCAAAAGATCCACTGTATATTGAAAGTGGGGGAAAGTGACAACAGATCCATACATCAATCAGAGGTCTTTTTAAAAGGGAATGGGGACTCTGCCTACACTGAACTGGGTTACATTCTCAAGCCTGTAGCTTGGATGGACCCAGAGATGGTTGTTAGCACCCATGTCAGAATGGATAGTGAAGCCACACTGGGTTTTAAAATGGACCTATCCAAATCAGTAAACCTAAATGAGAATGCTCTAGATCAGTGGTTCTCAACCTGTGGGTCCCCAGATGTTTTGGCCTTCAACTCCCAGAAATCCTAACAGCTGGTAAACTGGCTGGGATTTCTGGGAGTTGTAGGCCAAAACACCTGGGGACCCACAGGTTGAGAACCACTGTTCTAGACCAAGCTTTCTTAACCTGGGGGTTGGGATCCCTGAGTGAGTCGCGAGGGGGTGTCAGAGGGGTTGCCAAAGATCATATTTCTAATGGTCTTAGGAACCAAGTCTGGTCCAGATCCATCATTGTTTGAGTCCACAGTGCTCCCTGGATGTAGGTGAACTACAATTCCAAAACTCAGGATCAATGACCACCAAACCCTTCCAGTATTTTCTGTTGGTTATGGGAGTTCTGTGTGCCAAATTTGGTTTGATTCCATCATTGGTGGAGTTTAGAGTGCTCTTTGATTGTAGGTGAACTATAAATCCCAACAACTACAACTCCCGAATAACAAAATCAATCCCCACCAGTGTATTGAGTGGTTTGGGTGTATTGAGTATTTGTGCCAAATTTGGTCCATAACAGTAGCAAAAGTACAGTTATGAAATAGCAACAAAAATAATTTTATAGTTGGGGGTCAACACAACATGAGGATCTGTATTAAGGGGTTGTAGCATTAGGAAGGTTGAGAAAGACTGCTCTACACTGTACAATGAATGCTGTTTGATATCACTTTAACTGCAGAATCATGGAAGTTGTAGTTTTTAGCCTTCTCTACCAAACATGTGAAACCTCACCAAATTACAAATCCCTGGATTTCATAGGATTGAGTCATGACAATTAAAATGATGTCAAACTGCATTCATTCTACAGTGTAGCTGCACTGAATGGTTTGGCATTGGATGTAAAATTTCTACAAAAATCCAGAGTGTAATCACTCTGTAACTGACAGTTCACTCACACCCCCGTGACTCTAGCTATTAAATCTGGTCAGTGGAAGTTGTGGAGGATTTAATTCTTTGTTTAAAAGTTACCCAAATATTTACATTTCTCCATGAATCTTGCCGTGTCTCAGGAAAGATTTAGCTGCAGATTGGTGGCAACTAGATAACCTTTAGGATCCCTTACAACACTGCACTATTGTGATTTTTCTCCAGGCTGTAACCTTATTCCCAGAGATACAGCTCGCTGACCTCATTCCCAGGAAAGGGAGTGGACAGAAAGCGGAGGAAGCAAAATATGGTAAAAAGCCGTTTCCTTTGATTTTGTTAAAGCTAATCTTCTTAATAAAAGGAAAAGACTGGGCACATTGCCAAGGTTATTAGCAAAGCTCTGACCATGTACGCATCAGGAAATCTATTGTTGTGTGCCTTCAAGTCGTTTCCAACTTATGATGATCCTAAAGCAAACCTATCATACAGTTTTCTGAGGTCCTAAGTTCCTCAGAAGGAGGAAACAACTTGAAAGCACACAATGACAAACCTAGATTTACTCACCTGTATTCACGATTGCTACTTAGCCACAAATCTTGACATTATTGCTGCCATTGTACGCTTCTCCATACTTAATTAAGTATACTAAGCAGGACCAGGCTGTGGCACAGCTAGTTAGTAGCCAGCTCTATTAAATCACTACTGACCGAGATGTCATGAGTTTGAAGCCAGACTGGGTTAGAGTAAGCTCCCGACCATTAATAGTCTAGCTTGCTGTTGACCTATGCAGCCCGAAAGACAGTTGCATCTGTCAAGTAGGAAATTTTGATATCGCTTTATGCAGGGAAGTTATTTAAACTAATTTACGACACCATAAAACCTTCCAGCAGCGTGCGTAAGAATGAGGAAGTACTCCATCAAGGACTCAATGTCACAAGTGGACGGTGAAGCGATAGCTCCCCCTGTGGCCGGAATTGAGCATACCCTCATGAAGCCGGAAAGCTGGAATGTTAAATAGCCTCTGTGTCTGACTATATATGTTGTATGTCTATGGCATTGAATGTTTGCCATATAGAGATGCATTGTAATCCACCCTGAGTCCCCTGCAGGGTGAGAAGGGTGGAATATAAATATGTAAATAAATAATAAATATATTTAACTAAGCAGTTGATATATGATTGTGAGCATTAATTTAAAATAATCACAGGTTGGAACAACTGAAATGATATTTCACTCCATCCAGACTCAGAGTTTTGAGTGAAGAACTCTTTGAATCTTTTTGTTTTCACCATATTCATATTGAAATAGGGCTACTTACTGTCATTGTCTTCTATAAGGATACTCATATTTAACATTTAAATATGGAGAGATACAGTACAGTCCTCTCCATGCACAGAATAAACGTGCCCACTGAAATTTGTGCCCACTGACAGATTTCCACATGCCCAGCCCATACTAAATCCCCAGAAATACATCAATATGTTCATACAAGTGTCACAAATTGATTGACCGATTGTCTCAGCGAGTGAATGACTAATTGAGACAGCGCACATAGTTTCATAGGGGGAAAGTTGCTTACCAATTCACACTTTTAAATTAATTGGGGATGTGTAAAACCAAAGATTGATACCAATTTAATTTAAGAAAAAGGAATCCTTTAGAAAGTGATTGATGGGTGGGTGGAGTGAAATATTAATAGAGAGAACACAGAGCCTCAAAGTCGTACGACAACTAAATATTAAAACAAATTGAACCGGAACAAAGAAAGGTATTAGGAAGAGAAAACTCTCCCACAAAAACAAAGAAACAGCCTCTGCTTTAAAAAAGCAGCAAATTTGGAGCAGATCCAAAAGGATTTTAGCCATTATTAGGAAACTGAGCAACATAGGGTTACTATTCCTCCTACTTTTCCTGGATATTATACAGAGCTAAACTATCTGTAAAGGTAAAGGTAAAGGTAGTCCCCTGACATTAAGTCCAGTCATGTCTGACTCTGGGGTGTGGTGCTCATCTCCATTTCTAAGCCGTTGTCCGTAGACACCTCCAAGGTCATGTGGCCGGCATGACTGCATGGAGCGCTGTTACCTTCCCGCCGGAGCGGTACCTATTGATCTACTCACTATCTGTACAAACAGATTTATAAATATTTGGGGATTTTGAAAATATCAGCTACTGCTTTGTCTCTTGCATAGCAAACCTCTTTACGCCAGCTGACTCCATCCAGTGCTCTGCTAAGAGAAGCGATGGGAGGCAGGACCAGCAAAATGCAGAGAGAGAGAGAGAGCACGCAACTTGGATTGAAGGACAGGAGTTATACAATTATAGTATCACTAGCCACCCCCTGCCATGCATTGCTGTGGCCCAGTCTGTGTATATGTGTTTTGTGTGTGCATATATTTGTGTATATGTGTATATCTGTGTGTTTGTGTGTATAATAATAATAATAATAATAATAATAATACTTAATTTATATTCCGCTCTATCTCCCCAAAGAGACTCAGGGTGGATTCCAAACATAAAAGGCAAACAATCAATACCCGAATACAACAACAATACATCCATACTAACAAAATTTATACAACCCAACATATAAATACGAATTATAACTTAACAAACTAAAATTAAATAAAAAGCATAGCCTGTCATGTGGTTTTGCGCATGCATTGTAATGTATTTTTTGGCTTTTTAAGTCTCTTCTGCTGTGTTTTTTTATATGAGAGATGATCATTTGTTGACCTGATAGGTGTATTGTGTCCAAATTTGGTGTCAATTCGTCCAGTGGTTTTTGAGTTATGTTAATCCCACAAACGAACATTACATTTTTATTTATATAGATTGAGTTAGAAGAGACCATGAGAGCCTTCCAATCCAACGCCATTCTGCCATACAGGAAAACACAATCAAAGTGCCCCCAACAGATGGACATCCAGCCTCTGCTTAAAACTTCCAGAAGAGGAGACTCCATCGGACTCCGATGCAACATATTCCACTGCTGAGCAGCTCTTAAATTCACAAAGTTTTTCCTGGTGATTAGGTGGCATCTCTTTTCCTGCTCCATGTAAAGCAGCAGAAAACAAGCCTGTACCCTTCTCAATATGGCATCCTTTCACATATTTAAATATGGCTACTAAGTCCCCTCTCATCCTTCTCTTCTACAAGCTAAACCAGTGGTTCCCAACCTGTGGTCCGTGGACCACCAGTGGTTTTCAAGAACTAAAATAAGGTCCATGGCCTCAGAGTTACTACACCATTACAACAAGAGTGACTAGTCTCGCAGAACGCTCTTATAGTGCCGAGGCAATGAGGATGTCGGGAGGGGAGAGGCTAACTACCCATGAAAGACGTGACAACAAGCCTCCTGACTGCTTCTCCTCCTCCTCCCCCTGAGTAAAGCCATTCCATGTGGCATCTGGAAGCATGGGCGCCTTGGTGTCTTCGTTTCTAGGCCTGTTCCTGGGGTTATTTGGGGTGCTGATTCAGAAAATTGCATTGGATAGACCACATCAGCTCTAGATTATTAAATATGTTTTTCCGTGGGTGAGCAGATGGCGACTACTGGATGGCATATAATAATAATAATAATAATAATAATTATTATTATTATTATTATTATTATTATTTATTTGATCAGTCATATGACCATTTCAAAATAGAATACGAGTAAAAAACAAGGCAACAAGGTGAAGACAGCAGCCGACCTTCTATTTATAGTCAGAATCTTATTTTCCTGGTTCTTCTTTCAGGAAATCTGCTCTTTTCTTAATAGCTTTCAGAATAAAAAGGCTTTCTCTGATTACTACTGGATGGCATATGTTCTGTATCAGAATCTAAAGCTGATGTGGTCTATCTAATGCAATTTTCTGAATGAGCACCACAAATAACCAAACTGAATCTAAAGTTGAACAAAAACTGATTTGTAACTGTACAGTTATGCGCAAACCAATTGTACAGGTGTGGATGATTATGGAGGGAATTAATCTCAGGCCTCAATTGTGTATAAGAATATATTATAGAGGAGGCCAATTATTATTTGTAAATTAAGGTAACTGCCACCATTGTGAGGTATTTGAGGTACCACCGATGAGATCTGCCTTTCAGACGCAGATTAATTGAGATGAGATGGTCTTCAACAAAAGATAAAAAGTTTATTGTGTACAAAGTGTATGGTTGCAGGCTGTTAAATAACTTATAGAACTTTGAATATCACTTGGTTTGTAATACAGTTCACCCCTCCAAATAACACAGCTCGTGACTAACTTTTACTGAGGTGAAGCTCTTTAGTGAACAATGTTTCCTACTATGAATAGCCTTCCAATTTGATCTTTCCTTGATCAAATCTCTGATCTCTAGTCCTTCCCTGACTAGGGATCTTAACAAGCTTCCTTTAGTCTTCCTTGACTAAAGAAACTGGCCACGTTTTTCTCTTCAGCCCTTTTAGACTGAAAAACCTCCAGCTGCTCACACACCTCTCTCCCAGGCTCTTTCAAGCCTCCACATTCACTCTGCCCCTTTTTCAAAGACGCACATAACGTTTCCTGCTTGGCTCCGCCCACTTCTCACTCTCCTGAGCTAGCCTGCCTGGTCTCCTTGGCAATGCTCACTGTGGATTCAAATCAGATAACTCTAGTTTTAGCTACTGTTACAAACACAAATATATACTCTAACAGTTAAACACATACATAGTATCAATGACTTCTGCACCGTAACCCTTTTG
Organism: Anolis sagrei ordinatus; assembly: GCF_025583915.1. Lineage (NCBI taxonomy): Eukaryota > Metazoa > Chordata > Lepidosauria > Squamata > Anolidae > Anolis > Anolis sagrei. The sequence goes on along the minus strand of NW_026844366.1, from coordinate 15,930,077 downwards.
GTACTAATGTTGGAGAGGGGTCCCTGGTCAAAGTGGTCCCTGGTCAAAAAAAAGGCAGGAAACTATTGAGCTAAACAGATTCACCTCCCTCAGCTGTTCCTCGTGGAGCTCGGCTTCCAAAACTTTGATCATTTAGTCGCCCTTCTCCGGACATGTTCCAGCTTGTCCATATCCTTCTTCAGTTGTGATCCCCAGAACTGGACACAGGATTATTCTAGGTGAAATCTGATAAACGTCCCTCGATTTAGGCATTATAGTCCTATTAATGCATCCCAGAATTGCATTGGCTGACTGTTGTAGCTAACCCAGGTCAGCTGCAGACCTGTTTAGGCCTGCCCTAAGGAAAGACTGGTGCTGTCTGAAGACAATATCGGAGCTTGACTCTCAAAGGGATGGTCTCCACAATGTAACAATTTTTGTTTAAGAGAGCACTTTCTTACTTCTTCATTTCTTAAAGCTAAAGGAGTCACAGTTAAAGGCCTCTATACATATCAATTGTGGCATTCCGTCTGCAGGGTGCCATCTGCAGCTCAGGATCATCCGCAGAGCCAATGTTTAATTAATACCGCTGTAATTTGCTGAAATCTTAATAGATCTCAAGCCCGCTCTTCTTTAATCGCTGCACGCAGCTCTGCAGATTTGATTCTCACTGCATGACACTCAGCAGGCTGAGGACGGAGGACTCAGACAGAGACTCAACAACCCTTTCAACCCCCATCAGAAAAGTTCAAGGCAACTCAAAAAGGTCACTGGGACTGAGCAGCGCAATGGGAGATCACAGGCTGCCATTCCTTGACCCATAAATAAATAAGGAGTTGAGGATTCCCCATGTTCCAAGGGTCTTAGAACACAATTCAGAAAACACACCCCATATTGTGTTGATTTGTTTTAATTATTTTATTTTGCTACTGTAAGTATTTTCTGATGTAATTTTTTGTTGTCTGCATTCTGTATTTTATTGTGCTGTATTGTATTTTTGGGCTTGGACTCATGTTAGCCGCCCCGATTCCATTTGGGGAGATGGTGGCGGGATATAAATAAAATTGTTGTTGTTGTTGTTGTTGTTGTTGTTGTTGTTGTTGTTATTATTATTATTATTATTATTATATTATCCTAGCCAATACAGACACATAGCATTGCTTTAACAGATTTGCGTTCCTTAAGAAAATGGACGGAATTCTGTTGCAGTCATATACATCTGTAAGTACGCCTATGCAGGTAACTGTAATCACAAAAAAGACATATCCCATTCATCAAACAAAATGTGATTATTTCACATAGGTCTAAATCCTATTCTCATATCCTCCAATGATGATTAATCTTCTGCCTTCCCACTTTTTCAGATGCATTAAAATGTCCCAGTTTCACTCTTCTCAATCAATTTTCTCCATTTGTCCTCAGCTTACTACAGTGACTGCAAATTGAGTTCAAACTACAAAGGGAATTTCATTTGCATTATATTAACTCAGGAGGGTGAGTTTAGGAGAAAAGGGCACTGCATTTAGTCAACTTGATTTCAAATGATAATTTATTCAGGATTTGCTGTAGAACCCATACATTTGTGTTAATAGTTCTCCTCCACCAAAGAACAGACAACAGAATATTGGTGGGCAGGAAAAGAGATTTAAAGATGGGCTCAAAGCCAACGTTAAAAATTCAGGCATAGACACTGAGAACTGGGAAGTCCTGGCCTGTGAGCACTCCAGCTGGAGGTCAGCTGCGACCAGAAGTGCTGTAGAATTTGAAGAGGCACAAATGGAGAGTGAAAGAGAGAAACGTGCCAAGAGGAAGGCACATCAAGCCAACCCCAACCGAGACTGCCTTCCACCTGGAAATCAATGTGCTCACTGCGGGAGAAGATGCAGATCAAGAATAGGGCTCCACAGTCACCTACGGACCTACTGGAACACTGATCTTGGAAGACTATTTTTATTTATTTATTTATTTATTTACATCACTTATATCCCACCCATATCAGCCCGCAGGCGACTCAGGGCGGTCTCCATATCGGTACAATTGGTGATATCCTACTTGGACAACGAGGGTTCACCTAAGTAAGTAAGTAATTAAGTAAGTAAGTAAGTAAGTATAAATAAGTAGATTGTCTTCCCTATAACATTCTTCATTGTCTTGTTTTCACAACAATAGAAACTGGAAAAAATCATGGCATGGGTGCTCCTTAGTACTTACCTCTCCACATATCTAGTTCCTTCATTGCTGCCTTCCAAGTCTGGGCCTTCTTCTGTTTTCTTGACTAGAGTCTCCATGTTGAGTGATGGTTGGAGCATGCCAGCACGGTATCTTTATATTTCTCCCTTTTCTGCTTCTGGAGTTGGAGCACAAACATGGATTGTGGTTATATCGATAGGCTTACCTTGAGATCTCTTTGATATTATTTGGTAAGACTAATGAATGTAATGTCCTGACTAATTTTGTTATATCTTATCTCACTATTTATGCAACTCAGTTTCTTCTTAGACTGACATAAATTACTGTGTGGTTGTCTAACTGAAAATGGTCCATTCTTGCCTCTCTAGCTCACTTATTCCAACTTTGGCTATGTCCATGTATTCCAGTATTTCTCAAGTTGCTCCTGACACAACAAAAAAAGTGTTTCTCATCCTGGGGGTTGGGACCACTGAGGGTGGGGGTTGTGAGGGGGTGTCAGACGGGTCACCACAGACCATCAGAAAACACAGTATTTTCTGGGTTGTTGTAGGTTTTTTCGGGCTATATGGCCATGGTCTAGAGGCATTCTCTCCTGACGTTTTGCCTGCATCTATGGCAAGCATCCTCAGAGGAAGTGAGGTCTGCTGGAACTAGGAAAAAGGGTTTATATATCTGTGGAATGACCAGCAGGGGACAAAGGACTCTTATCTGCTGGAGCTAGGTGTGAATGTTTCAACTGACCACCTTGATACACAAGCATGTGGACAATTTCAACAAAAAGGAGGAAACCATGAAAATGAACAAAATCTGGCTACCAGAATTAAAAAAACTCTAAAATTACAACAGCACAACAACAGAGAGGAAACAAACAAGGACATCTAATCACCTCTCAACAAAAGTTTGCTCTCGGGCACTGTCAGGCCATTATATGCTAATCAAGGTGATCAGTTGAAACATTCACACCTAGCTCCAGCAGTCCTCTGTCTCACCCTGGTCATTCCACAAATATATAAACCCTTTTTCCTAGTTCCAACAGACCTCACTACCTCTAAGGATGCTTGTCATAGATGCAGGCGAAGTGTCAGGAGAGAATGCCTCTAGACCATGGCCATATAGACCAAAAAAACCTGCAACAACCCAGTGATTCCAGCCATGAAAGCCTTTGACAATACAGTATTTTCTGTTGGTCATGGGATTTCTCTGTGGGAAGTTTGGTCCAATTCTCTCATTGGTGGGTTTCAGAATGCTCTTAACCCAGCAACTACAACTCCCAAATGACAAAATCAATCCTATAGCCCTGTCAGACACAAAAATCAGACAACAAAGTTACCGTTCCCACTTTTCATTCGTTTCACTGATGTTTCCGTACCGGCGGGGGTGTACCGTTTTGTGCATTCCGAATAAACAAAACAGTACAAAAACACGAATGAAATGGATGAAACAGTGACCGAGCCCATGTGTAATAGCCTCTTGACTTACAGAGACACACAATTCCTCCACCTCAGAAACATAGTGCCATAGTGAGTTACTTATTGGTGCCAACCTTTAAAAAGTGACATTTATTTATTTAGCTGTGGTTCCTGTAAGTTCATCCAAAGCAGAAATGAAATTTTGGGGGAGGGGAGGAGGAGGCTAGTTCAACCCTTATCGCAATCACGCTCTTTCCTTTTACAATTAAACACTGTTCTTCCTGCTTTATTTATGTGGGAGGAAAACGAAAACACAGGAAAGGCAGCATGAGCTTTCACTTCAGGTCATTAATTGTCACAGCTTGTTTGTGCAATGATTTATGCAATAAAGTGGGGGCAGCGGGAAAGGAATCTAAAATTCTAAAGCTCATTCTGAAGTGGGTTTCTGTGTCAACAAACATAGCTTTTAAATATAATGCCATATATCATTGTCTTCCCAAAAACACACCTCATACACTGTTCTCTGTGTCCAGGGCAGAGCTAAATTACTTAAGTTCGGTCTTGGCTGGTCTTCATACACCTTCTAGTTCCTCTGTACTAAAGGTAAGTAACTGAAAAGGCTATGTTATGACATAGTGTTGATACCAAGGTCTAAAACACTGATCGATTTATGGGAGTTTTGTTCACTGGATAATTACATCACCAAATTCATACATGCCAATACCTAAATATAACTGCATCTCAATTCACAAATTGGTTCAAGAAATGCTAAGTTCACAATGAAATGCAAACCAAGCAAGCTTCTACCACATCCAGGTATTTATATAACAAATTTGTTTTCTTTACCCACTGTGTTCAAGGGCAGTTTATCAACTACAATGCCCTGTGCCTTTGCATGTAGATGTTGTAGAAGAGTCTGTGAGTAATGTTGCAAGTAGTAGTATGGGTGCCAGAAGGGGGAAAGGGGTTACTCATGAGCAGGAGTCTGATGAGGAACAACAAAGGGAAAGGATCCGGGATATACTTATGGCACCTACAGATGAGGACTCATTTGAGGGGGATGAAGGGTCGATGAGTGAAGGAGAGGAGGAAGACACAATGGATGGGAATAGGGGAAGAAAGAGGGTTACTCGGGAGCAGGAATAGGATGAGGAGTGACAAAGGAAGAGGATCTGGGATATACTTATGTTACCTACAGAAGAGGAATCATTTGAAGGATTCTCTGGGGATGATGGGTCACAGAGTGGGGAAAACGGGGATGACACCATGGATTGGACTAAGGTAAAGGAAGTGCAGGCTATTTGGGTGGAGCCAACATCTAGTGATACATTTATGGGATTCTCTGGGAGTGAAGACTGGCAATCGGGAAATACAACTGAGTCTTGAGGAGATCTAAGTCTTGACAGGAGATGGAGAAGATGGAGGGATGGGCGTAGGACTTCACGTAAAGAGTTGGGAGCAGCTGCAAAGGATAATCATGGGGAGGTGGATAGTTCATCTGATGATGATGATGATGATGATGATGATGATGATGATGATGACGTGTAGATAAAAGTGGGTTCAGAAATGGGGAATCTTTGCAGAAGGCAAGGTGTTGGTAAACGTTCGTGCATTGGGTACTGTCTGGACTTGTCGCTGCCTGTTCGTGTTTTGCATTGGGTTTGAGATCTGCAGGTCACTGCTCCTGTTCGTGTGTGCCTTTGTCTCAGATTGGATTCTTGTGAGTGTGGATTCCTCCCTTCCTGGACCTTGGACTGGCTTGACTACGACGCTGCTTCTGTGAACTTTGGAACTTTGTCGGAATTATCTGGCTATGACCCTGGACTTCACTTGACTATGCTTTTCTCCCTGCTGCTTCTCTTCTTTTGTTTACCATTTGCATGCTGTGCTTTCTTTGTGTGACTTCGGAGTATTGTGTTTGATTCGGTTCTTTTATCCGGTTAATCCGGATTGTACTTATGTTTAAGTTTTGAACCAGGACTGATTTTACATTTGAGTTTTACACGACTGGTTTTACATTTGAGGCCTGAAGAGAGGAGGCTAATCTAATTTCTTTAGGGAGGGTATTCCAGAGCCGTGGAGCCACCACCAAGAAGGCCCTCTCTTTCATCCCCACCAACTGTGTTTGAGACGGTGGTGGGACCAAAAGAAGGGCCTCCCCAGCAGATCTTAATGCTCATGCCAATTCACAGAAGGAGATGCAGTCTCAAAGATAGGTTGAACTCGAAGCACACAGGGCTTTATAGATAATCACCTGCACTTTGAATTGGGCCCAGAAGCTTATTGGGAGCCAGTGGAGCTTCCTTTTGAGGTGAGTGGTGTGCTCCCTAAAGATCACCCCAGTTAATAATCTAGCTGCCACTCTTTGCACTAGCTGCAGTTTCCAAGTTGTCTTCAAAGGCAACTCCACATAGAGTGCATACAATAGTGCATCCTGCTTCTTGGCAAGGGGTTGGACTGGATGGCCCACGAGATCTCTTCCAACTCTATGATTCTATGATCTATTTAACTAAGGTGTGGACAACTGTGGCCAAGTCAGGCTTCTCAAGGTGTGGTCTCATCTGGCACACAAGTTTTAACTGCGAAGGACCTCCCATCCACCGCCGACACCTGAGCCTCAAACATCACAAGCCTGTACCACTGAGAGTGGCTTTCAGCTGACATTGACTGCACAAAGCTAGAGGACAATGATTTAACTTGGAAAATACTCCTCTTGGAGAAGGCATCTCCTGTCATTTCTTTTAAGGAGGCATCTCCTACTTGTTGTTTGGCTGGCAACCTTCAAAATGAATTATGCCTTTCTTCTGTTTTTGCTTCATTTCATGCCTAGTTTCAGAGAAGAAATACAAAACCATCAAAGAAAATGTCAGGCATCAGAAACATCATCTCACTGATATGAATATGAAAGAGAAGATTAAGAAGAGACATGATAATCATGTTTAAATATTTGAAAGGATGTCAAATTGAGGAGAGAACTCATTTGTTTTCTGCTGCTCCAGGGACCAGGTTACAAGAAAAGAGATTCCACCTAGACAGTCAGGAAAATGTCCTGATGATAAGAGCTTTTCGGCAGTGGAAGATGCTGCCTTGGAGTGCAATGCAGTTTCCTTCTCTGGAGGTGCTTAAACAGAAAGCGAATGTCCTTCTGTCAGGAATGCTTGATTGTGTATCCCTACATGGCTGAATGGGGTTGGACCATGTAATGATTCTTACCTAGTAGACCGAAGCAGAAGCCTGAGGATATTAGTGAGGCAGACCTCCATTTTGGGAGTGTAAGCCAGGGAAACAGACATCTTGTGAATGGAAAGTGAGAAGAGGGGAGAAGCTGGAGATCTCCTGGGGATTGGCTAGAGCAGATAGGAGGAGCCAAGTCCTGGGAGGGGAAAAGTGTCAGCTTCTAAGAGAGCAGGGGAGTTAAGATTTGGGAAGAGAAGAGAGAAGAGGTACTTTGGAGACTAGATTTTTCTGATAGAGAGCATTTGTGTCAGGCAAGGCTGCATTATTGGCCAGAAGGGTCAAGTAGCCTCCTGGTTTACTTGTGGGTGGAGTAGATTAGCTGTATAGTACTCTGATTAGAGTGGGCTAATTGCTCTGAAGACAGCCTGAGTAGGTTAGTCTGGGACTCACTGCTACTGTGTTACTCTGGAGTGAGGAATTTTGCTGGTAGTTAAGACAAGTAACTTTTTAAAGAAACCATCAAGAATATTGTACCTTAGTAACAAGTTAAGCTTTTGTGCCTCATCAAAGAAGTCAGTTGTTTGTTTGTTCTGATAAATAAATATTTTCTCTATTTCAACTTTTAAAGAAGGCTCAATCGTAATTCATTCCTGTGGGGATAATTCTAGTTTCTTTAACACCCTAACATCACAGTTATCATAGAATCATAGAATCAAAGAGTTGGAAGAGACCTCATGGGCCATCCAATCCAACCCCCTGCCAAGAAGCAGGAATATTGCATTCAAATCACCCCTGACAGATGGCCATCCAGCCTCTGTTTAAAAGCTTCCAAAGAAGGAGCCTCCACCACACTCCGGGGCAGAGAGTTCCACTGCTGAATGGCTCTCACAGTCAGGAAGTTCTTCCTCGTGTTCAGATGGAATCTCCTCTCTTGTAGTTTGAAGCCATTGTTCCGCGTCCTAGTCTCCAAGGAAGCAGAAAACAAGCTTGCTCCCTCCTCCCTGTGGGTTCCTCTCACATATTTATACATGGCTATCATATCTCCTCTCAGCCTTCTCTTCTTCAGGCTAAACATGCCCAGTTCCCTAAGCCGCTCCTCATAGGGCTTGTTCTCCAGACCCTTAATCATTTTAGTCGCCCTCCTCTGGACACATTCCAGCTTGTCAATATCTCTCTTGAATTGTGGTGCCCAGAATTGGACACAATATTCCAGATGTGGTCTAACCAAAGCAGAATAGAGGGGTAGCATTACTTCCTTAGATCTAGACACTATGCTCCTATTGATGCAAGCCAAAATCCCATTGGCTTTTTTTGCCGCCACATCACATTGTTGGCTCATGTTTAACTTGTTGTCCACGAGGACTCCAAGATCTTTTTCACACGTACTGCTCTCGAGCCAGGCTTCACCCATTGTGTTGTCTGCAAACTTGATGATCATGCCTTCTAGCCCTTCATCTATGTCATTAATAAAGATGTTGAACAGGACCGGGCCCAGGACGGAACCCTGCGGCACTCCACTTGTCACTTCTTTCCAAGATGAAGAGGAAGCATTAGTGAGCACTCTCTGTGTTCGTCCATTTAACCAATTACTGATCCACCTCACCGTAGTTTTGCCTAGCCCACATTGGACTAATTTGTTTGCCAGAAGGTCATGGGGGACCTTGTCGAAGGCCTTACTGAAATCCAGGTACGCTACATCCACGGCATTCCCCGCATCTACCCAGCTTGTAGCTCTATCGAAAAATAGATCAGATTAGTCTGGCATGACTTGTTTTTGATAAATCCATGTTGACTATTAGCGATGACTGCATTTGTTTCTAAGTGTTTGCAGACCGCTTCCTTAACAATCTTTTCCAGAATCTTGCCCGGTATCGACGTGAGGCTGACCGGACGGTAGTTGTTTGGGTCATCCTTTTTTCCCTTCTTGAAGATTGGGACCACATTGGCCCTCCTCCAATCTGCTGGAACTTCTCCCGTTCTCCAAGAACTCTCAAAGATGGTTGCCAATGGTTCCGAAATGACTTCCGCTAGTTCCTTCAATACTCTGGGGTGTAGTTGATCCGGCCCTGGGGACTTGAACTCATTAAGAGCGGCCAGGTATTCCTGGACGACTTCTTTCCCAATTTGGGTTGGATGTCCTCCAATCCCTCATCCACTCCATCTTGCTGAGGTTGAAGACTCTCTTTTTGTGAGAAGACCGAGGCAAAGAAGGCATTAAGTAGTTCTGCCTTTTCCCTATCCCCTGTCAGCATTGCTCCATCTTCTCCTCGAAGAGGTCCTATCGCCTCCTTGTTTTTCCTTTTTCTACTGACATAAGAATAGAAGCCCTTTTTATTGTTTTTAATGTCCCTGGCAAGTCTGAGCTCGTTTTTTGCTTTAGCCTTGCGGACCTTTTCCCTACATGTGTTGGCTATTTGTTTGAATTCTTCTTTGGTGATTTCTCCCTTTTTCCACTTCTTGTGCATGTCTCTTTTGTGTCTTAGCACAGCTAGAAGTTCTTTGGACATCCATTCTGGCTTCTTTGCACTTGTCCTATTTTTTCTCTTTGTTGGCACGGTTTGCAATTGCGCCTTGAGTATTTCACTCTTGAGAAATTCCCATCCATCCGTAACTCCCTTGTCTTTTAGTATCTGTGTCCACGGAATGCTGCTCAGCGTTTCCTTCATTTTTTGGAAATCAGCTCTCCTAAAGTCCAAAATGCGGGTTTGACTTGTCTTAGTTTTGGCCTTCCTTTGTACCTCAAATTGCAGGAGCACATGGTCACTTGCCCCTAAGGATCCGACCACTTCGACCGCATCGATCAGGTCCTCCGCATTTGTTAGGATGAGATCAAGAGTAGCCAATCTCCTTGTTGCCTCTTCTACCTTCTGGACCATGAAATTGTCTGCAAGGCAAGTGAGGAATTTGTTGGACCTTGTACTCTTGGCCGAGTTTGTTTTCCAGCAAATATCGGGATAGTTGAAATCGCCCATGACTACTACATCTCTTTTCTGTGCCTGTTTGGTCAACTGTTGGCAGAAGACTTCATCAAGTTCTTCCTCCTGGCTTGGGGGTCTGTAGTAGACGCCTACAACGACATCTTTTTGAGTCCCAGTTCCCTTGATTCTTATCCAGATGATTTCAAGCTGGTTTCCCAGATTGCTGTCTTGAATCTCTTCTGCAGCATAAGAGTTTTTGACATATAAGGCTCCTCCGCCTCCTCTCCCCTTTGTTCGGTTTCTGTGAAAGAGGTTATACCCCTCGATATCTACATTCCAGCGATAGGAGTCATCCCACCAGGTTTCAGTGATCCCTATGATATCATATTTGTGGTGTTGTGCTAAAAGTTGGAGTTCGTCTTGTTTATTTCCCATGCTCTGTGCATTAGTGTAAAGACATGTGAGCCCCTGGGATCTTCCCTTGAGCTGTTTAATTGGGATTATTGTGCTTTTGGTACTTGGTCCTTGTTGTGTTTGTGCAGCCCTCCGTTTAGCCTTCTGGCGATTCCAGACATTATGGGTAAAGTAGTGTTCGCAAGGCTGTTGTCCCCCTCCCCCGGTGGACCTAGTTTAAAGTGCGTCTAATGAGGTTTGCGAGTCTGTGAGCAAAAAGGTGTTTTCCTACTTGTGTGAGATGCACCCCATCCCTTGCCAGTAGGCCATCCTCCTGGAAAAGCAGGCCATGGTCGAGGAAGCCAAAGCGTTCCTCCTGACACCATTTTCTAAGCCAGTCATTGACCTGTACTATTTTTCTGGCTCTTGTGGGTCCATGTCTTACAACAGGGAGGAGGGATGAAAAGACCACCTGTACATTACATTCTTTTAGCTTTGCTCCTAGAGCTCGAAAATCATTTGTGATCTTTTGAAACGTATGCCTTGCAGTATCATTGGTTCCTACATGAATCAACATGAGGGGAGGACGGTGATAGGGCTTGAGGAGCCTGGTGAGCCTCTGAGTGATATGGTGTATTTTTGCCCCCGGTAGGCAGCATATTTCTCGAGCCATCCCATCTGGTCTGGAAATGACAGCTTCCGTTCCTCTAAGGAGGGAGTCGCCTACTACCAAGACCTGTTTACTTTCAGGAATGACAGGGCCCCTTTTGTGCAATGTAGTGTGTAGGTCTCCAGAAAAGTGATCCTGTTGGTGTGAATTGTGTAGGTGAAAAGTGTTATCCTCCTCCTCGACATCCCCGGTGCATTCGTCAAGGACAATCCATTGAGATTCGTCCAAGAGCCTATGGTTCTCCTGTATGTGTTCCTGTTGCACCTGGTCTATGGTTGGGGATGGTACACCTGTGCGATTGTGCAAGTGTGAAATTACACATTACAACGTCATATATATATAATAACTCCGTGTAGAATCCTTTATACTGGTGGCAGGTGGTGAGATTAATCATTAGGCAGCCCTTAATTATTTTATAGACTGCATGGTCCTTGTGGTCTCATCCATATTTATGTCTCTATGACACACCAAAGGTCTGTGACCACAGAAACATTTACCATGATCCTGTAAGTGACATATGCATCCTCCTGCCTTATTCCAGCTGCCATTGCTCAAGCACCAGAGGGAGAGAACAGCAGCCCAGGGCAGCACCATCACGCCTGAGACCCCAGCAGCCTGTAACAGTCCATCTCCCCAAGGTGGACCACAGTTGCCCTACCTCCACTAAATTTCTGTAATTAGTACTATCTAAAGCACCAAATGCATGCAGTTCATGATTGGACAAGGAGAACAGATGTCAAGGTACATAGTGAATATATCTGCAGAGGGATGGCTTTAGAAATCTAATCTAATCTACAAAGTGATGCTTGGGTGATTAAGACGACACCCAGCATCTTCCAGCTGGAGCAGCGAGCATCCGTATTCTAAGGAAGGCAATTCCCTCCCCAGAAGGCAATTGCTAAATTGCTTCTGTTTAGCCACAACAAAGATTTCGGCTCAAACAGATGGACATTTAGGACTTAACAATGGCTAATACACCAGAAAAAGGGGTCAACAAGGGTTGCCTTTCCAGGAGGAATCTCACAAAGCCCTGACATTAGCAGTGCTCAACCATGCAGGGAATCCAGAGAAGCACGCATCGGCCAATTATTCCTTATTGAAGCACACACGGTGATAGCTTGGAATGTTTTGCCATTCATTTTGCTTTGAAGTGGAAGGGGAGCATGGAGCCCGAGTCAGCTGGGGAGCGACTAATGGCTGGTGGCTGTAATGTCTGTTTGGCACAAGGCAATGAAGGAGATTGCCTTGAGCTTCATAGAATTAAGGAAAAGGAGATTCAAAATTGGCAAATGGGTCAAGTCCTTTCTGCAAACTTCTATGTACTACTTTCAAGTCACTTTTGTACTAGATTTCTATAGAATTTTTTTAGGGGGAAATCTTTATTATTTTTTTTCTGTGCGTTTTTAAAGAGGACAGATTAATAATAATAGACTTTTTTTAACCCACCCTCTCTCCCCGAAGAGACTCAGGACGGCTTCCAAAAATTAAAAAATGGCAAACATTCCATGCCATGTGCAAAGAACAAATTAACACAATTAAACAAACAATTAACAACAATCAAATAAACAGCTGACCAACCTTGGCTAAAAACAGATAACATATATTTCAGCCAAGCCTCATAAATAGCACCTTAATCAGATTACAGTATTAAAATCTTTATAACTATAGGAAATATAGGAATAAACATATAACAATATAAATATATACATAACTCTTCAATAAGTTAAGGAATTCATTGTCAACATCAACAGACAGGTTAGAATCAGGGTAAAATTAACCATCTTCCTCTCCATAAGCAAGCATAGAGAAGTAAGTTTTTAGGTGCTTCTTGAAGGAGAGGAGAGAAGGGTCTGTTCTGGTTTCTTTAGGGAGGGAGTTCCAGAGGGAAGGGGGCAAGCACAGAGAAGGCCCCCTCTTTCATTTCCACCAGCCACACTTGAGACGGGGTAGGACTGAGAGGAGGGCCCATCACAGTGTCCGGATGGGTTTGTAGACAGGGATGTGGTGTGTCAAATAGTCTGAGCCCAAACCATTTAGGTCTTTATAGGTAATAACCAGCACTTTGTATTTAGCCCAGAAACGGACTGGCAACCAGTGGAGCTGCTGAAACATGGGGGTTGTCCACTCCCTGTACAGTGCCCTGTACTGCAAGTATTTAATGATACATTAGTGGATAATTTTCACCATTGGCCCGTCACATTTATTCAAAAAATAGAAATATGTTGGGGGGGGGTGCATTTTCCAGATGTGAACATGTCAAATACATTTCTGTATTCTGTCCCAGAATTGAAGAATTCTTGGAGTTTTATTCAAGTAATGTTTCTAGACTTAGATCATGCCATGAAACTTGCCTCTTCTAGTCAAATCTCCTATGCAATTATTCTGTTGTTATTTATTTATTTAGTCATTCAGTCACTTTCAATGCTTTGTGACCTCATGGACCAACCCACACCAGAGCTCCCTGTCAGCCGTGGCCACCCCCCAATTCCTTCAAGGTTAAGCCAGTCATTTCAAGGATACAATCCATCTTGCCCTTGGTCAGCCCTTCTTCCCTTTTCCTTCCATTTTTCCCAGCATCATTATCTTCTCCAAGCTTTCCTGTCTTCTTATTATGTGACCAAAGTACTTCATCTTTGCCTCCAGTGAGCAGTGGGGCTTTATTTCCTGGAGTATGAACTGGTCTGATCTTCTTGTGATCCAAGGCACTCTCAGCATTTTCCTCCAGCACTACAGTTCAAAAGGGTCTGTCTTCCTTTTCTCAGCCTTCTTTATGGTCCAGCTCGTGCATCATAGGTTACTACAAGGAAATACCATTGCTTTAACTATGTGGATCTTCATTACCAGTATGATGTCTCTACTCTTTACAATTTTATTGAGACTGGTCATTACTTTCCTCCCAAAAAGTAAACATCTTCTGATTTCTTGGCCGCAGTCTGCACCTGCAGTAATGTTTGTGTCTAGAAATCTGTCACTGCCATGTTTTCTCCCTCTATTTGCCAGTTATCAGTCAGTCTGGTTGCCACAATCTTGGTTTTTTATGTTTAAAGCAACCCAGCTTTTGCACTTTCTTCTTTCACTTTCTTCTTCTCCTCAGCTCCTGGTCTGCATGTCTAAGATTTCTTCCACCAATTTTAACTCCAACCTTGGATTCGTCAAGCCCTTCACATTACATGATGTGTTCTGCATACAAACTGAATAGGTAGGGTGAGAATATACAGCCTTGCCATACTCATTTCTCAATCTTGAACTGGTCTGTTCCATGGTCACTATACAGATTCCTCGGGAGATAGACAAGATGACTTGGTATCCCTATACCACCAAGAATTTGTCATGGTTTATTATGATGAGTCTGAGTGAAAGAGGGTCTACCCTAGCAAACCTTTTGTATCATTACCCCAATACCCCTATGCATATGGGATATATTGAGTATGGTGATCAGATCATGATATGAATAAACATAACAGTTTAAATAATGCACCAGTAAGGCCTTTTCGCGAACCACCATGAGAATTTCGGGGGGGGGGGCTGAAGCCCCTCAAGCCCCCCCCCCCCCCCCCCCCGGCTACATGCCTGCTTTCATATAATTCAGACAGTGAATTGGCCAAATTTTAAAAGAGTTGTCTAAGATATATCACGGCTATAACAGAGTCTATTTTGAACATTAAATTTAATCCCTTGGATAATGTTGAATAAAATCCTGAATATATCCACTGCCAAATGATACATAAGTTACCATTGTGTTCATCCTTATGCTGTGTGTGTAACATAATTTACTGAAAGCCTTGCTACACATTCTCATGTTGTGTGAGCTACCAGCACCACCATTCTTGTGACCATATTTGACTGAAAGGCATTTGGTTGCTGACCTCTAATCCATGCTGTGCATTATTTGGTAGCATTTTGCTGGCACGTGTACTCTGTGATTCAGCCCATGAGCACAGTCAAAAGCAGAAAATCTCTTGCTCGCTCCCATTTTCCTGTGCATACTTTAAACATTACAACACAGAGGTCTTTTTGTTACTCTCCTTTGTGTCTCCCTTTGTTGTAACACATTTTTGTAAGTGGAGGGGGAACTAGGTCAAAATGCTTTATAAAAAAAATCATCCTGAAAGAGTGCCAGGGAGGTTTTGTTACAGTTGGTGACCTCGAGGCAGCAAATATCTCTGCTCTGGGCCAGCAGCCAAGGAAACATTCAGTCCCCTGGAGAAGGCGCTGTGGTCAGTATTCCCTTGGAAAGGCAGTGGAGGTGGGAGGGCAGCTAGAAAAGAAAGAATTTGACAGGTAGGCTGAATCATTGGCTTCCATGGAGATCTCTCAAAGGCCAAAGCAACTGAATGGATTATTGTGTTGTGCAGCCATTTCATTTCCAGAGCAACTAGCTGACCTCCTGTTGTCATTTTATGAACATATACATTTCCTTATGCA
>NW_026844366.1:15838138-15912407 GCF_025583915.1 Anolis sagrei ordinatus | reverse complement strand
TTTTTTCTCCCCCCAAATGCAATTCAGAGTACACTTTTGAAATCTGATCCCTTGAAACTTTTTTTCTAGTGAAATTTGGTTATTTTTTGTATGCAGAACCATCAGATAAGGAAAGAAGATAGTGAAGTTCTACTGTCTAGTTGTGGTTATATTTCACCATAACTTTCTATATCCAAAGGTTGTGAGCTATTCTAGTAATATTGTCTCTCCCTTGTTGATTTATGTTATGATGCTAAAGCACTATAACTACTTCAAATAGTCCACTCTGGGAAATATTGTGCAGATCATTGTTCAAAACATGCAATCTCACTTTTCAGCAAGGCATAGCATATCTTTAGGGAACGTGGAAAAAGCTTTTGGTCATCCCAATGGAGCCAACGATGGTGACATTTTTCTTTCTTCTGCTGAAACATTTACCACTGCCACTGCAATCCCAGAGCTCCTTGGTGCAGAATGGATCCTTTGCTGTTGGGGAGGAATCTTTCAAATAGGAAACGTGCAAACTACAATACTCCTTGGAGTCCAGATTGCTGTAAAGAAGTGAAGGTTTTTGCAATATAGCTCTGTAGCTTTTAACAGCTTTTTCTGGTTGCATTTTCATCCCTATCAACTTGTTCCAACACTTCTGGGGAACTATTTCTAGAAATTTCTTAGAACTACATTAGGACTATTCCAAATTTCTTATAAAAAACTGGGTTGTAGACTGCTGAGTTTGTCCTAGGACTAAGAAAGGCAAATTTTCTGTTCTCTCCTAAATGTAATGCCAGGGTGATTGATCCACTATAACACTAGAATTCAAAAAGGAAAAAAAAAGCAGAGAAGAAAAAGGGACTTTTTTGTTCCGCTGTCTCAGAATTAAAAAAAAGAACTAATTATAAAGTGTTGTAGCTGATAATCAGGAATTGCCAAAACATATTTTTAGTAACAGAAACATTGTTTGGATTATTTAGAAAAAATAATAAACAAGAAGGACTACAGCAATGAATGTTGCAAGCCCATGATACATTTTCTCTGTAAGAGGAGAAACACTTAGGCTACCCAATGTATCATGGCAATAGTTATTATGGTTATTATGGTTCACAGCCCATGTTGTCAGTTGCAACCTTGGTCCACCAAAATATTGAAGCATACAAGGAATAAGTGAGTATGTGTGTGTCAACTTAAAAATAAGATGCATGAAGCTGATTGGTCAGGCAATGCCCGGGGAGATGGCTGAGCCTGGGTCTTTCAGATACTGTTACATTTTTTCAGACTTGAGTTATGCAGGTGCTCAGAGAGAAGCACAGAAAGACAAGAGTTTGGAGTGTGCTCTCACTTCATGAAGGGGTTTATCCACATGGACAAAGAAAGACCATTTTAAAACTCTCATAAAAGGTCCTTATGTGAGTCAATGCAGTCAATCATGTAATGGTACATGTTTTTTTTCTGAACTATAAAGAGTAACCTACTTGTTATTTACTGTTCACCAGCATGGCATATTTTTCTTTCTCTGGCAAGGCAGTGTGTTTATTTCAAATTATGCCACCCAGAATTCATGCCATGATATGCTGGGTAGTCTTAATAACCCCTTTTAAAATTAGAAGAGCCACAGTATGTTTTGGTCTAAGAAAATCAGTACTGCTGCTATTCGGGCCTCCAAGGGGAGTGTGTTCCACAACCACAGTGCCACAACAATAAGAGAGAAGCCCAAGGTATTCTCCTGCACAGGAGTCTTATGCTATTGTCTGGAATGGACTTTACAGACCCAGTGCCATGTTCTCCCTTCTAATGGAGGATGCTATGAGCAATGGTAACAAAAGCTGCTGAGAGATCCAGGAAGATCTACTGGATAGCACTCTCTTACCTTTCCCTATGACAGTGGTTCTCAACCTGTGGGTCCCCAGATGTTTTGGCCTTCAACTCCCAGAAATCCTAACAGCTGGTACACTGGCTGGGATTTCTGGGAGTTGGAGAGGATTTTGATTCAGAGGGGGGGAGGGGGGCTGAGTTTGGTTTGGGGGGGGCTGAGTCTGAGTGAAAGAGGGTCTACCCTAGCAAACCTTTTGTATCATTACCCCAATACCCCAATGCATATGGGATATATTGAGTATGGTGATCAGATCATGATATGAATAAACATAACAGTTTAAATAATGCACCAGTAAGGCCTTTTCGCAAACCACCATGAGAATTTCGGGGGGGGGCTGAAGCCCCTCAAGCCCCCCCCCCCCCCCCCCGGCTACATGCCTGAGCTGGTAAACTGACTGGAATTTCTGGGAGTTGTAGGCCACAACTCCTGGGGACCCACAGGGGTTTTGGCCTAGAAGTGTGTTATTAGTCAGGTCAACAAAAGCTGTTCTAAACAAAACAGAAATGGATCCAAATGAACTCAAGCACGGCTGGCGGGGACGAGAGATAGGGCCTTCTCGGTGGTGGCTCCTCGGCTGTGGAACGCCCTTTCTACGGACATTAGACTAGCACCATCTCTAATGGTATTCCGCAAAAAAGTGAAGACCTGGCTGTTTGAGCAGGCGTTCCAATAATTAGTGCAATGATTGGTTAATGAACACTGGAATGGAACAATGGATGACGAATCTGGAACATGTTTTTGATGACGAGACGACAGTGAATGGGTATTGTTTATTAATTGTGTAATGTGTTAGGTTGTTAACTGTTTTATACTGTAGCACTGAATTTTTGCTGTTCGTATTTGTTGTGAACCGCTGTGAGTCGCCTTCAGGCTGAGAACAGCGGTATATAAGTAAGGTAAATAAATAAATAAATAATAGTCAGTACAGACTTCATGCACTATCTGCTCCCCTTCCAAAGCCATCAAAAATGATATCTTGTGATAGGAAACCCACTGTTTTGACTACATATTGTGAAAAGAAGCATTTTCTTGTAATCATCCTATATGTATTACCATCATTTAGCTTTGTTAGGGTTCAAGTAGTATGAGAAAAGAAGAAATTATCTGTTTAGATTTGATAGTACATTTCAGAGTGCTATATTGCGTTTAGACAGCCATGTCTCCGTTGGAATGTGTTACTCTGAAACAGGTAGCATCAAGGTCAGAACCCTTCATATTAAATGTTCTCAGTTTTATGCAATTATGGTTTTGTAACTCATTTGCACAGCGTGGCAACTTCCTTTGTCTCTACACTATGGAACAGCAGTCCCATAGTTTTATTATTCTAAATCTGACCATTTTACTCACCCAATTTGCCACTTTCGCTGAGCTTCACAGCCCTTTCTTTTTTCAATGGGCTGCCACAGTCTGCTTCCTTTGTGGCTATTTCTTAATATTTTGCAAAAATGTAAATTTAGAGGCAATGTATTTCTATTACCCCCTTCCACCACCACTCTTATTTTTTTCCTTACCACACACATTAAACTAATTATCCTTCAGTAACACAAAACCGAATCTCCTGCTATTTCAAAGTTATGATCTCATTTGGACAGAGCATTGTTTGAAGGCAGAGGAGGGGATGATTTACCAGAATATCAAAAAGCATTTGTTCATTCCTTCTTGAATTATTTCATTCCATGTTGCATTGTGCTTCTAGTAGCCTCTTACATATCACACAAGTTGTGCCTGACTTAGCGCATGCCCTTCCCTAGCCCTGCCCCTCTTGACTCATGGACTTTGGTATGCTTGGAGACAGGACCTGCCCAAATATTTTGTCATCTGAGGCAGAACACTCTACCCATGGCTGATCAAGTTATTTTGTCACCCATGCTACAAAATCCCACACGGGTCTCTCCCGGGAAGTAAAAATAAACTGGTAGTGATAGTGACTAATATTTTGCCATCTGTCCCATTCTGCTCAGACCTACCAGCATCTAAGCCAACTGAAGGTTGGATTAAAAACTGTCTTCCTGATGTGCTAAGTTTCCACTTGCAAGGAAGCCTTATGGAAACATTTGATTTTGTGTCTTCGATATGCAGCTGTATAATCTGTCCTCTCACTTAAACATTCTCAAAACTCTTTCCTAAATCACTTTGCTACATCTGAAGGCATACAGTTATCACAACCGCTGGATTATTCTACTCATTTCATGAAAGCGTTGTCAAGCAATTTAGAGTGGCTGTGGAAAGAGAGATCCAAACTATTGTGGGCTGATGCATTGTCGAAGGCTTTCATGGCCGGAATCACTGGGTTGTTGTAGGTTTTTTCGGGCTATATGGCCATGGTCTAGAGGCATTGTCTCCTGACATTTTGCCTGCATCTATGGCAAGCATCCTCAGAGGTAGTGAGGCCATGGTCTAGAGGCATTCTCTCCTGACGTTTCGCCTGCATCTGTGGCAAGCATCCTCACTACCTCTGAGGATGCTTGCCATAGATGCAGGCTAAACGTCAGGAGAGAATGCCTCTAGACCATGGCCATTTGGCCCGAAAAAATCTACAACAACCTATTGTGGGTTGCCTAGTGAAAAAAGAAGCCAGTATTCCAGAATAAATCTCACCAAGTTGAAGAGAAAGCCACCGAGGTTTTATTTCATTCCATCTGGAAAGGATGACAATTGCAGGGTTATGCCAACAAATCGACATAACCCACTGGGCAGAGAAATACAATATATAAAGGCTTCAGATTCAAAAGTTCCCATAAACCCCATCATTCTGGATGGCCTGGCTATTAGCCCTCCAAGGTCCCATCAGACAGAGCCATTTACTTATTGTCCATGCAAATGGGCTTGGTGAAATCCTTTGTTAGGGGATTATTGCTGGTTTATGAAAAGATTGCTTTATTTCATATTTTCTTATATAGACATACATACATATAGGGAATGAGGAATGGCGCAAGGGAGCATACAGAGTTCATAGGAAAAGGAAGAATCATGCAGGGTCTAAGGTGAAGTGACGTCAGCCCCCCCAAGTCCATAAAAGTTCATAAAGTTTGGCAAGAGTTTATAAAAGTTCCTATAAAGTTCATGAAAGTTCATAAGAACTCATAAGAATTCATGAGGACGGTGCATGGAAGTTCAGGGAAGCACTGAGTAGTCGGAGTCCATTCATAAAAACAGGAGGAGAGATAGGGGATTATGAGATCAATTCAGCCTAGTGTCCTTGGCAAAACTATGAATTCCCTGTTTTTAAACTATCTTTTACAGAGCCCCGTCACCTCTGATCCCAAAAGTATATCTCATTTTGTCTCTCCCACTCCATTTGAATAATTCAGAAAGCAGGGATGATGTGAGGAGGGTCTGATATCGAGCTCTTTTGGGAGGGTCTCCTAGCAGGAGGAGATCCCTTAGGACCGCTCAAAAGGGCCCTTGAACCTTGGTGAGGCCAGCGGAAGCCAAACCAAAGAATAAAAAATATTTAAAATAATCTCACCGAAGGCGGAAGAAATTCAGCGACCGAGGCGTTTATTTTGCGATTCAGCTGCAATCGGATGCAAATGTAGGAATCGTTTCACTACAAGCATAGTTTTACAGAATTTCCAAGCATTTTTATAGTACACAGACAAAGGAAAACAGTTTCAAAACTCCCGCCCGCCCTCTGCCGGCCGGCTTCGCGCTGATTGGCTGGCGGCGGAACAGCTAGGAGGGGGCTTGGCGGCCCGCCCCGCCTCTGGCCCAATCAACGAGCCCCGCCGCCTCGGGGAAGCCAATTGGAATGCTTCTCTCGCTCCTGAAGATGGGCCAATCAGGAGCTAGGGGGCGGGATGACTCCTCACAATGGAAGAGAGATGGGATTACGGCCGGCCAGCTGGTTTCGGTAAACAAAAGGTTTTCCTGCTGTGAATGGGTTTGAGGAAGAGAGTACTTGGTCAGACAACGGACCTCATGGGGGGATCAACGTTGTCTTGATGATTTAATCAATCCTTTCTTTCCGAGTTTCTGTTGGCCCCCTTCCCTCGCTGGTCTTGCTCCGAGGGCCAGGGTTGGGGATCAACAGTATTGTCCATGCCAGTGAATCAATCAGGAAGGGTTTGGGGAGAACAAAGGAGCTTCTCCCCAAGGCAAGACAGTAATCCTCAGGTCACATCTTTATGGGACAAGGGTCAGCAGGAAAGGCGGGAAACGGGAACACAGTATACTCTATACAACATTTCATCACATATATTTCATAAGGCAATCCCATCCCCATCCCAGGCGAAATTTATTAAAATATTTGATCTTTATTATTGACGCAGACGGGGGATTTCATGGTCCCTTGGTGAAGGCGCATGGAAACGGAGGCTGCTTGCATTTCAAGGCAAGCCTGGTCGGGAGGTTTGTGTCCAAAGATATGGCAAAACAGTCCGGAGCGTGAGGCAGAAAGTCAATAAGAGAAGGCAAAAAAAGTCCAAGGATGATTGCTGGGTGAAATGGTGATAGTGTCCATTGTCCGTCCTTTGGAAAACTATGTCTCTCTCGCCAGAGACCGGGACTCACATCTGGCCGCCCTCCCGGGGTCCCCCATGGGTGACCACAGTGGGTCCCCGGTTGCTGGGGCCAGGCAGGAGCGAGCAGCGCTGAGAAGAAACGGGCTGTCTTGGAAGAAATCCGGCCAAATTGACAAACAGCTGATTTCTGTCAAATAAAATACTTTAAACAAAATCAATTTATTCTCGGGTATAGGAGTCCAAAATGAGAAAAGGGAGATAGCAGTTAGTCTTAGGATTAGTAGCAGAAAAATATAAAATTAGAACAGCGGCGATCCGCCATTTTATGATTTTTCGCGGATAAGGGGGTCCAAAATGGCGGTTTCCGTATCCGCGGTTCGGGCGAACGCAGATCCGGGGTCCGGGGGGTGCCCGGAGGCGCCTCCCCGCAGGCTCACGGCTTTTCGGAGCCTGGAAAAAGGTTTGTTTTAATGTTATATTAGTCTGAGTCAAGGAAAGATACAAAAGTATCAAGCGGAGAGATTAAATGTTGCAAGTTTCAAGTACTTTTATTAGGGGAATGTTACAAAGTAAGGAGAAGGGGAAAGCAAAGGAAAGCTGCAGGCATTCCTGGTTTTGAGCTGGCTGCTGGGGCACATTTCATCTGTTGGTCCCCAAACTTGGCCCCCAGGAACTGCGGAACTCTCCGCTGTGGCTCACACCAATGTGAAGGCGGGGCTCTCGGCTGCACTCGGGCTCAGGTCTATGTAGGGAACAGAACAAAGCTGTGAAAACAATACATAGAAAAGCAGAGAGAAAATATTATCAGTCAATAAGCAGGATACAATACCTTTCAGGCCACACATTCAACACAGAATCAATCGACTGTATCTACTTATGTAAATGCCTAAAAATACTAGTCAAAAAATTGACTCCTCCCCCCAAAAAAAAAAAACCTGGGTCAACTTATCAGTGGGTCAATGTAAATATTGCGGCTTAACTTTTATTTTAAAAATCTCATCTTGGAGTAAAGTGATGAAAGATGAGGGCTAAAATGGTGAAATGTGAGCATAACAGGGACAAATGCAAGATACTCCACATAGACAGAAAAAATGAAATGCAAAGATACAGAATGGGGGACACCTGGCTCAACAGAACGTGTGAAAAAGATCTTGGAGTCCTCATGGGGAACAAGTTAAACATGAGCGAACACTGTCATGTGGCAGCTTTAAAAGCCAATGGGATTTTGGCGTGCATAAATAGGAGTATAGTGTCTAGATCATACTGTATCCAATTCTGGGCACCGCAATGGAAGGGAAATGTTGACAAGCTGGAATGTGTCCAGAAAAAAGGTGACTAAAATGATCAAGGGTCTGGAGAACAAGGCCTATGAGGAGCGGCTTAAAGAGCTGGGCATGTTTAGCCTGAAGAAGAGAAGATTGAGAGGAGACATGTTGGCCATGTATAAATATGTGAGGGGAAGTCATAGGGAAGAGGGAGCAAGCTTTGTTTTCTGCTGCCCTAGAGACTAGAACATGAAACAATGGCTTCAATTTACAGGAAAGGAGATTCCACCTGAACATTAGGAAGAACTTCCTGACTGTGAGAGCTGTTCAGCAGTGGGACTCTCTGCTCTGGAGTGTGGTGGAGGATCCTTCTTTGGAGGTGTTTAAACATAGTCTGGATGGCCATCTGTTGGGGGTGCTTTGAATATGATTGTCCTGCTTTTTGGCAGGGGATTGGACTGGATGGCCCCTGAGGTCTCTTCCAACTCTACGGTTCTATGATTCTAATTCCATCCAGGAAAAAAATAAATAAAGCAGCACAGACCACTCTCCTCTCTCTCTACCATGTCACAACCTCTTGCTTTTTGAATATATAGGTGGCCTTAAACATCAATGGTGTTTTCTCCTATCCATTGAATAACCTTCAACTTATCCACAGATCACATCAAAATCTAGAATTTTGCTCCAAACCTCGCCTTTGACTTATACTCGGGGTTGACTTGTACAAGACTATATACAGTATAGCAATCAACTGATATCAATACCAGGGGCTATTGTGGTGAAACTGTGATCTTGAGATGGGACATAGCACAGTTCCACCTATCTCAATAATGTAGGAATTTCTTCCACTCGATTCCCCCATCCTATAGAAGTAGGAAGGTGACAAAAGCCTCCTGAGAGAAAGTAGCTGACCATTCTATATGTAGGGTGCCCTACAGCAATGATCTCTGGATGAAGGTGACATTGAGAAGCCCTTTCTTCACACTCCAATGCCAACAATTTGAGTCTCTTTTTGACACCCAAGGCAACGATTTTTAAGAACTGAAAATTCACCCATTGCTGTTGCCATCATTGCTACTCCTCCACCTTGCCTTGAGATAAGGCTGACCCTGTTTTTTACATCCACAAACTTTGTTTCCTTCTTGAGGCTTCCTATTTATATAATATTTTGCAGCTATAACTGTGCCCAAGGTCAATTTTCTTTCTTTGACCATCTGTGATGGCAAGGTACTCCCCTTCCAGAGTTATCTAGCATATGTGCATGCCAGTTTAGCCTTGGAGAATTACAGTTCCCTGTAATGTGAGATAAACAAGTAATAGATTTCCTTCTAAAAATGGGGCATAGCAATCTTTTTTTAATATTCAAGCATTTCTTTTTAGAAATATCATGAACAGTTACTTTACATTCTCTCACCATATCTGTTTGGCTCTGATATCTTTTAGATCTTCAGCCTTATTCATTGCTGCTGTTCCCCCTGCCCTCACTAAGGATTGGCAAATTGCAGTAGAAAAATAGCCATAATATGGATTTCTATGACGTATCCAATTGAAAAGAGGTTTGGGTAAGAACTCAAAAATGAGGAAATGATGAAGAATTTCAAAAAAAAATGGAGGCTGGAATTTGGATATCTGGAAAGGAAGACAAATATAGGTTTGAAAATTGTCACAAGAGGAATTTATTAAAACAACAGATATAATTGTGCCGTCGCGCCTGGGGGCTATAGTTCTTAGTGAAAGAAACATGGACGTGACATCTTTTCCCCAGGGGTTGCTTCTTGCCCTCCTTTAGAGAACTGGAACTCTCAAGGATCAAGACACTATAGATAACTCGGAATAGTCTTTATTGTTCACAATGAGTTATCTTCCTTAGGCATAAACTTGATATTCAAAGGGGGTAAAGAAAACATACATTACAGTCTTTGGAGTCTTGGGTCCAAGGAGTTTTCCAGCTGAAAAGCTTTCCAAGTTCCCTCTTTCTCAATGGCTCTGAAAGTCGAAACATTCACAACCCCAGTCCAATAGCCAGTATTTTCTGTTGGTCATGGGGGTTTTGTGTGGGATGTTTGGCCCAATTCCATCGTTGGTGGGGTTCGGAATGCTCCTTGATTGTAGGTGAACTATAAATCCCAGTAACTACAACTCCCAAATGTCAAGGTCTATTTCCCCCAAACTCCATCTGTGTTTATATTTGGGCATATGGAATATTTGTGCCAAGTTTGGTCCAGATCCATCATTGTTTGAGTCCACAGTGCTCTCTGGATGTAGATGAACTACAACTCCCAAACTCAAGGCCAATGCCCACCAAACCCTTCTAGTGTTCTCATGGGAGTCCTGTGTGCCAAGTTTGGTTCAATTCCATCGTTGATGGAGTTCAGAATGCTTTTTGATTGTAGGTGAACTATAAATTCCAGCAACTACAACTCCCAAATAACAAAATCATAATTTTTGAGTGATGGTCACTCCTTGTGTTGTGAGGCATTTTGTTGCCAAATTTGGTGTGATTTCGTTCATTGGTTCTTTTGTTTTGAAGGCACTCATTATGCACAGAGCAATTTTATATATATAGATTAGACCACCGAATATTACAAATCATTTTTGTTCAAACTAATTCAGGCCCAAGCCTACTATGCAATATTGTAAACATCTCTACCATGTCCAGCGTTCTCTGCTCAGCCTTTCTTTGCCTTACAATAAAAACGGGTTGCATATTATCTTCTGTGAGAACAGAAAGAAGCCAGAAAATACCATTAAAGCTCTTCTAGGAGCAGCCCGAATAGTCAGTTAAATTCAATACACACTACATGATCACTACCATCTGTGACCCAAAGATTCCCAAGAATCTAACAGTTCATCTGGGCTCACAAGCTGTAAAACATAGGCTTCCCCCCAAAAAAACCCTTTTTAAAAAAGGATGTGTATCCTAGACACCGAAATATATTTCTGGTTTAGTCTGTTAAAGTTATTTTTATCTTGGAGTTTTTTCAGCTGAGAAAATAAATGGAAAAGAATGAGAAAGAACTTTCCTTTTTTGTTTTTAAAAATGTGTTATCATTCTTTAAAATTGCAGCAACCGGTAATTATCCATCCAAGTCAAAACTGCATTATATTAGTAACAGTGTTCTTATTGTTATTTGCTATCAAGTCAACTTTGACTTATAACCATCCTGTGAACAAGAGACTTCTAATTGCTACAGTCATCCACAGCCCTGGGCAGGTCATGCAAATTGGTTGAACATAGAGTCTTGCTGGATGACCTATAGATTCCTAGAGGAAACATGTTAATAAAATCCATGAATAATCAATTTCACAAAGTTAAACATGCAAATATGAATGTTTTACCACACTTTGTCACATGGAAGATGGAGGGAGCTTGTTATCTGTTGCTTCAGAGGGTATCGTCTGAAACAACAGAAAGAAGGTTATGACTATACATTAGGAAAAATGCTTGGGCAGTAAAGGCCATTATATAGAGGAATAGACCAGGGCTTCTTAAACCTTTTTCATTTATACTCAAACAGCAGTACAATAGGCAGTCCCTTGGAACAGTGGATTCTCTTTTATTTGAGGTTAGTAAGCAGAGGTTGGAGTTTCAGAAAAACTTCTATTTCTGTTTTATTGACTATTCCAAAGCCTTTGATTGTGTGGATCATAAAAAATTGTGACAAGTTCTTGGTGGCCTGGGGATACCAAGTCACCTTCTCTGTTTCCTGAGGAATCTGTATAATGACCAAGTAGCAACTGCAAGAATAGACCATGGAACAACAGACTGGTTCAAGATTAGGAAAGGAGAACAATAGGTTGGGTTGTATACTCTCACCCTACCTATTCAACTTGTATATAGAACACATCATGCTATGTGTAGGACTTGATGAATCCAAGGCTGGAGTAGAAATTGATGGAAGAAACATTAACAACCTTAGATATGCAGATGATACCACTTTGATGGCTGAAAGTGAGGATGAGTTGAGGAGCCTTCTAACCAAGATGAAAGCCGCTCTTGAGTCCCCCTGCGGGGGTGAGAAGAGCGGGGTAGAAATGCTGTAAATAAATAAATATAAATAAAGAAGAAAGTGCAAAAGCTGGGTTGCAAAAAAACCAAGATGGTGGCAACCAGATTGATTGATAACAGGCAAATCGTTGGAAAAAACGTGGAGGCAGTTACAGACTTTGTATTTCTATGAGCAAAGTTGGCTGCAGACACAGAATGCAGCCAGGAAATCAGAAGACATTTACTTCTAGGGAGGAGAGCAATGACCAATCTCGATCAAACAGTGAAGAGTAGATCAGTTGCACAACTTCAGCGCTTTCCAGTAGCTTCTTCTTGCACAGTATTTTCAGTCAACTGCTCCCACAGCCTGCAGTCACTCTGGAACCTTTTACAGACACTTGAGCACATGCCCGGCCATTGTCAGTTTTACCATTGTCTTTCCCCCAGTCTAGATGATATTACAGACTTACCACAGCATACAGTTATATCTTGTCTTAGCAGACAGGTTCTTTTAATTACATATAGTAGGCCTGGGTAACAACGCAAAAATTTGTTTCTAAAATCGATTTGTAATTGGGGTGTTTTTTTGTTTCGATATTTAAAATAATTACAAAATTTTCCCTTAAAAAAGTTCGGTATTTACGAAATTTCGTAAATATTTACGAATTGATTCGTTAAGATGGCGGACCCCCCGCGCATGCGCAAAATCACTTCTGAAGCTTCGTTATTGGCGCGGGGTCGATTCGTTAAGGTTATAACGAATCGATTCGTTAAAACGACGGACGCGTTTGCGCATGCGCAAAGCGACTTCCGAAACTTCGTTTTTAAATACGAATCGATTCGCTATTAAAATGATAACGAATCGATTCGTTAAGACGGCGGACGCGATTGCGCAATGCTAAATGCTCTATAATCAAAATCATTTCATAAAATAAATCAAATAAAATAATCAAATAGAACAAGATATTAAGATATTAAATAAAAAAGTAATAAGATAAAGTATCCAAAACTGAGTCAATTTAATAATATAATATAATGAAATAAACAATAATATAATAATAAAATTTAAATAAATAAAATATAAATAATAATAATAATAAAATAATAACAATAAATAATATAAAATTATATAATATATACAATATAAAATAAAATAATATAATATAATAATATATTATTATATATATTATATAAATGAAATAAATAATAATATAAATATTTAAATAAAATATAATTAAATTTATAAAATATTTATAAAATATAATTATAAATAATAATAAAAATAATATATAAAATTAAATTATAAATTATTAATATATAAAAATAATGTTATTATAAAAACTGAGAAAGTAAATATAAGAAATAAATAAAGAAAAAGTAACAAAAAGTAACAGAAATTGCACTTTGAAAAAACTCTGAAAATTATCTGGGAAGTATTGCATACATACTAATTTCTGTAGCAGTATTGCAAGTTAAGTAAGAAGGACCAACTTCACATTTGGGGGTGGTGTATCTTAATGTGCATCCTTAGCCCTGTTGTGGCAAGATGCCTCATATCTTTTCCTCTGCTGACGCTCACACCGCAATGCCTGCAAACTGCCAAAGTGGCCCTCTCATTATGGACGTCGTAATGATCCCATAGGAGCGATCTCGGCCTACCCCTACTAGGCACTTCAGATGTACTCATGCTCGTGTTTGGACTGTCGGTGTTTGTGGAAGGGAGTATAATCGTTGGTTGTTTCTGTAGCTCGCCCTCCATCAGCATGCAGTCCTCTTGATCACTAATTCCTGTGGTGGAAGCACATTCCATCTTGTCTTCCTCCCATTCCTCTGACACGTCCGCCTCCTCGCCCTCCTCTTCATAACAAGTAATATCAGAGGTACTTGGAACGACATCAGGATCTGAACGTAGAGTCTTTCAAACTGATGAAGAAGAAGGTTCTGCCATCTCACAGCTGGTTGAAGCATCTGTGGGTGTTTCAATAACCATCTCGTTGGATGAATGTTCCCTTCTTGTCAATGTGTTCATCTTCAGTCCCCTGCCTTTCTTCGGTATTTGCGATAGCACTTGGCCCTTGCGACTAGAAAAGCCGGGAAGGAAGCGTTTCATCACACTGGTTGGAACTACACAAATAATGAGCAAAAGGAGCGCACTGGTTGGAACTACACAAATAATGAGCGAGCACTGTATTATAGCACTTTGTGTTGGCAAAAGGAGCGCACTGGTTGGAACTACACAAATGATGAGCGAGCACTGTATTATAGCACTTTGTGTTGGCAAAAGGAGCGCACTGGTTGGAACTACACAAATGAGTGAGCACTGTATTATAGCACTTTCTGTTGGCAAAAGGAGCGCACTGGTTGGAACTACACAAATGAGCGAGCAGTGTATGTAGCACTTTGTGTTGGCAAAAGGAGCGCACTGGTTGGAACTACACAAATGATGAGCAAGCACTGTATTATAGCACTTTGTGTTGGCAAAAGGAGCGCACTGGTTGGAACTACACAAATGAGCGAGCAGTGTATGTAGCACTTTGTGTTGGCAAAAGGAGCGCACTGGTTGGAACTACACAAATGAGCGAGCACACTGTATTATAGCACTTTGTGTTGGCAAAAGGAGCGCACTGGTTGGAACTACAAAAATGAGCGAGCACTGTATTATAGCACTTTGTGTTGGCAAAAGGAGCTTTTGGGTTTTTTTTTAAGAATAAACGAAAGGTATTTTTAGAAAATATTCCAAAATGGAAAATTAACCAAAAACTGGCCCTGATGTGGACCAAACACAGCCACGAGACAGGGCAAACGAGAGCACACACCAACAGAAGAGTCTTTTCATTTTTAGAATATTTTTTGTTTTTTTTAAGAATAAAAGACAGGTATTTTTAAAAATATTCAGAAATGGAAACTTAACCAAATGCTCTCCCCGCAGTGGAGCCAACAGCCACAAGACGAGGGAAACGCACACACAGGCAGGCACACAAGATTCTTTTCTTTTTTAGAATATTTATTGATTTTTTTTAGAATAAAAGACAGGTATTTTTAAAAAATATTCAGAAATGGAAAATTAACCAAAAACTGGCCCTGATGTGAAGCAAACACAGCCACGAGACAGGGCAAATGAGAGCACACAGCAACAGAAGAGTCTTTTCTTTTTTTAGAATTTTTTTTTTTAAGAATAAAAGACAGGTATTTTTAAAAAATATTCAGAAATGGAAAATTAACCAAAAACTGGCCCTGATGTGGACCAAACACAGCCACGAGACAGGGCAAATGAGAGCACACAGCAACAGAAGTGTCTTTTCTTTTTTTAGAATATTTTTGGTTTTTTAAGAATAAAAGACAGGTATTTTTAAAAAATATTAAGAAATGGAAAATTAACCAAAAACTGGCCCTGATGTGGACCAAACACAGCCACGAGACAGGGCAAATGAGAGCACACAGCAACAGAAGAGTCTTTTCTTTTTTTAGAATATTTTTTTTTTTTTAAGAATAAAAGACAGGTATTTTTAGAAAATATTCAGAAATGGAAAATTAACCAAAAACTGGCCCTGATGTGGACCAAACACAGCCACGAGACAGGGCAAATGAGAGCACACAGCAACAGAAGAGTCTTTTCTTTTTTTAGAATATTTTGGGGTTTTTTTAAGAATAAAAGACAGGTATTTTTAAAAAATATTCAGAAATGGAAAATTAACCAAAAACTAGCCCTGATGTGGACCAAACACAGCCACGAGACAGGGCAAATGAGAGCACACAGCAACAGAAGAGTCTTTTCTTTTTTTAGAATATTTTTTTTTTTTTTAAGAATAAAAGACAGGTATTTTTAAAAAATATTCAAAAATGGAAAATTAACCAAAAACTGGCCCTGATGTGGACCAAACACAGCCACGAGACAGGGCAAACGAGAGCACACAGCAACAGAAGAGTCTTTTCTTTTTTAGAATATTTTTTGTTTTTTTTTAAGAATAAAAGACAGGTATTTTTAAAAAATATTTAAAAATGGAAAATTAACAAACAAATTGACAAAAACCGAAGGAAGGAATGAAGGAATGAATCCAAGCAAGGAATTAAGCAACAAGGAATGAATCCAAGCAAGGAATTAAGCAGCAAGGAATGAATCCAATCCAAGCTTAGTTGCAAGCCAACCCAATGCTAGCCTGAAGCCACCCTCCCGGACCTCCTCTCTTCTCCCTCGCCTCTGCAACAATGAGCTGTACGGCCGCGCGGAGCCGCTTTTAAAGGGCTTGCCGGCCAATCAGAAACAGCCACGGTGCACTGCTTGGGTGCTTGGGAGCGCCGGATTGGCTCCCAGGGCACCAGCAGCCTCCATCCCATTTACGAAACGGGCGGAAGCTCGTTAAAACAATGGGGGTTGCCGGTTCGTTATTTTTAAACCCTTCCGGGTTTGAAAATGTGTTTTGTAATCGTTTCGTTATTGCTAAAAATAACGAATATTTAACGAATTACAAAATTAACGAACGAAACCGCCCAGGCCTAACATATAGCCTTCGACGAACAACATCACAGCACAAGGAGAATTGTACACTGTACATGACTTCCTTATATACAATTCTATACAATTACACATAGCAATCTCTGATTGGTTCCCAACTCATTAACTTAACTCAGACCCAGGATTACATCATTCACAATCACTTGGACTAGGCCAGAACACATTCCCCAAATGATTCCCTATATACAGTTAATGCATGACCCAGCATTTCCAATAGAAGCCCATTAGCAGTGCATGACTCAGCTATATTACATTACAATACATTGTAAAACCTGACAGACATCACACTGGCAATGAAGGTCTGCATAGTGAAAGCAATGGTATTCCCTGTAGTAAGTTATGGGTGCAAAAGCTGGACCATAAGGAAGGCTGAGCGAAGGAAGATAGATGATTTTGAACTGTGGTGTTGGAGGAAAATTCTGAGTGCCTTGGACCGCAAGAAGTTCAAACCAGTCCATACTCCAGGAAATAAATCCCGACTTCTCAGTGGAGGGTAGGATATTAGAGGCAAAGATGATGTACTTTGGCCACATCATGAGAAGATTGGAAAGCTTGAAGAAGACAATGATGCTGGGGAAAATTGAAGGAAAAGGGAAGAGGGGCCAACCAAGGGCAAGATAGGTGGATGGTATCCTTGAAGCATCTGGCTTGACCTTGATGGAACTAGAGGTGGTAAGAGTTGACAGGAAGCTCGGGCATGGACTGGTCCATGAGGTCACAAAGAGTTGGAAGTGACCGAACAAATAAACACAAGTAGAGATTAGATTGCCACCTCTTGGGGATGATTTAGCTATGGGTTATGCCACTGGCAGGAGTTTGAACTAGAGAACCCTGGAGGTGACTTCCATATCTTTGATTCTAAAAGTTTATGAGAGCCCCCATCTACAATTCTCCCATTCTAAACGTCAATGCCTTTGAGTGGGCATCCAAATACATTCCGCAATTCAAAAGAAACAGAATGAAGAGATGGGAAGAAAACCTTGAGATGTTCTGTGTGTGCATTGCTACTAGAGGGACACAATGCAATCAGCTGCACAACAGTCTTTCTCGCTGTTTTGCTCTATGCTCAAAGAATTTGTATTCATCCCAACATGTTTTCCCCCAAGCTAAAAGTTACTTGTGTGAGAACATCTGCCTGCATCTAAGCTGTTCTCAATGCCTGTAAATCAAGTTCTTGATGTATATTTAATGGGCTTTTTTTCTTTATCGATAAAGCTGGGCTACATACAAATGGTAAAGCAAGTAAGCTAAATGAAAGACTTCTGCATCTGAAGACTTTACAGCTTCAGTACATTTTGGATGTTGGCATGGCAAGAGCAAAGACAAGAGTATTTACAGGTAGTTCAGGTTCTATCATGACTTTCTTTGACTCAGTGCGCACCAGAAAGTCAGTTTTATACCATCATCAGAATTCAAGGGGCAAATTCTTTAAAGATAACAGGGTAGAATCATAGAATCATAGAATCAAAGAGTTGGAAGAGACCTCATGGGCCATCCAGTCCAACCCCCTGCCAAGAAGCAGGAATATTGCATTCAAATCACCCCTGGAATGCAATATTCCTGCTTCTTGGCAGGGGGTTGGACTGGATGGCCCATGAGGTCTCTTCCAACTCTTTGATTCTATGATTCTATGATTCTATGATTCTACCCTGATATCTTTAAAGAATTTGCCCCTTGAATTCTGATGATGGTATAAAACTGACTTTCTGGTGCGCACTGAGTCAAAGAAAGTCATGATAGAACCTGAACTACCTGTAAATACTCTTGTCTTTGCTCTTGCCATGCCAACATCCAAAATGTACTGAAGCTGTAAAGTCTTTCAGGTACCCTGGAAAGAGAGAGGTATTTTTATGATTTCTTTGTTTCCTGATTTGTTTTCAGTGAGCACATCGCAATCCTCTTGCCCATTTTATCTTCACAACATCGCTTTGGTGTAGGACAGGGTCACATAGAATAACTGGCCCAAAATCACCCAAAACAATTCATGGCTCAATAGATAATAGACCCAGCATTTCCCACAAGGGACATCCAGTTCAATCAATCCCCTCCTGCCATGCTGCAATAACCAAAGACCT
Source organism: Anolis sagrei ordinatus (assembly GCF_025583915.1). NCBI lineage: Eukaryota > Metazoa > Chordata > Lepidosauria > Squamata > Anolidae > Anolis > Anolis sagrei. The sequence continues at coordinate 15,894,254 of NW_026844366.1, read as the reverse complement.
CCTGACAGATGGATACCCAGCTTAGCTTGTAAATCTCCAGAGAAGTAGATTCCACCACATTCTAAGGCAGCATATTCCAAATAATTTTTATCATCTTCCTAACATTTAGGTGGAATCTCCTTTCCTCTGTAACAGATTTACATATACAAATATGGAGCTAATATTGAAAAGAAATACTGATTTTTCTGTTTGTGTGTAGGGAAATCTCCAGCAATTCCATAGCCTGGAAACAGAGGGCAATGGCACAAAAAATAGTTATTGGTTTGGGTTGTTGTAGGTTTTTCAGGCTGTATGGCCATATTCTAGAAGTATTCTCTCCTGACGTTTTGCTTGCATCTGTGGCAAGCTTCCTCAGAGGTTGTGAGGATGCTTGCCACAGATGCAGGCGAAACATCTGGAGAGAACGCTTCTAGAACATGGCCATATAGCCTGATAAACCTACAACAACCCACTGATTATGGCCATGAAAACCTTCAACAATACATTAGTCACTGGTTTTTTAGAATTCCCAACAAATACAGCTCTTGAGGTCTATTGTGAGTTTGTGCAAACCATAGAAAAATATGTACTGTCGAAGGCTTTCATGGCCGGAATCACTGGGTTGTTGTAGATTTTTTCGGGTTATATAACCATACCTCTGAGGATGCTTGCCATAGGTGCAAGTGAAATGTCAGGAGAGAATGCCTCTAGAACATGGCCATATAGCCCGAAAAACCCTACAACAACCCCTGTAGAAAAATAGCTCACAAACAGAGCACATAATCATGAAGGCACGTAAGTCAATCCATTCTATATCTGAAACCTGTCTGCTAAAGAAACATTTTCAGTTCAAAGGTTTGTGACAATAACAGAGCACAACAAAGCAACCATAAAGAACAATGTCATAAGCACCTGCGTAGGAAAGCCACTTTCTTTTCACGGGTTGGAAAGTTCTTTGCGGGGCTGCAAGCCTACTTGGCCATATTCGTTGGGACGTTTTCAGGTCGGTGTCAGCATCTGAAACATAATTTCCCCAATAATTGCTTCTTTTATCATTATACTCTTATAAGGAGTATTGCTGTTTCTGCAAAAACTTCATACATGTATAGTCAAAGCTTCTTAATATGATGATGTTTGAAGGGCTACCCTTTCCTTTTCACCAGCACTGCTAAGTGCCACTAATCAAGGAAGGTGGAGCATGCAGCACTTTGATCAAATTCTCCAGACATTCATGGAAGGAAGTGTTCTGCTACATTAGTTTCCTCAGTTTTCATCCATAGTCACAGCCACTGGAGCATTTCCAATGAGAATTCCAGTCCAGACCTGATATAACACCATCTATCCTGCTTTATCATTCTGTCTCCCCAGTCAGGATGTGATGAATCTCCAATAATGGGGCAGCCAGGGAACGCAAGGGGGGAAACCCTCATTGACCTTTTATGAAGTACAGACATAATCTACTAGAACCCTCATGCATCTTAATAATAGGATTACAGCTGATATTATGAGGTTACCACACTGCGGTTACCAATAATAGCATAAAGGTTAGCCTGCAGGTAATAGCATGAGGTTAGCCTGCTTTACTCCAAACGGGAAACAGAATGTTGGAGAATAGGAAAAGAGATTTAAATATGGGATCAAAGCCAACCTTAAAATCTCTGGCATAGACACCGAGAACTGGGAAGCCCTGGCCCTTGAGCGCTCTGGCTGGAGGTCAGCTGTGACCAGCAGTGCTCTAGAATTTGAAGAGGCACAAATGGAGGGCAAAAGAGAGAAACATGCCAAGAGGAAGGCGCATCAAGCCAATCCCGACCGGGACTGCCTTCCACCTGGAAATTGATGCCCTCACTGCGGGAGAACATGCAGGTCAAGAATAGGGCTCTACAGTCACCTATGTACCCACTGCCAGGACACCAGACTTGGAGGACAATCTTACTTGGACAACAAGGGATCGTGGCATAGACACTGAGAACTGTGGCATAGACACTGAGAACTTGGAAGTCCTGGCCCTTGAACTGGATGTCAGCTGTGACCAGCAGTGCTGCAGAATTTGAGGAGGCACAAATGGAGGCCAAAAGGGAGAAACGTGGTAAGAGAAAGCGTGTTAAGCCAACTCTGATTGGGACCGCCTTCCACCTGGAAACTGATGTCTGGTAAGGCAATAATTGCATTGCAATAGTGGTTTTTGTTTTTTTGTTTTTGTCGTGTCAGGAGCAACTTGAGAAACTGCAAATCACTTCTGGTGGGAGAGAATTGGCTGTCTGCAAGGATGTTGCTCAGGGGACACCCGGATGATTTGATGTTTTTATCATCCTTGGGAGGCTTCTCTCATATCCCCGCATGAGGAGCTGGAGCTGATAGAGTGAGCTCATCTGCCTCTCCCCGGATTCGAACCTGCAACCTGTCGGTCTTCAGTCCTGCCGGCACAGGGGTTTAACCCACTGTGCCACCTAGAGCTCCTTATTGGAATAGTGATAGCTGTGCTGAAAGATGAAGCTCTACGTGGAGTTGCCTTTGAAGACTTTTCGGAAGCTCCAAGTAGTCCAATGGGCAGCAGCCAGATTTCTAACTAGAGCAGCTTACAGGGAGCATACAACCCACCTGTTATGTCAGTTCCACTGGCTGCCAGTTTGCTACCGGGCACAATTCAAAGTGCTGGCCTTAGCTTATAAAACCCTAAGTTTCTGGTCCAACTTATCTGTCCGAACGTATCTCCCTTTATGAGTCAGCTAGAGCTTTAAGATCTGTTGGGGAGGCCCTGCTCTCGGTCCCATGCCCCCTCACAAGTGTGACTGGCAGGGACAAGAGACAGGGCTTCTCCGTGGTGGCCCCTCGGTCATGAAACTCCCTCCCCAGTGACATTAGGCTGGCCCCATCCCACCTGGTCTTTAGGAAAAAACTAAAAAACTGGCTCTGTACACAAGCGTTTGGAGAATAGGATAACACAGAATCGACCCCAACAACTTGAATAACGACCATGAGAAAGTCAATATGTATGGAAACCAAGACTCTGCATTTGATTATGTTTTATTCTGTGATGTTTTAATTCATTTTATTGCTTTTATGTGTGTTCATTTGTTTATATATTTTAATTGTTTTATGTTTGATATTGGTTTGTTTGATGGTTGTTTAATGATGCAGCATTGAATTTTTGCCAGAGTTTGTAACCGCTTTGAGTCCCTTGCGGGGTTGAGAAAAGCGAGGTATAAATAATGTAAAAAAAATCTATATAAATAAAAATGTAATGTTCGTTTGTGGGATTAACATAACTCAAAAACCACTGGAGGAATTTACCACCAAATTTGAACACAATACACCTATCAGGTCACTAAAAACACTGAAAAACACAGCGGAAGAGACTTAAAAAGCCAAAAAATAAAAAATACATTACAATGCATGCACAAAATCACATATATACACATATACACACACACACATATATACACACAAAACACATATACATAGACTGGGTCACAGCAATGCGTGGCAGGGGACGGCTAGTAATAAATAAATCTCTGCCCCATTTTATGGAGGTTACTAACTTAGGCTTTGAGCCCACCTCTAGACATTATACTCCTGTTTATGCAGCCTAGAATCACATTGGCATTTTCAGCTTCTGCATCCCACTGTTGACTCATGACCAGCTTGTGGTCTACTAAGACTCCTAGATCCCTTTCACATGGACTGTTGTCATGCCAGGTGTCACCCATCCCATATCTGTGTATTTCATTTTATTTTTCTGTCTAAGCATAGTACCTTACATTTCTCCCTGTAGAAACAGGACTGTAATTACTGATACTTTTATTTTCAAGAACAAGAAGTGTGGGAATGAAGGTCACACTTTTAACATCTAAGCTTGACTATGGCATCATTTTCTACTTACTCTGAACAAAGCTCTAAGATGAGTCTAGTTGGGTGATCACCTGAGAACTCCTCCTCGTTGATATTCAAGGGAGCTATGCACTCTGCCATGACGTCAAGGGTACCTCATTCTCCATCCCTCATTGAGGAGAGCATGAGGCACGCAGTACGTGGCTCGGATGCTATATCACCCCCATCATTGACTCCCTCCCCTTTCGTATTAAAGCTTTCATTTATTAGCTTCAATATTTTATCAAGGGTAATTTGCTCCATTTATATTCTTCTGCAGCCCCATTTGCACTTCATATTCTTCAGGGCACACCAGTATCTCCCTACAACTCATCTTCTTTCTTCCACCTGCATACAATCACAAGCACACACCACGCACAAATGCACTGTGCGTACACAATTGCACACACTCACAGATGCACAAAGAGTTTCAGAGATAAAAGCTAATGTTCTGTTTAATTTAGAGACGGAGAGAGGGAGAAAATGCATTAAAAATTCCTAGAGTAGATGAAAGCTAAGAGCACACATTTAACCTTGTGGCTTATAAACTCTCCTGTCTGCCTTAATGCCTCCCAGGTAGACGTTGCTAATAAGGAAGAAATTGCCCATCATTCAATCTTTCATTTATTTCTGCAAACACTACAAGTTTTCCTATGTAGGGCCATGCCAAAACAACTGATCAGCTTTCAAATTAGTGTTTGCCATTTTGCAAAACAAAAAAGAAAGAAAGAAAGCCACATATAACAGCAATACCACCAAGGTCTACTCCATTTTGGGTAGTTGTGTGTTTTCTGGACCATGTTCCAGAAGCATTCTCTCCTAACATTTCTCCTGCATCTATGGCAGGCATCCTCAGAAGTTGTGCGGTCTTTTGGAAACTAGGAAAATGGGGTATATATATCTGTAGAATGACCAGGGTGAGAGAAGGAACTCTTGTCTGTTTGAGGTTGGTATGAATGTAGCAATTGGCCACCTTGATTAACATTTAATGGATTTAATGGCCTAGCAGTTTTCAAGGTGCTTCTTACTGCCTGGGGGAATCCTTTGTTGGGAGGTGATTCATTGGCCCTGACTGTTTCTTGTCTGGAATTCCCCTGTTTTGGGGTGTTGTTCTTTATTTACTGTTATGATTTTAGAGTTGTTTTTTAATACTGGTAGTCAGATTTTGTTCATTTTCATGGTTTCTTCCTTTCTGTTGAAATTGTCCACATACTTGTGGATTTAAATGGTTTCTCTGTGTAGTCTGACATGATAGTTGTTAGAGTGATCTGGCATTTCTGTGTTCTCAAATAATATGCTGTGTCCAGGTTGGTTCATCAGGTGCTCTGCTATGGCTGACTTCTCTGGTTGAAGTAGTCTGCAGTGCCTCTCGTGTTCCTTGATTCGTGTTTGGGCAATGCTGCTGCATTTGGTGGTCCCTATGTAGACTTGTCCACCGCTACATGGTATATGGTAGACTCCTGCAGAGGTTATTGTTCTTTGACAATTATCTCTTGTGGCCCATGATTTTTGTTGTTGTTGTCATTATATAGCACCTACAACATATGCTCATGACTCCGTTTGCATCATTTTACATGTGATATCTTATTGCAGAGGTAGAAAACATTTGAAAAAACGTGCATCGAAAACAAATTTCGAATGCACACAAGGCACTGCTTACTCATGCCTTAGTCAAGGAAGAGGGTGTCTTTGAAATCTGCATACAATTTAAAACATGAGCACAAACAAGCATTTGAGAATATAAAAGAATATAATAAGGTAGGAAGAGTCAATGTGATGCTGTGGTTTGAGTATTAGAAACCAGCCTTCAAATCCCCACACAGCAATGGAAACCCACAGATGGACCTTAAGCAAGTCACACTCTCTCCCAGACTAAGAGGAAAACAATGGCAACCTATCTCGGAATAAATCTAGCTAAGAGAAATCTAAGATGAAACCACCAGAAGTTGGAATTGACTTGAAGAGCAGCAAAGTTTTTAAAAATGGGAGTGGGAAAGATGACAAAACTTTGAAACCTGGCACAGACTGAACATGGAAGTGGAGAAAGCAAGATACCAACAGACATCATTGATGTGTGCATCCCTGTCTAAGAAAGTAGAATTATTATCTCCCTTGGAAAACTGAGGACTGAACCTGAGAGCTTTTGTATACAAAATGGTGCTCTGAAATGAATTACACTAGACTTTCTGGTGGCCAGAACAATCACACTTGTTGGTTTTGTTGAACTGGATCTCACTACTCAAGGCTCTATTCAACGAAATAGGGATTTCAGTGACACCATCTAGGAGGGTTGGATAACACCAGTCATTTTGGAATCTACCTCCCATCTGTCCCACTTGGCATGGCCAGTAGTAAGGGAAGGTGGCAATCTGTAGAGGCAGCTGCAAGTGAAAAGGCAAAATGAGAGTTTGTTCTCCAAAGAAGTCTTCTGATTTCCAACAAAAGTTTCCTTCTGTCTCCAAATTTCTAGCTTTATTTAATTATTTATTTATTTATTTATTGTGTCAGCAGCTAATTGAAGGTACAGTTATAATGTATTTAAAAACACAAAGAAAGTTTTAAAACTTGGCATTATACTAAATGTCCTTTGATCAGTAGCTGGCTGCTTGGAATGCCTCTCGTGTCGCTATAAGAAGGTCCTCCAGTGCGCATGTGGTACGGCTCAGGCTAAATTGTAATAGGTGGTCTGCAATTTGCTTCTCTCCAAACTCGCATATTGTGGATTCCATTTTATAGCCCCATTTCTTAAGATTGGCTCTCCTCAGTGCCTTCCAAGTCACCCAGTCTTCTGTGTGCCCAGGAGGGAGTCTCTCATTCAGTATCAGCCAAGGACTGAGGCTCCGGGTTTTAGCCTGCCACTTTTGGACTCTTGCTTGCTGAGGTGTTCCTGTAAGTATCTCTGTAGATCTTGGGAAGCTATTTCTTGATTTAAGGCATTGGTGTGCTGGCTGATATCTGAATAGGGGATGAGAGAAGCCTTCTGTAGTTAATCTTACCTAGTAGGCTGGAAAAGAAGCCTGGATAACAGTATGGCAAACCTCCATTTTGAGAGGGGATGCCAGGGAAGCAGCCATCTTGCGTGTGGATAAATAGAAGATGGGAGGAGTTTGAGATCTCCTGGGATTGGCTAGAGCAGATGGGAGGAGCCAAGCCTTAGGAGGGAAAAGATTTTTTTCAGCTTCTGGGAGTTGGGAACTGGGAGCTGGTGAGGAAAGAAGTGTCTTTTGAAACTAGGTTTTTAGTGAGAGAGCGTCTGTGTCAGGGAGGGCTGATTAGATGACAGGAAAGATCAAGCAGCAACCTGATTTCTTGTGGAAGATAGCACAAGGGACTAACTCTCTAGACTGAATTATTTAGATGGAAGAACTCTGGGGAGAGTTAGCTAATAACGCAGGGGACTACCTAGGATAGGTTAGTCAGAAACTTATTACTATTTCTCTTACTAGTACCACAGAAAGGACTCTTATCCAAACAGTCATTTTGGGGAACCAGGGAAAAAGCTGTGTGGGCAGAAGTGGGAAAGGTTTACCTCAGAAACTCATTTTAAAAGTCCTAAGACTTCTTGGGTTGGTGGCAGCTTTTAAACAATAGAAGGCTGTGCTGGTCAATGACCGAAATAAATGTTTTGATTTGATTTGATTTCAATAGAAGACTAACAGACTGGCAGTGTTCATTCTACCATTACACACATCTAACATCAACTTGCTACCATACTATTGTCCAGTGGTGTGATATTACATATAATCCTTTACAGTGGTGTTCAGCTGGGGGATATATTATAGTATAAACGTCGTACATTCTCTATACCTTCCCACCAGATCGTAACACATCTGGGCATCCCTTGGGCAATGTCTTTGTAGACGGCTAATTCTGTCAYACCAGAAGTGACTTGCAGCATGCAACCAAATAAACAGACTTGCTAGCATTGTTCTCCCCTTTCACTTCTTCCAGGTTGACAATAGAAATCTTTTCTGCCTTCACAGTCAAGGCATTTGAGGCTGTTTACTGAGAACAGCTTCAARTGTCTCAGTGTCTCACTCACTTCAATGCTAGAAATTTGGGGATTGAAGGAAAATTTCATTGGGGGGCAGAATTCTTATTTGGAGGGTCAATGCCTGCAAACACACACACACACACACACACACACACATTGTATTTATACTCCTGGTGCAAATGTTTCCAACCTCAGCAGTACAGCATCACATGCAAAATGATGATAGCTATATCTTTAATAAACCCATACAATAATGTAGATGTATACAGACTTTGGGTAATTTTACTCAAAAGCTCAAGACAAGGCAAATTTGATTCATAAACTGAAGTGAGAAGATGAGAAGAAGAATGTAATAAAAGAAAATCAGCCTTTGCAACAAATGAAATGAAAGCATGTCCTGTCCTTCCTAGAGCTGCCAATACAGCTGAATAGCATGAATCAAGCCAACCGCCGGATGGAAAAAGCACGCTCCCCTCCCACCCGGCCCCCAGCTTCACCATCCCAGTAATGTGGTTACAGTTAAGTTGGCAGGTTTAGAAAGATCTATTTCAAGGCTAGTGCCAAGGTCACAACTGCTAGCATAGGAAAAGGTCACCCTGAAGATAATAAAATCCAGATAATATTTGGTATTGCAGGGTGTGGAAGAGAGAACTTCAAAAGGATGATTCAATGCTGCTTTATAATAGCGTTCCAATGCCTCAACAGAAAGCCCCGTCTCTCTGTCATCTTGCGCCTCAAATGCCTTGACGGTGAAGGCAGAAAAGATTTCTATTGTCAACCTGGAAGAAGGGAAAGGGGAGAACAATGGGTTGTGTCTGAGAACTTGAAAACTTCAACCTTTAACAGTTTTCATCTTGAAGGAAGCAACACGTAATTTTAGTACTTTTTTTCCAGTTGGGAGGAGGTCTTCAAAAACTCGGGTTTTGCAATATTACTATATTTCTTTGATGATACAATACCATGGATTGTAAGAGTCACACTAATTTCAGTACCACCAACAGAAAACAAGCTGTATTTATATAAATAAAAAGCTCCTGTGATTCTAAGATCCATGCAATATTTATTTATTTTTTTCCTATATTTCTACCCCGCCCTTCTCACCCCCGAGGGGGGGACTCAGGGCGGCCTCACAAAAGCATCATAGGATGCCAAACATTATAAAACAATCAACAATCAGCAATACATTAAAATATTAAAAACAGTAATTAAACAATTGATTAAAAACACAACTGTTAACACAACTGACAAGCTGGAATGTGTCCAGAGGAGGGCGACTAAAATGATCAAGAGTCTGGAGAACAAGCCCTATGAGGAGCGGCTTAAGGAGCTGGGCATATTTAGCCTGAAGAAGAGAAGGCTGAGAGGAGACACCATGAGGTCCATGTATAAATATGTGAGAGGAAGCCACAGGGAGGAGGGAGCAAGCTTGTTTTCTGCTTCCTTGGAGACTAGGACGCAATGGAACAATGGCTTCAAACTACAAGAGAGGAGATTCCATCTGAACATGAGGAAGAACTTCCTGACGGTGAGAGCCATTCAGCAGTGGAACTCTCTGCCCCGGAGTGTGGTGGAGGCTCCTTCTTTGGAAGCTTTTAAACAGAGGCTGGATGGCCATCTGTCAGGGGTGCTTTGAATGCAATATTCCTGCTTCTTGGCAGGGGGTTGGACTGGATGGCCCATGAGGTCTCTTCCAACTCTTTGATTCTATGATTCTATGAAATCAAAATCCAAAATCCAGAGTCCAAGGTCCAGTCCGGGTCAATTGATTGTCTTAAAACTTCTTTTAGTTGCTGTTATTACTGGTCAAACACTTGGTCCCATAGCCAGGTCTTAAGTTTCCTTCTGAAAGACAGGAGGGAGGTGGCCAATCTGATGTCCCTGGAGAGGGAGTTCTACAGACGGGGGGCCACTGCAGAGAAGGCCCTGTCCCTCATCTCCACCAGTCGCATTTGCAATGGAGGTGGGATCGAGAGCAGGGCCTCTCTCTTAAATTTCGTGATGGTTCATAACAGAAGATACGTTCACAGGTAGTCTGGGCCAGAACCGTTTAGGGCAGTGTTTCTCAACCCTCCTAATGTTGCGACCCCTTAATACAGTTCCTCATGTTGTGGTGACCCCCAACCATAAAATTATTTTCATAGCTACTTCATAACTATAATTTTGCTACTGTTATGAATCGTAATGTAAATATCTTATATGTAGGATGTATTTTCCCATGACCAACAGAAAATACTGGAAGGATTTGGTGGGCATTGACCTTGAGTTTGGGAGTTGTAGTTCACCTACATCCAGAGAGCACTGTGGACTCAAACAATGATGGATCTGGACCAAACTTGGCACGAATACTCAATATGCCCAAATGTGAACACTGGTAGAGTTTGGGGGAAATAGACCTTGACATTTGGGAGTTCTAGTTGCTGGGATTTATAGTTCACCTACAATCAAAGAACAGTCTGTGTCCCACCAACGATAGAATTGGGCCAAACTTCACACACATGATCCCCAATACCAACAGACAATACTGTGTTTTCTGATAGTCTTTGGTGACCCCTCTGACACCCCCTCATGACCCCCCAAAGGTCCCGACCCCCAGGTTGGGAAACGCTGGTTTGGGGCTTTAAAGGTTAAAACCAACACTTTGAATTGTGCTCGGAAGCTGATTGGCAGCCTGTGGAGCTGGCGCAACACAGGAGTTGTGTGCTCCCTGTACACCGCTCCAGTGAGCAACCTGGTTGCTGACTGTTGGACTAATTGAAGCTTCCGGGCAGTCTTCAGAGGCAGATTATAAGGCAGGTTGTTAGAAAATACACAACCCTAATGTGCACTGCAGCATGCACCCACAGAAAAAACACAGGTGAAAAAAGGTTAAGAAAAAGTCCAAAATAGGTGTTAAGATGCAATGAAGCTGCTCAGTGTATGGACATTACACTGCAAGGCAGAAATTTGGGGGGGAAATGCATCGCATTCATGTAAACAGTGTAAGCTCTGGAATACAGTGTTTCCTTGCCACTTCACGGTTTGCTTACCATGGACTTGCTGTTTCGCAATTTTTTCTGAGCAGCCCCTGAGGTTTTCCCTGTGTGGGCCCCGAGGCGAGCCCAGTGCCCTCACATCCATCCTCCTTCTCCTTTGTCTCTAGTATCCTTCCCTCCAATGAGCAGTCGGGCTTTATTTCCTGGAGGATGGACTGGTTGGATCTTCTCGCAGTCCAAGGCACTCTCAGAACTTTCCTCCAACACCACAGCTCAAAAGCATCGATCTTCCTTCGCTCAGCCTTCCCTAAGGTCCAGCTCTCACATCCGTAGGTTACTACAGGGAATACGATGGCTTTGACTATGCGGATCTTTGTTGCCAGTAGAAGTTGTTTATTTCAATAGGATTTGCTATTTTCAACAGTTTCCTGTTTGCACTGTAAGTTTGGGAATAGACCTCTTGCAGATACAGTGGTCATACTATATTCCAGAGGAGGCCTGACTGGAGCAGGATGGAGTGCGATGATTATTTCCCTCAATTTGGAAGCTATGCTTCTATTAATGTGTCTTAGTGATAAAGGATTAAAATGCTTGCTGAAATAAGTAGGAAATATTAGTATCATATTTACATAATGCTTCCTCTCTAAGTTTAAGAGCCACATTTAATAGATCCACAAAGGCAGCTGTAGTATCCTTCTACTTCCTCCAGCAAAATATGAGAAACACTGTAACGCCTTTAATCAAAAACATGTTAGAAACATCTAATATCTTTTTTTCTTGCAAACACCTTGTTGTCTCTTTACTACCATCACCATACTCAATTATCTTGATCAGATGGAAAACATTTTCAATTTCCTCTGTGCCTACATCTCTCCTACCCCTGAATCTCCCAGCCAGTTCAATTTCAAATTGGGACCTTGACTGCATGGTTACCTATTTGATCTTCAGTATCAAATATAGTTCACCTTCAACACTATAGCTTTAGCTTTATACTAAGCAAACTCTGTGGTTTAACCAGATGTGCCTCTTTGATTTCAACAGGCTGTGTGCAAATGAAAATCCAGGTGCAAAGCAGAATACAGCTGGGGAAGATGGATTACATCTAGTCTGGGTTGAGATCTCCTACTTGTAACATCATTAACTTGCATTCTCCAACCCCCAAAAAACAGACTTACTATCAAGCAAGAATGGGAGTGATGCTGGAAAGAATCAGACAGAAAAAGACTATGAGAAAGAGCTCTCTATATTTTCTTATTTCATGTCAAAAGCATTGCATAAATAAGTATAAAACTAATAAAAATAGAAGGAGCACAAGCCGCTAAATCATTTTTGACCAAAACCTGGGCAACAGTGATGACATTGTCCGTAGTGTAAACAATTCTTCCTCTGTACATGAGGCAGGGAATTATGGGCAAGCATACAGAAGCGGAATTGTCTGTTCTGCTCCACAGTCACACAAGGTGGAGGATTCTTCTAGGTCAGTGGTTCTCAACCTGTGGGTCCCTAGGTATTTTTGGATCTCAACTCCCAGAAATCATAACAGCTGTAAACTCCAGCCAAAACACCTGGAGATCCACAGGTTGAGAACCACTGTTCTAGGCTAGTGCCATTTTACCAGATTGACTTTTGATCTACCCACTCCACTTCTGAATCTGTTCAGGGACTTCCAAGTTGCCCATTCTTGGTTTGCCTCTGGAGGAAGACCCTTGTGGCAGGCCATCCATTTGGGATTTCGTGGTTTAGCTGCCCAGAGGGATATTCTTGCTGTTGCTGGAGGAACACCAAGAGGAGTAGTGGATATCATGATGCTTTCCCTTGATTTCCCTAGTCTACTAGGAGGAGGCTGATAGCCTTGCAGTGGATGGCTTTCACAGTGTTCAACCTTATTTCTCTCACAGTGCAGCAACTTCCCATCGCACATCGGGGGGGGGGGGGGCAGTGCCAGCTAGCTTGTAGAGTTTATCAACAGGTGTAGGTTTAAGACATACTGTAATAATTCTGCATGTTTCATTCAGTGCTATGTTCACCGGTTTCACATGAACAGATTTGTGCCAAGCAGGGTAGGCATACTCAGCAGTAGAGTAAGACAAGGCCAGGGCTGATATTCTTACTAATTTTGAGTCTGCTCTCTATATGACAAGTATGTTGTAATGTTTACCAGATGAAGCTTGTTGTGCAGCAAGTAGATCTTAGCCACGTCCCATGCACAAGACACACAGACAAGAGTAGAAATGAACAGAAAAATCTTTACTCTTAATAGCAGAGATGAAATACAAACTTGCAATGTTGCATATAAAAAACAAACAGAGCAAGAAACTTACATAGTCTTTGTAAGTAACACAAAATAATGCATCTTCAACTTAAGTCAAATGAGAAAGCAAAACATAACCCTTGAGCAAACAACTATTCCACCATAGCCTCCTTTAGAACAGTATAATGGTGTTTCTCCAACCTACTCCTCAGAGCAGAGCCTTTGAGCATAGATTTCCTCAGAGAAAAAGCTCTCCAGAACTGTATTCTAAAAACTCATACTGTGCTGGCGCGGCTGTACCAGAAGCTCCCACTTTATTTGCTTTGTATCAAATGTTTGCTTGCAGTCAGGGATTCTGCAGATAGCTGGCTTCCTTTGGTTGCAGTGATAGGGCAACTCACCTGTCCATTATCGTTAAGTTTTGGTTCTGCCCCTTGCTCAGGGCAATTGGGAAAGGAAGGGAGCCATTTTTTAGTTAGTCTCAGCAAGGAAAGCTATGTACAGGACGTGTGCAAGCTTCCCCTGTACAAAAGCTTCAACTTTTAAGAATTTCCAGGGAAGCATCCCCAAAGCTTTGAAGACATTCCGGGGGAGAACAGCCCTAAAGACTAAAGAACTCCAGTTGGAGAATATCTAAACCTTTGCTGGTAGGCCCACTCGGTGCTTCGAGACACAGTTCGACCCGGTAGCAGGGCCCACATCAGTAAGGGTTAGATTACAGTCAGCCTGGGAGAAGTTAAAAAAGTTTTTTTTTCATTTAAAGTAAAGAAGAAGTTATTGAAGACAGTTGCCTGTCCTTCATGGGCAAGATTAGGAAGTCACCAGTTGCATAAAACCTGGAAGCATTTGTTTAGCTTTATTGAAGACAAGAGAAGTTTCTGTTTGATTGTTCATTAATAAAAGACTTAGTTATACTTTACAAGCCATCTAAAGGTCATTTGTGGTCATTTGTGGTGGAAAACCTCTAAGAACTTCTCCTTGGGCCCCCTAGCTTCCCACTGGGCAAAGGTTGCACGTCCTGTTCTAAAGGAAATTCTTTACAGGCCCAGCGCGCAACAGAACACATACAGTTATACCCTATCGGGTGTAGTCCAAGATTGCTGGTTGACCTACATTACCAGCTGCACATAATAATTACCATCATAAGGGTTTTTTTCAACATACACACACACTTGGTCCTGCTACAACTTACTGTAACAAAGCTTAGTTTATTTTCCAGGTACCAATGAATGGAAACAGGCCAGGGTTCTACAGCCATAGAAACAATTTGCCCCTTGCTTATCCACAAGCCATATTCAAATCCATAATTTTGACCCCAAAAATTGCCCTCAACTTGTAAATGAAGTCAATTCATACATGTATATGAAGAGCCCCCAGTGGCGTAGTGGGTTAAACCCCTGTGCCGGCAGAACTCACAGTGCCGAAAGGTCACAGGTTCGAATCTGGGGAGAGGCGGATGAGCTTCTTCTATCAGCTTCAGCTCCTCATACGGGGACATGAGAGAAGCCTCCCACAAGGATGATAAATACATTAAATCATCCGGGCATCCCCTGGGCAACGTCCTTGCAGACGGCCAATTCTCTCACACCAGAAGCGACTTGCAGTTTCTCAAGTCGCTCCTGACACGACAAAAAAAATACATGTATATACAGTGTGCACTGATTACACTACACAACCTGGACAAGACAAACACAGATAACAACAACAAAAGCAACAACAAAACTTTATTTATATACCGTTCTATCTCCCCGAGGGGACTCAGAGCGGTTTCCAAGTAACATCATCAAAAGAAGATTCCATCTGAACATTAGGAAGAACTTCCTGATTGTGAGAGCTGTTCAGCCATGGAACTCTCTGCCCCGGAGTGTGGTGGGGCTCCTTCTTTGGAAGCTTTTAAACAGAGGCTGGATGGCCATCTGTCAGGGGTGATTTGAATAGAGAGTGTAGAGAGGGTGAGTGGGTGGGCAGGAGTCAGGGAAAACTCATCTTCTGAGATCCTGATGCACCTGGCAATGAGGGAAAGTGATTAAAAAAACATGTGGGATGGGATCCTACACATTTATCCATGTTGAATCATTTCAATGACGTGGAGGAATGGGCATTCTTCACAATGTCTGCTTTCATTGAATTTTTTCCTTAATAGTAATCTAGGCTCAAAATTGTGCTCTTGCTAGCTTTTTAACATAAATTTGGCCTAATAGAGGTCTTTGGTCACAACAACATCTGTTATAGAACTCCAATACGCTCATGATAATGCAGTCTGTGTGCATTGAAAAGAAGACCTACAAGTCACTCTAACTATGTGAGAAGCTCAGCCACTCATTAAACATCGAGAAAATCAAAATGCTCTTCCAGCAGTCACCAGCCAATCCCTTTCCAATGCCAGAAATACAGCTTAATGGTGTAACATTAGAAAATGTTGACCATTTCTGCTACCTTGGCAGCCACCTCTCCACAAAAGTCAACTTTGACACTGAAATACACCACCACCTGAGCTCTGTGAGTGCAGCATTTTTCTGAATGAAGCAGAGAGTGTTTGAAGATTGGGATATCCATCGGGAGACCAAGGTGCTTGTTTATAAAGCTATTGTCCTCCCAACCCTGTTATACGCCTGCGAAACGTGAACTGTCTACAGACATCACACTCAATTCCTGGAACTATTCCATCAGTTTTGCCTCTGAAAAATCCTGCAAATATCTTGAGAAGGCAGGCAGAAAAATATCAGTGTGTTGGAAGAAGCAAAGACCACCAGCATTGAAGCGACCCTCCTATGCCTTCAACTACACTGGAGTGGCCAGGTTGTCCAAATGCCCGATCACCATCAACTGTGGTTAGACACTGAGAACTGGGAAGCCCTGACCCTTGAGTGTTCTAACTGGAGGTCAGCTGTGGCCAGCAGTGCTGCAGAATTCAAAGAGTCACGAATGGATGGTGAAAGGTAGAAATGTGCCAAGAAAAAAGGTGTGTCAAGCCAACCCTGGCTCGGACCGCTTTCCACCTGGACACCTCACTGCAGGAGAACATACAGATCAAGAAAAGGGCTCCACAGCCACCTACAGACCCACTGCCAAGTCACTACACTTGGAGGACCATCATCCTCGAGCTACGAGAGATCACTTAAGTAAGTAAGGTGAAATGGAGGGAAGGAAAGCCTGGGAAGAGGGGATCCTGGAAAAATGGGCTATAATAGCACTTGTCTGATGATGGAAAAGAAGGCATGGGTGGAAGGGATCTTGGCAAAGTGGTTTAAAATAACTCTAGTCTAATGGAATGAAGAAAAGCATGGGAGGAGGGGATCCTGTAAAACGAAACCATGTCTTTTAAAACAAGCTTTTACAGTTAAATTGGAGAGTTTTGTTCCCCTTGCCTGGAGTCTGGTCCCCCACAATTTGAGAATTTTCTCCATTTAACCATCTCTAGGAGATCATTTGCGAGCACTAAAGAGTCACCACCAGGGAACCCTATATCTCCATCATCTGGTACTCTAATTCCAGTCCAATCCAATCCAGACACACAAACACATCTTCTGGCTACTTTTCAAAGGAATTAAAGAGAAATTGGGAGGTAGGAGGTCTGTTCTTTGATTTCCAATAACACCATAGCCAGTATCCAGCTGCTGTCTGGGTTCAGTAGTACAACACAAGGGTTGCCAAGCACAATTGATGCATAAATCCAAACGCCAATATTGGAGCTATGTAACCCTAATCCAGGATCTTTTTCCCTTATCTCCTTTGGGCCTGGTGCACCCCAGAGAATCTGATATCATGCATTTTTGTACATTGAATACATTGCATGCTCCTTATTTCATTCACCATGGCCCTGGGAGCCACTTTGTTCTCAAATGTCTATCACGCAGCCCTAATCCAAAGTGACAGCTTGAAGTGAACAGGTCCCAAAAACCATTATCAGTCTGTCCACAGGGACACCTGGCTACTTTCACCATAGATGCTGGAAGATCTCTTCAGATGCATTAAACAAAATTTTTGATGAGCTACGTCGCCCCACTTAAATCAAGGTAGACGGTTTTTTTTTAATTTCCAGCAAGGAAATTATGCTTCCCCCCTGCAGATTCTAAAAGCTCTGAGAAAGTAAGTTTGAAAACCAGTAGTTTTAGACTGTCTTCAAAGTATTTTTTCGAAGCAAAAATCAAATGAAGCTTCCTTATGAAAGATGCTCAATTTGACAGAGAGCCAGGTTTGAGCCTTGGACTAAGAGACCAAAGTTAGAATCGCTACTCAGCCATGGAAACTTATTGGGTGACTGGACAAGTCAAAGTATTTTTGCATTATATGGATCTATACTGCCATATAATGTGGTTTGAACTACATTAGGTGGTCAGTGTAGATCCATATAATGCAGTCTGAACTGTATTGACCTGAAATATATGGGTCTACACTGACAATTTAATTCAGGATATGGAATGTGAAAGAATGTCACATTAAGGAAGGGGCAAACTTTTTTTTTCTGCTGCTCTGGAGACTAGAACACATATAATTAAGCTTGTGCACGTATCTCTGCCTATCAGCCCGCCAGGACCCTAAGATCTTCTGGGGAGGCCCTGCTCTCTATCCCGCCTGCTTCACAGGTGCGGCTGGCGGGGACGAGAGACAGGGCCTTTTCTGTGGTGGCCCCCCGGCTGTGGAACACCCTTCCTATGGAGGTAAGATCAGCCCCCTCGCTAATGGTGTTCCGAAGAAGATTAAAAACTTGGATGTTTGAACGGGCATTCGGTTAAACAGTGCAATGAATGTGATGATTACAGGAATGGAAATTTGGACGACGGATTGGATCACGACTCTAGTTATGAGATGCATTGTGTTGTCTATTGTTGTGTCAATATTGTATATTATGCTTTTATGGTTTTAAATTGTATATCGTGATTCTTATTCTTGTTGTAAACCGCGTTGAGTCGCCCGTCGGGCTGAGAAACTGCGGTATACAAGTAAAGTAAATAAATAAATAAATAAATAAATTCATTATGGATGTTTGTCTTTGGATTTTTCAGTTGGTTCGGTTGGTTCGGAAGCCTGTAACAGTGTGGGCTCCACCGCCAATATTTACTAGCTGCAACAGAACTGTGGCTGTCAAAAACCAGCTGCTTTTGGTTTCTTTTGGTTACATACGGAGTGCGGAGAGGGAGGCAGCCACTAGAAGGAAAAGGATTGCAGGAAGTGAGGTTTCTTAAGCCCCTTCTTTAAACACAGGTGTCCTCTACAGACAGAAGGGGAAGGATTCACCATTCTCACCCCAAAAGGGATTCAGGGTGGATCACAGTACACATACACAGCAAACATTCAATGCCGCTTTGTATAGACAACACAGACAGACAGAACAGAAGGAGATGGTTTGTTTCGACTCAGTGTCCAGCTGTTTTTGGTGCCATGGAAGGTTGGTCTCGAGTCCAGGGGGTGCTATTTCTCTATCCTCTATGATGAAGAGCCGTCAGGACTTCCTCCTTCCTTTTGGTCGCCCAACATTTTCTGATCTTTTTTCTTTATGGCGTCGTAAAACCCCTCCACCGCTAAAGTTGTTTTCTAATTGCTTAGGTAAACAATGAGCTAGGCTAACAGTTGACCAATCTCAATAAAATAATGAAGAGTACAGACATCATACTGGCAACCAAGATCCGCATAGTTAAAGCAATGGTATTCCCCATAGTAACCTACAGATGTGAGAGCTGGACCATAGAGAATGCTGAGCGAAGGAAGATAGATGCTTTTGAACTGTGGTGTTGGAGGAAAGTTCTGAGAGTACCTTGGACCACGAGAAGATCCAACCAGTCTATACTTCAGGAAATAAAGCCCGACTGCTCATTGGAGGGAAGGATATTAGAGGCAAAATGAAGCAGTTTGGTGACATCATGAAAGCTTAGAGAAGACAATGATGCTGGGGAAAATGGAAGGAAAAAGTAAGAGGGCCGACCAAAGGCAAGATGGATGGATGGTATCCTTGAAGTGACTGGCTTGACTCTGAAAGAGCTGGGGGTGGTGACAGCCAACAGGGAGCTCTGGCATGGGCTGGTCCATGAGATCACAAAGAGTCGGAAGTGACTGAATGAATAAAAATCAAGGCTTTAACCACAGGCAATGGATTCCTCATAGATGAGTCAATCCCTATTATCTTGATTGCAGCCTTTAAGTTCTTGAAGGACCACAGAAATATGATACTCCTTCTGACCTACTATTCCTTGGTAGTTTGGCCACATCATGAAAGCTTAGAGAAGGCAATGATGCTGGGTAAAATGGAAGGAAAAAGTATGAGGACTGACCAAGGGCAAGATGGGTGGATGGTATCCTTGAAGTGACTGGCTTGAGTCTGAAAGTCAAGCTGACTTGACTCTGAAAGGGGGTGGTGACGGCTGACAGGGAGCTCTGGCACGGGCTGGTCCATGAGGTCACGAAGAGTCAGGGCTTCGAACTTGCAACCTTTTTGGTTGATAGATCTTATAATTGCTGATGATTTACCCGCTGTGCTAAACCTCATTGGATGAATAATACAACAAATCAAGAAAAAAACCCATGAGCTACTCCAATCAAAACATGGAGTCAACAGAGAAATCCTCACTTAGTAACACTTGTAGAAAGTCTTCCATCCATATCTGTTAGGAAGAATGATATATTCAGCCGTGGAATATGCTGCCTCAGAGTGTGGTGGGATCTCCTCTGCAGGCTTTTAAACAGAGGCTAGGTGAACATTTGTTGGGAGTGGTTTGACTGTGTGATCCTGCATGGCAGAATGGGGTATGTGCCAACTCTATGAGTCTATAATACAGATGAAGTTATGTGAGCAGCAAGGCTAATTTCTCTGCCTCATGTGACAAAGTCCCAAAGCTTGTCAGAGTGGGTTGTAATACTTAACTACTGATACTTTCCAGTTTCCAGGGGAGAAAAAGGAATATCATTTCCTTACTAGCAGGCACAAGAAGATGAAGACAGAAGGAGGCTGGATCGGCCCCTTGACAGTTGCGTGACAGTTGCTAACCAGCAGTGCTTCCAAGGCCTCGAGCATCGGCCAAAAGAGACCCCCCAACCAATCAGCACCTTCGTGCCTTTGCAATATTGGCCAAGGCATTTTCTTAGAGATGCGAAACTCTGCCGCTCCCATTCTCATTGTATTTCCCAGTATCCCAGTGGAGTTCTCTTCCTGTCCCACTTTTTCTTAGGCTGTTGAATCATTTTTGCTTCCCATGTAGAAATCCATGCTTTTTTTTTTCAAAGGTAGACATCTTATATACCACCTTGGGTCCCATCTTGGGCATATGGCAGGAGATTAAAGAATTGCATACATTTTAGTTATTTGCCCCATTTGCTGAGGCATTTGTAAAATATAAGGGTGTTTAAATCACCCCCATTTTTCAAGTGTACGCACGGCTTTATCAGCACTTCTTTCCCTTCACTGAACACACCGCAAGCCTCAGGAAGGAACAGATTTCCAAGGCAAGATGCACTCTGGATTTTTGCCAGCCTTGAGAGGTGCAAATTGCAAAATTGCCATTTTCCATAAGGAAATGTGAAACCAGCAAATTGTGTTTCCATCCCTCTTGTTACTGCCTGAAACACCATCTGCCTATCACTAGAAATGAAGGAGGGACTCATCACTTCATCATTATTGCTGCCCAGCACTGTCTCTCTCTTAAAGGTGTTGTAGTTGTGCATTCTTACACTTCAAACTGCACCCCTCCAGCTGTTATGGCCTCCAACTCCCAGAAGCCTTAGCCAGCTTGTTCAATGCTCCAGAATTCTGGGAGTTGGAGGCCAAAACAGCTGGAGGGCCACAGTTTGAGGATGCCTGGTTTGGATGATATGAGCCTTGCAGTCCTTTCAGTGCCATGATATCTCTTGTCTCTCTCCTTTCCAGCTGCAGTAGCAATTTAAAGGCAAAGTAAGGCAAAAGAACTTCTAGTCTACCCACCACCACCTCTGTTACAAATACAAGGCTGAAGCTAGTTCTTATTCCCAGTTCCCATCTTGGCAAAATGCTACATTTACAGAGTTGTGGACTAGATAGATGCTGATGGTATCTCTGAAACAGGACCTGTTCTGTCGCCGCTGGGCCTGTAGTTAGTTGACTTTTAAAGATAGGATGTGTAACCTTTGCCCAGCGGGAAGCCAGGGGCCTAAGGAGAAGTTCTCAGAGGTTTCCGCTACAAAAGAATCTTCAGATGGCTAGAGAAGTACAACAAAGTCTTTTATTAATGAAATCAAACAGGAACTTCAAGGCTTTCTTGATAAAGTATTGGTTCTCTCAATCTTGTCCACAGGGGACAGGTGCTGTCTTCAATAACATTTTCTTTAAAGGAAAATTCCCCTTTTTAACTTCTCCCAGGCTGACTGAAATCCAACCCTCACTGATGTGTGCTCCGCTACCAGGCCGAACTGCTTCTCGGACGCCGAGTGGACCTACCAGCAAGGCAATGGATATTCTCCAGCTGGAGTTCTTTTGTCTTTAGGGCTGTTTTCCTGGAAATTCTCAAAGCTGTGGGAATGCTTCCCTGGAGTTCTTAGGAGACCCTTAAAGCTGTTCTCCTCTGGATTTCTTTTCTTTCTGTAACCCTGGAAATTCTTAAAGCTTGAAGCCTTTGTACAGGGGAAGTTACACACATCCTATACAAAAGCTAACCTGGCTGAGACTGACTAACAAAATGGCTCACTTCCCTTCCAAAGCCCAAAAGGGGGGCGGGACTAGGGAACCTAATGATAATTGACAGGTGACCTGCCCTGTAACTGCAAACTTTAACAGGAAGCCACCCTTCTGCAAAATCCCAAGCCTTGGGCTGCAAACAAACACTTGATGCAAAGCAAATAAAGTGGGAGCTTCTGGTACAGCTGTACCTACACAGGACCCTTTCCTATTCCTAGATATGTATGAATTGAAGTGGCCCAAAACACACACACTTTGAGATAATAGTTTAATGCAGCTGAGCATCTAAGCTGAATTTCAAAAGTTTTGTACAAAGAAAGAATGGAAACCAGAAACCGATTTCAGCCTCATGTTACAAATATGATATTCTTAGCCAGATCATTCTCGGACACAGCGCTGGTAGTAAGTGAGACCTTTGACTATATCACACTCACACACAGCCCCACTTAGCCTCTTCAGCCACCTGCATGGGCAGCCAAGGTTGCTAATGGGATATAGATTTTACTTCATCCCATTAGATGCTCATTCAAGTATTGACAGAGAGTTCTCTGCAGGCAAGCCTGTTCTTACTGGATTACCAGCTCAGAAAAACCATGAAGAACATATATCAGTAGCTATCTTGACTAATCACCTCTCTACGATGAGGTTGTATACCGTGTTTCCCTGAAAATAAGACATACCCATAAAAAAAGCCGTAGCACGATTTCTAAGCATTTGCGCAATATAAGCCATACCCCAAAAATATGACATAGTGATAGGCATGGCTATGCAGCATACAATGTGTCTTCCTCAAGAAGACACACTGTGGTTTATTTTCAGGGGGTGTCTTATTTTTATGAAGTATGGTACAACAATCTATAGTTATTCAAATATAGTTAAATCGTCTTCTTCTGGAACATGTGAAGACATTTGCCCTTGTGCATGCCCAGTGTGGAATATATCCCACCACGTTAAAACATTGATGTGGCTCTTAATGAGAAACGCCACCTTATCACAGGATGTCTACACTCAACACTGCTGGAGAAATTATCCTGTTTAGCTGGTATTGCACCACCTGACATGCGCCGGGAAGTAGCAGCCAACAATAAAAGGACCAAGGCAGTGACATCTTTGACCCATCCTCTGTTTGGATATCAGCGAGCATGCCAACGAAATGGGGCCACAAAGTGGTAACTTTTGCATACTTTTTATTTTGAAATCCTCAACTCAAGTTTTAAGGCACCACAATGCTAGCAAGTCTGCTTATTTGGTTGCATGCTGCAAGTAGCTTCTGGTGTGAGAGAATCAGCCATCTTCAAAGACGTTGCTCAGGGGATGTCCAGATGTGTTACAATCCTGCGGGGAGGCTTCTCTCATCCCCTTTTCAGATGTCAGCCAGCATGCCAATGCCTTAAATCAAGAAATAGCTTCCTAAGATCTACAGAGATACTTACAGGAGCACCTCAGCAAACGAGAGTCCAAAAGTGGCAGGCTAAAACGCGGAGACTCAATCCCTGGCTGATACTGAATGAAAAACTCCCTCTTGGGCACACAGAAGACTGGGCAACTTGGAAGGTGCTGAACAGACTGTGCTCTGGCACCACGAGATGCAGAGCCAACTTTAAGAAATGGGCCACAAAGTGGAGTCCATGACATGAGAGTGTGGAGAAGAGCAAACCACAGACCAGCTACTGCAATGCAGTCTGAGCCCTGCCACATGCACAATGGAGGACCTTCTTACAGCAACACCAGTGGGAGTCCAAGTGGCCAGCTTCTGATCAAGGGACATTTAACATAATGTCAAGTTTTTAACTTTGTGTTTTTAAATATATTACAACTGTACCTCAATTCACTTCTGGCATGATTACTAAATAAATAAATAGCCATGTTTCTTATTATACAGAGGACAATTCTCTGAAGATTTCTCAGAAGACTTTTGAATTTGAAGGCACTATCTTGTTGAAGGACTGTCTGATTTAAACCCAACGTAACCATTAAGAACTATCCAACACCAGAGGCACTCCAAGTGGCCAGCTACTGGTCAAAGGACATTTAGGATAATGCCAAGTTTTAAATTTTGTTTGTGTTTTTAAATACATTGCAACTCTACCCTCAATTCACTTCTGACACAAAAATAAATAAATAAATAAATAAATAAATAATCCTTATTTATTTACTGTATTTATGTACCACCTTTCTCACCCCTGAGGGTACTCAAGGCAGTTTACAACATACTAATGGAAATAAATTCAATGTCAACATGCAGTACACAATCAAATCACAATAACTAATTAAATCATATAACTATGTAAAATCAATTAAAAACCTTTAAACTTAAAATCAATTAAAATAATTAAACTTAAAATCAATTAAAAACCATTAATCATCCTTCTTGAATTGTGGTGCCTAGAACTGGAGACATTGTTGCAGGTAAGGTCTGGCCAGAACACAGACACAATACTCCTATTGATCCAACCTAATAGGAGGAAAGAAAAGAGACATGAAAGGATTAGGGACTCCGAGAAAGCAACTGTAGGAGATACAATTTCTGCCGTCATCATTGCCATCCAAAGTGGAAGTAATGGGATGTCATAACCCAGATGCCTTAAAGAGCCAGACTCAAGAGTATGTCCAAAAGAATAGTTTATTAATACAAAGCAAAAGGGACTCAGAGGCACTTACTTCAGTGTCCCTGGTCAAAATTCAAATGCAGCAGCAAATTTCAACTTAAAAAGCACACTAAAGCAATAATCCGGATTATCAAGAGAAAAGATCCAGATTAAACTGAAGTGTTTCCAAAGTCACGCAAAACAACACAGCAAATGAGGGACGAACAAACAAAGAGCCATGAAAAAAGAGCCGTAGTCAAATGAAGTCCGAGGTCGAAGAAAGCCAAGTCCGAAGTTACGAGGTTCCAAAGTCCACGTAGGCAGCGTCATCGTCAAATACAGTCCAAAGTCAAGGAAGGGAAAATCCGCACTCACGGGAATCCAAGCCGAGTTGTAACACGAACAGAAGCAGCAACCTGCAGATCCAGGACCCAAGCCCAACATGAAAGCAGCAGCGACAAAACCCAAGGCACGAAACCAACACTTTGCCTTCTGCAAAGTTCTTCCATTTCAGTGTCTACTTTTTTTTTTAATTCAGATTTTCAGACAGTATACAATAAAAGAAATAGCAATAGAGATCAAAGAAGAATATCAAAAGAAAAGAAAAAAAACTTTTATCTTACACCTCATCATCCAATGATGAGCTGACCTCCACCCTGTCGTTATCCCTAACAGCTGTCCTTGCTTCTGCATCTGAACGCCAACGCCCATCCCTCCAGCTCTTCCACCTCTTGTCAAGACTTAGCTCTTGACCACCAGAAAACCCCACAAACGTGTCACTAGATGTTGGCTGAGTACATACATCTCAAACCTCTTGTACCTTGGTCCAATCCAGTGTGTCATCCCCATCCTCATCACTCCCAAACCCATCACTCCCAGAGAAACGCATGAAAGACTCTTCGTCTGTGGGAGCAGTAAGTATATCCCGGATCTTCTTCCTCTGTCACTCCTCATCCAATTCCTGCTCCCGAATAACCCTCTTAGTTCCCCTGTTTACACCCACTGTATCTCCTTCCTCCTCCTCACTCATTGACCCTTCGCTCACAGAAAACCCTTCAAAGGAATCTTCGTCGGTAGGTGACATAAGTATATCCCGGATCATTTTCCTCTGTTGTTCCTCATCTAACTTTTGCTCCCGAGCACTCCTTTTCCCTCTTCTGACACCCATACTACCACTTGCATTGTTGCTAACAGGCTCTACTACAACAGGGAGAGCTGCCATTCCTCCTAACTGTGCATTGAGGAAATGTCTCCACCAATACCAAAGATGTCTATAGTATGAATGAGCCCAAAGGTCTTCTTTTCTTCTGTTCTAAACACAACTTAAGAAGCCTTGTGGGAAAATTAGTATAAATCTCATTTTCTCCAACTTAAGTAAAGCGTGATGACGGAAGTACACTCTGGCAGACACATGAAGCAAATGTGAGCCATTGGCTGAGCCAAATATAAAACAGAGAGCAGAGGAAAGGGGTGATTTATGCACTTTCTCTGAAAAAGAAACCCGAAGTTATGCTGCAAGCTCAAAAGCTGAAGGATGGCACCGGAGGAAGAAAGATGGTTGTGTCCCCTCCCTGCCAAGAAGGGAAAAAATGCAGGAAGGGAGATAAATCACTTCACAGAAAAGAGAGCCCAGTGTCCAAGAGAACAGATGGAGTCACTGACAGAAAAACAACCTCCAAGCTGGGAGTGTTGGGAGAGAGAGGCCTAGACTCTTCTTGTTTCCAGAGGAGGAAGAGATCCACAGTGACAGACGTCATCGTGAACAAACAGGTGTACAATGGCCAGGCGCTGGGCTGCTGTGTGAAGAGTGGCCTTTGGTAAATGATGAATGCACACAGCTCTCCCTATCTGAGGAAAACACATTGCTTTGTTTGATCAAGACAGAAACATGGCAAGTGACAACCGGACACCTCCGGAAAAACAATCTAGGGCACAGGAAAGCAGGGAAGCTTCCTAAGAGCAAACAGTGATTATTTGGCACAACAGAAGTCATGGGCAACAGGCCAGTATTGCAAAAGCTGGAATCAGTGGGTTGTTGTAGGTTTTTCGGGCTATATGGCCATGTTCTAGAAGCATTCTCTCCTGACATTTCACCTGCATCTATGGCAAGCATCCTCAGAGATTGTGAAGTCTGACCTCACAACTTCTGAGGATGCTTGCCATAGATGCAGGTGAAATGTCAGGAGAGAATACTTCTAGAACATGGCCATTTAGTCCGAAAAACCTACAACAACCCACTGATTCCAGCCATGAAAGCCTTCAACAATGCATTGCAAAAGCTATTAACTTCACCCGTGTGATACGTCTTTCAAAAGGGACAAGAAGCTGGAGTGGAACTGAATGATGTTGGTGAAAGAGATGGCAAAAACAATGTTGAAACGGAACAGAAAATGTTGCAGAATCATTCCCTATGAGCCACCATACTGTAGTGGCTTGATTGTTGATCAACAACTTTGGAAGCTAGGCTTGAATCATGACTTGGCCATCAAACCCGCTAGCTGATCTTGATCAAGTTACATACTCTCGGCCTTAGAGGAAAGCAATAGCAAGCTTCTTCCAAAAATCTTGCCAAGAAAACCCCATGATAGGGTCACCTTACAGTCCCCACTGGTCAGAAATAGAGCCACATCAAGGTCCCTTGGTACACAGCAAGAGTGGAGAACTTTTTTTTCAGCCCAAGGGACAATGGCAATTTATCAGAAATCCTTTCATTTCACTTAGAGAACTAAGACGTTCTTCTACCTGTCCCTGGAGATGCTGTAGGGTGAATCTAGGATGTTTTACATATATGGCACGTGCTCTTCCATTTATGGTACTTCTGCAAATGAGAAAGATATAGGATGCTGGTTTATCAGTCAGAACACCAATATATCTAGTTGTTTTCTTCAGTGGCGCAATGGGTTAAACTGCTGAGCTGCTGAACTTGCTGATTGAAAGGTAGGAGGTTCAAATCCAGAGAGTGGGGTGAGCTCCTGCTGTTAGGCCCAGCTTCTGCCAACCTAGTAGTTTGAAAACATGCAAATGTGAGTAGATAAATAGGAACCGTTCCAGCAGGAAGGTAACGGCGCTCCATAAGATCATGCTGGCATCTATGGACAATGCTAGCTCTTTGCTTAGAAATGGAGATGAGCACCACCCTTCTGAGTCAGACACAACTAGACTTAATGTCACGAGAAACCTTTACCTTTTCTTCACTGATGGTCAAAGTTCTGTAATTTCATGCAGAAATCTTTCTTAGCCCCCCACAGAAATGTTGGGAGTTGGGATCCTTTGCATACAAACTTTCTCCAAATGTGGGTGATATCATATCCATACTCTGGACTCCAGCAGTCTCACAACACATTCTGCTAAATTCATATTTTCCAACTATTCCAGTTTGGTAATGATAGTCCTGATTGCCCTACATACTCATATATAAGTCAAGACATTTTAACGACCCAAAATTTGTGGACCAACTTTTCCATGGGTAAATATGAGTATGTCACCTTAAATCACATCAAAAAGGAAATATCCCCTTCTCAGAGTAAAGTGGCTGAAATCAAGAGCTTAGACTGGGTTGTTGTAGGTTTTTTCGGGCTATATGGCCATGGTCTAGAGGCATTCTCTCCTGACGTTTCACTTTCATCTATGGCAAGCATCCTCAGCTTGCATCTATGAGGATGCATCTATGGCAAGCATCCTCACTACCTCTGAGGATGCTTGCCATAGATGCAGGTGAAACGTCAGGAGAGAATGCCTCTAGACCATGGCCATATAGCCCGAAAAAACCTACAACAACCCAGTGATTCCGGCCATGAAAGCCTTCGACAATACAAAGAGCTTAGACTGTTTCCACCACAGTGTCATTTCTGTCCTTTTTGAATGCCTGGGTAAATCAGTGGCTTTCCCCTCTCCTCGGAATGACCTTCAACTTATCCACAATCATATCAAAATCTATAATTTTGACCCCGATACTTGCCCTTAATTTATACATGAGGTTGACTTATACATGAATATATGGCAATCCTCTTTTGTCCATATATTCACGTATAAGTCTGCTACTTTTAAATGTGCCAGCTTCTCGCTCCTCCTACCACTTACCTCCTTTGTTTTCAACTTACTTCAGTTGCTTCATACTAAATTAAAGGTGCAAAAGCATATGAACTCACATAACACAGCAGGGGGGAAGGAAAGAGGCAGAACTTTTTCTCTCCCTGAAGGTTCAGGCAAAAGTGCAGCCTCTCACCTGCAGCCTCTCACCTTTACCTTCAAAACCACATTCTGATGTTGCTCAGCCCACATATCCCAGTTTTCACCTGTGAAATGTGGGAGAGTATGCCGCTCTGAGGTAAAGGTAAAGGTTTCCCCTTGACATTAAGTCTAGTTGTATCCAACTCTGGGGGTTGGTGCCAGGAGCGGCTCAACCCATTGCGCAAAGTAAGCATTTGCAGTCTAGTTGATTTTGCCCAGGGGCGCCCTTGAGGCACTCTTGGGGGAAAATAGACCTTGACGTATGCGAGTTGTAGCTACTGGGATGTATAGTTCACCTACAATCAAAGAGCATTCTGAACTCCACCAATGATGAAATTGAACCAAATATGGCACACAGAACTCCCACGACGAACAGAAAATATATATCAGTGATTAGTTGTTGTTTTTTTGGGGGGGGGGGGGCAAAATACTGTTTGCTTACCGTTGAAAATTACCTAGGGCCGCCTCTGGTTGGTGCTCATCTCCATTTCTAAGCAGAATAACCGGCATTGTCCATAGACACCTCCAGGATCATGTGTCAGGCATGACTGCGTGGAGTGCCATTACCTTTCCACCTACTGATCTACTCACACTTGCATGTTTTTGAACTGCTAGGTTGGCAGAAGCTGGGGCTAACAGTGGGAACTCACCCCGCTCCCCAGATTTGAACCACCAACCTTTCGATCAGGAAGTTCAGCAGCTCGGTTTAAGCTGCTGCACCACCATGCAGCTCTAACGTTCTATAATGCAATAATTCATTACTTCCAAACTCTATATATATCTCTGGGATCTGGTATTCAGATGTATGCAGCCATTTGACCTGGAGAACACGGTTCAAATTTCCTCTCAGCTATGGAAATTTACTGAGTGATCTTGAGTAAGTCACACACTCTCAACCTCAGAGGAAGGCAAAGGCAAACCCTTGCCAAGAAAGCTCTGTGATACATTTTCCTGGGATAGACTTAAAGACATACAACAACAACCATGCATCTAAACTTGTGGCTATTAAGGAGGAATGCCATGCTGTTTGCACAGGGAGGGGGAAAAACCCGCTCGTTTCTCGGCAACAACAAAAACAGCATCTTTAAATATATGACAGGAAGAAGAAGAAAAAATGCCTTTGAAAAATGACATGGGTACCTTACCGTGAATATAGCAAAAGACACATTTATCAGGAAAGTGAGAGGAAAAGCTAGGGAGCCATAAAAATAATGTAGGCCGTGACAGTTCAAAAGGCAATAAGTAATATACCACATCTGCAAGGTGTGTTTAACAATGCACCTTAACATTGAGAGAAAACGGTTATTTAAACCGCTGCACTTTGGAGTCCTAAGTTTCGTTTGCTTTCCTATTGGAAAGAAAGATGGTGAGTGCTCCCCGCTCAGCTCCTCAATCATAAAAGGACTGTTTTTGAGATACAATTTACCCCCAGAAACAGAGAAGAAATATGGAC
Source organism: Anolis sagrei ordinatus (assembly GCF_025583915.1). Classification (NCBI taxonomy): domain Eukaryota; kingdom Metazoa; phylum Chordata; class Lepidosauria; order Squamata; family Anolidae; genus Anolis; species Anolis sagrei. Next base: position 15,864,276 of record NW_026844366.1, on the reverse strand, counting down.
CCTGAGCAGCAGCATTAATCACACGACACCAGAGCAAACACTTGCGCACAGCAGCCATATCTCAGGGAAAAAAGGCATGATGGGATGCCATCTAGAAAAGTTGGCTTTCACACCACCTGAATCTCAAAGGGTCTGAAACATTTTATACTCCCTGCCACAACAGTCTAAGAAATAAAGTATGGCAGAAATGGAAACTCAAAGTTTGTCCACTGAAAAAGAAGCCCTCATAAGGAGACAGAAGGATAGGACAGAGCAAACTCACAGCCAATAGACAGGCGCAAAAGCTCATGGGAGTCCTATGTGGCACGATTCAAAGGAACTAGAGATATTCGTTGTTATGTGCACTCAAGCTGATTCTTAATTTTGGTATTTTTCTTAATAAGATTTCTTCTGAAGACGCTTGCCATTGCCTTCATCTGAGGCTGATGGAAAGTTACAAGGTCACTCAGTGGGTTTCCATAGCTAAGAAGAATTTTGAACCCCAGTCTCACAGAATCCTAACCAGAATCCTAACCCTAGGTAATTTTCAATGGTAAGTGGAGGTGGGAGATACCTCCAGCCGGAGGGTCTCTCTCTCTCTCTCTATCTCTCTCTCTTGGTCCCAATGGCTGAGGAGAAAGTCAGGAGAAGAGGTGACTTTTGGTGCGTACGCTGGGGTCTTCAGACACGCCTCCGGACCCGAAGCAGGCCAGGGAAGGGAGCAAGTGCGGCGCAGCAGCTCTGCCCCTTGGCCCATCCGCGGATTGGGGAGAGGAGAGGAGGCAGGTGGGGTGCTGGGGGATGAGGAAAGGGAGCCGGTCATGGGGAAGGGATCGAACGTGGAGAACGATTGAGCGCCGGCTCTGCTCCAAAACACCTGGAGGACCAAAGATTGGGAACCACTATTTTAGTGCAATTGCACAATTCCAGTATTTTTTTAAAGTAAAATATAAATATAAAATAAGAGGAAAAGAGCCAGCATGAGTATAATGGGGGCAGGGTGAGAATCTCTCCCTGTAACATCACTTTACTGCCCACATGTTGGCAGGAAAGTAGAAGGGATCAACTGTACCAAGGTAGGTGATAGTGATGTTGCAAGATTGGGTGCTAATAATAGCCAGGGGCAGGAGAATCAAGGGGGGATTGCCTGCCTTGTGCAATAAAGTCCTATGAGAAAAGCTAAGGAAAGACACATGGTAGAGGATCATAAAGGTATGCACGGAGTGCAGAAAAACTGAGGAGAGTTGCAGATTTGGAAGAAAAATAGTCACCAATTTAGAAATGATTCCTGATTTCACAGTCACAGAGGTTACTGGCTAGAGTTTTAGATGATCAAGGATTCAGTTTCAGTCCAAGAATCTAGAAATCAGTGCAGTATTGTCAGGTAATGGGGACTGTTCCCAAACCATATCACATCTTATTTTTCTTATTCCTGGCTGCGTATGTTTTGTCAGCCTGTTCAGAATTGCTTCTTGAGTACCAGAGTTGTTTTCTTTTCCCAGAAAAGCTGAGTCTCCATTTGTTAAAAAAACATGAAAATACACATTTCAAAGAACTCGTAGGGCAACACCCCTCTTCATACAGTAGTTTCTCTCTTGACAGCAGTATAAGTGAGAGGGAGAGAGAAAAGAGCCAGAAAACTTGGACCATTTGTTTCTGCACCATTATAAGTAGAGTTGTCAGATCTCAGAGCCTGGTTCTCAGTCTCTATCTTTTGTGGGTCATCTTCAGGTGGGAGACAATGCTGCAAATTCTCCAGTTTTGGGAGGCTTGACTCCAGCAAAAGAAATTTCCAGTTCATTTATTGTAGTAACAGCTGACTCCAATTTGCAAAGACTCATCGAACAGCTGCTGCAAATTGCAAAGTCTCTCCAGCAGTTCTGTATATTTACTTGCTTGGCTGTCTCCTGTCGTCCAGTTGTTGTGGTGACAGATCTCATCATCCACTTTGCTCTGCATCCTCCTTCTTCCTAGATGGTTGCTGTGTCTACATCAGCAAAAAAAAAAAAATCCCATGCCACAAATGGTCTATAATAATAATAATAATAATAATAATAATAATAATAATAATAATAGTAAAGGTTTTTCCCTGACTTTAAGTCCAGTCGTGTCTGACTCTGGGGGTTAGTGCTCATCTCCATTTCTAAGCTGATGAGCCAGCGTTGTCCATAGACACCTCCAAGGTCATGTGGCCAGCATGACTGCATGGAGTGCCGTTAACTTCCCACCGGAGCAGTACCTATTGATCTACTCACATTTGCATGTTTTCGAACTTCTAGGTTGGCAGAAGCTGGGGCTGGCAGTGGAAGCTTACGCCGCTCCCCGGATTCGAACCGGGGATAAATATAAATAACTTTATAAATAACTCCATCTCCCTGAAGGGACTCGGGGTGACTTACAAGGGATGTGCCCAGCAAACACAGATTAAAAACAAGCACAGAAATACAGCCAACATCTAAAAGCAACAAAAGCATCACAATAAGAAGAACATCATAAAGCAATATCATGGCTGAACAACAATTAATGGGTTCGGGCTCATGATTCCCAGATTCTTATGTAGCGCCAAGGGCAAGTGCATCTACTGGCAATCTTCATGATACATGGTAGACTTTTTCACTTTAAACCAATGTTGCCTCATTTTAAGTTGGGGATACTTCAGAGTTTGCTTGATGGAGCTCCATGACTGGCAGCAGTGGTAAGACGGTGTAGTTGACAACACAGCAGGGCTGATACGGTCCTGAGCCATCTGGACCATGGTCCTGGGGTTATCACATACGTACTAGAGCAAAATCTGCTCTGGACCAGATTTACAACAGTGTAGATGAACGCTAAATTAAATGTTCCTTTTCCCATCTCTCTAAGTTAGCGAGAAGGAATAATCATCTGCATTTACAGCCCTTTGAGCTAAGATTTCTGTCTTAATTTCCAAACTGGAAAATGATGTTTGCGTGGAGGGAAGGGGACATTATAATGATAAGCTGTGAGTAGCTGTGTGTGCTGTCGCACGCTGGGCCTATGACAATGTCTGTTTATAGGATGTGCTTTATGTATGCCCAACAGGATGCCGGGGTGCCTCAGCTAAAGAGTCCCACAGGTTTCCCAACACAAAGTTCTGTAGAGGCTCAAAATAAGTCCAACAAAGTTCTTTATTAAGGCTTAAATCTCCAAACAAATGAATAAAATGCCATATAATCTTTAAAAACTGGTAGCTTTCTTCATCTGCTGACAAGGGAAAACTGTTCCTTTCCTCTTTAGGGAAACCTTCCGACCCCTCCTTGGGCAATCTTTCTTAACCCTGCTGGCGTGAGGCCCCAACTCCCGGCTCCAAGCTGCGTCATGGATAGCCTGAGTGGTCCCTTACCAGGCAATGGTTGCTGCAGAGCTGGTGTCCTGTAGATTTGCCCCACGAAGGCCGTGGAACCATTCCTTTATTTTCCAGCAGAGCTGGCTGTATTCCCCCAGCAAAGCTGTGGAACTGTAACTTTACTCCCAAGCAAAGCTGTAGAGGTTTTCCTTTTTCCCCAGTAAAAGCTGTAAGAAGTGAAGCTTTTTACAGGTGGGACAGAGAAAGCCCCCACGTCCTGCTGTAAGGCTCCAAACTCCAAACCTGGGGAAAGGGGCAAATCTAAAGGCCCTAATGATGATTGATAGGTTGTTGGCCCTATGATTACAACCTGGGGAAAGCTACCCAATTGCAAAATGCAAGGCCCAAATAAATTCAAACAGTGCAAGAAAAAGAATCAAATCTCCTGGCACAGCTGTGCCAGCACACTGTGCTTGGTACACAATACATAACATTTAATGACATTCCCTGGAATCATCCTGAGGTACCTCATCAGATGGCCCTTTGTAAAGCAGGGGACAGCGGGAGAAATTGTGGGGCAGCATAGGGAACCATCTGGCTGCATTTTCTACCATCGGGATCCATGCCATCCCTTCCCATTACATCTCCTCGCTTCCTCTTTGGCTCCTCTGCCTTTTTTGTATAAGGAATTGGGGCCCAGTTTCTCTCCGCTGCTGGCACAGAGCCCTATGGAGTCCTAATGGAAGGAGCCCTGTGTCGTGCGATGGGGGACTCTGTGCCGGCAGCACAGAAGTGGGGAGAAGAAGCTTCTCTGCCTTCATCTAATGAGGTTGTTGGTCTCAGGTTTTGGCCTGGAAACCCCAGTACTTGAGACAGCCCTGAACCAGCAGCCCTAGATTAACCTTTTCTCCAGCAAGTAATATCCATTATCCAGACACACACTGATTCTCAATTCAGTAGATCCATTTAGACATCTTGGTCATTGATAAATCTATCCTCCGTTAATTTGTCTAATCTTCTCTTGAAATCACCTAAGCTGTCACTAGGGATGGGGAACTATACTGTTTTCTTTCTCTCACTCTCACATCCTTAAAATGTCAAGTTCTTTCCATCCTAAATAAGCTATTTACAAATCTTGATAATTTCTTCCATTACCCACCCCCCTACTCTGCCACATACAAACTGAAATGGCATTCTCCCTCATCTGCACTGACCAACTGCAGTAGAAAAAGCTTTTTACCTCCCAGCATGGAGGTTACCTTATTTTATCTTCCTGATAAATAGGTGTTAAAGGTGACAAGCCTTTCAGGAAAAAAAAGGTGAATGCAACAAGGACAGAAATTCAAAGCCATATTTTTGAGAGTTAAGCATTTAGTCTGGAGGGTTGAACTTGTCAGTTTCGAGCTATGCCACATTCAGTTTCTTTCCATCCTCAAAATGGAGACATTTGAGATTTGCAAAGTTATTATCAAAACCAAAACAAAATTGTCACTTGTTCCAACCCATTCTTTTATTTATTTCAATATTTACAACCCGTTCTTTATCCAAAGGTTTCAAGGAGACTTACAGTAAAATCAACTTAAGACCTCGGAGGCTAAGATCATCAGGGGAGGTCCTGCTCTCGGTCCCACCTTCTTCACAGGCACGACTGGTGGGGATGAGAGACAGGGTCTTCTCAGTGGTGGCTCCTCATCTGTAGTGGCCCCTCCTTCCCCAGTGCAATTAGATTGGACCCCTCCCTCCTGGCCTTCAGAAAAAAAAACTAAAAACATGGCTCTAGGATAAGGCTCTTGGTCAATAATGGACGCAAGGCAATAAAAGATTATAAATTAATTTAATGATGGCTCAGACTGACCCTGAGTTTGAACTTGAACCTGATTCTCTGTTTGTTCCTCCTGATGCTAATGAAAATATATTTACTGATGCTAATGAAAATGTACCTCTTGATGCCAATGCTCCTGAAATTAGTGAGGAAGAAACTTCTGTAGGTTTGGAAAATGCCAATGTTCCTGAAATTAGTGAGGAAGGAACTTCTGTAGATTTGGAAAATGAAAGTACCAGTGTTCATGAGAATGTTTCAGAGGGAAGCCATGACCTTTCACTCCCTTCTGCACCTGGTAACTTTAATGAGAACAGAAGGGGCCAGATTTGGCAAGACAGAAGTAAATCATTCAGCTTGTGTAGGTCTTCCCGATTAAAAGAAATACAAACAATGGCTTCAAAGCAGAGGGGCGGTTCACGGAACCAATTCTTCGGCTTTAAGTGCCTTCTGCCGGGCTGACTTTCTCAGTTCAGGCATCGTTTCAGATTGATGAAGACCTTGGCAGTTCTCCCGGTTTCCCTGGCCATGGTCTTGAAAGATTTCTAGGATATTAAGCACGGTTAGTGGATTGCTAACAGGTTCCAGTATTTTACAGTGTGGCTTTGGGTTTTGCTTTGTCCATTTAAATTCATGTTTGCTGATTTTGCTGTGGCTTTTGACTTGCATTTTTCCTTTATTTTGTAACATTTTTCTTCAATAAAAAAGGATTGTTTTTCACAGTCAAGTGTGGTGGATAGTTATCTTAGGGCCTCGTTCCCTGCTCTGGATTGCAACAAAACCACTGAGCTTGCTGAACTTGCTCCCACTGTTAGCCCCAGCTTCTGCCAACCTAGCAGTTCAAAAACATGCAAATGTGAGTAGATAAATAGGAACCGCTTCGGCAGGAAGGTAACGTTCCTCCATGCAGTCATGCCAGCCACATTACCTTGGAGGTGTTTATGGACAACACCAGCTCTTTGGCTTAGAAATTGAGATGAGCACCAACCCCCAGAGTCAGACACAACTAGACTTAATGTCAAAGGAACACCTTTACCTTTGCTATGGGCTGGAGTGCTCATAGGCCAGGGCTTCCCAGTTCTCAGTGTCTATGCTGCACAGGAATAGTATTACAAGAAAGAAGTAAGAATCCCACCCCATGAAATATGCCTTCAGTCCCCAAATTGCCTGCATTACAGAAAGTGAGATACTAAAAATCATTCACATATTTGCTGTGTTTTCATTCCCTTAGTAAGTTTGCATGGGGTTTTTTTATACTTTCCTTTGCTGAATTAATGGAGAAGACAGGCCAATTGGTAACGGCAGAAACAAACAGGTTTTTAAAAATCATACCTTGTTTTTCTCGTCCTTGTAGCCTCTCCCGACTACATTTCTTTTAATAATTAATTATTGTTAATGTACAGTTTAGAGAGTTTCATAAAGAGGAAGAATTTCAGACAATGCAAATGGATGTGAAGCTGAACCATGTTAGCTATGCAAGTGATAATTTAAAATCTGTCAGGAATCTACCTGTTTATCAGGTTATGTTTGCAGAAACATCTGTAAAGCATACCGGGCTTTTATGTGATTCGCATTTCTTGAGTGCACATCTGGAGATGGGAGTATAAGGAGTAGAATATAAAAAAGGAAATTTACAAATCAGTTGTTATGGAAACTACTTGTGTTTTTCCTCCTTAATCAGGCGAGCCTAATGCCTAAACATTAAACAATGCTTTCCGTTGTCAGCAACCCAAGTGCTGCCATTAGACACTTAAAAGGTACCAAAGAACATTATGTGTGTTCACAAGTAAATTCTCTATATGTAGAATAACAGGCCCCATCTACACTGCATTGTAAGAGTCTAAACCAGGCATGGGCAAACTTTGGTCCTCCAGGTGTTTTGGACTTTAACTCCCACTATTCGGAATAGTGGGAGTTGAAGTCCAAAACACCTGGAGGGCCAAAGTTTGCCCATGTCTAGCTATTAAGAATAGTGGGAATTGAAGTCCAAAACAGCTGGAGGACCAAAGTTTGCCCTTGTCTGGTCTACATGTTTGAAATGGAATAATATAGCACTGAAGATGGAGCCAAAGAACAATAGAATTGGAAGGAACCACAAGGACCTTGTAATTCGTCTCTTGGCATGCAAGCTCTCCGAGAAGTAGTCCTCAAACCTATGTTTAAAGATCTCCAAAGAAGGAGCAGTTCATAATTTCAGGAAGTTGCCTATTGTTTAAGCAGCATTTACCTTTTTGTATTGTGATTTCACTGGGTTTGTGTTTTGATTTGTCAAGCCATTCGAAACAAGCTTGCACCATCTTCAATGTGGCATCCTTTCAATGTTTGGGCAGCATCTACCTTGTTGTATTTTGAATCCATTTGTTTGTTTTCTAGTCTTTGAAACAAGCTTGCTCCTTATTCAACATGGCATCCTTTCAAATATTTAGAAATGGCGACCACGTTACCTCCCCATCTTTTCTTATGCAAGCTAAACAGACCAATTCCCTAAGGTGTTTCTCATAGGACATGGTTTCCAGATCTCTTACCATCTTGATTTTCCTCCTCAGAACATCATACAGCTTGTCAACATCTCTTTCGAGCTGAAACACCCAGAACTGGATACAGTATTCCAGGTAAGTCCTGGCCAAAGCAGAATAGATTGGCGCTATTGCATACCTTGATCTGAACCAATGGTTCTCAATCTGTGGGTCCCCATGTATTTTGGCCTACAACTCCCAGAAATCCCAGTCACTTTACCAGCTGTTAGGATTTCTGCGAGTTGACGGCCAAAACATCTGGGTACTCACAGGTTGAGAACCACCGATCTGGGCACTGTACTCCTGTTGATGTAGCCCAGAATTGTTTTGACCTATTTTGACAGCTGCATGATGTTGATAATTACTAAGGTCCCTAGATCAGTGGTTCTCAACCTGGGGTCCCCAGATGTTTTTGGCCTACAACTCCCAGAAATCCCAGCCAGTTTATCAGCTGTTAGGATTTCTGGGAGTTGAAGGCTAAAAACATCTGGGGACCCCAGGTTGAGAACCACTGCCCTAGATCCTTTCCACACATACTGATGTCAAGCCTGGTAACATCAACATTTGTGCATTTCATTTTTACTGCCGAAGTGTACATTGTTGAAAGTCCTTCTATTAATTTTTATCCAGCTTTCCAATCTGTTAAGAGCATTTTGAATTCTGATCCTGTCGTATTAACTATTCTCCTTAATTTGACACAATCTGCAAATTGTAAAATATGCCCTCTATTTCATCATCAAAGTGATTAATAAATATGCTAAACAACAATGAGCCCAAGACAGAACCCTCAAGCATTCTACTAGTCTAGAGTTTCTCAAACTGTGCTCCTCCAGATGTTTTGGACTTCAGCGCCCACAATTCCTAACAGCTGATAAGATGGCTGGGATTTCTGGGAGCTGAAGTCCAAAACACTTGGAAGAGCACAGTTTGAGAAATACTAGTCCAGTGATTCTCAACCTGGAGTCCCCAGATGTTTTTGGCCTTTAACTCCAAAAAATGTCTGGGAGTTGTAAGCCAAAAACATCTGGGAACCCCAGGTTTGGAACCACTGCACTAGTTGCTTATCTCAAGAATGAAGAGGAAGCATAGATTAATAATAACTTTGGTCCTTCAACTAATTACAAATCCACCTAACAGCACTGTGTAGCTATATTTGACTTCTTGTTGGGATGAAGATCATGGAGGAGCTTATGAAAAGCTTTATAGAAATCATCCATGGCATTCCCCTGGTCAACCAAGCTCTATTTTCATTTTGAGAGGAGATCAAGGCAAAGAAGATGTTGAGCATTCCCTTATGGGAATAAACTTTGGGGAGAGGGAATAACAATAACCTAGTCAGAACTCACAACAGGATTTAGGTCAAAATGAGTGTTTTCACGTTTTTTTCTCCTGGTGATGCAGCGGGTTAAACTGCTGAGCTGATGAACTTGAAAACCAAAAGGTTGCTGGTTTGAATCTGGGGAGCAAGGTGAGTTCCCACTGTTAGCCCCAGCTTCTGCCAACCTAGCAGTTTGAAAACATACAAATGTGAGTAGATCAATAGGTACCACTCTGGTAGAAAGGTAACGGTGCTCCATGCAGTCTTGCCAGCCACATGACCTTGGAGGTGTTTACGGACAACGCCGGCTCTTTGGCTTAGAAATGGAAATGAGCACCAAACCTCAGAGTTGGACATGACTAGACTTAATGTCAGGGGGAAAACCTTTACCTTGTTTGAGAGTTTTCTAGATACCTTTTCACTGCATTTTAGAGACTGGGAATAGAACTTTTCACGTTTTGTTCCATTCTCTTACTAGTTCTAAAATACTTTTCTAAACTACACTGACAGAAAACGAATGATACTTTGGATTGGAAGGATTCTCATTAGTTCCATTACAAATTAATGTTATGAAGAAACTTCCTAAGTTTTGGTCGCCCAGAAAGTTATCCCCATCCGTTCATGCCCTGTATTTATATTGTGGATAAGGAGGCCAAAGGAAGGAAGAAGATCATGTCATTAATAAATGCACACACAGAGACATGCTTTGCCTTTGTGATAAATTAGAAGTATTTCTATTTGGCTGTTTTCCATTTCTTTTGTAGGCTGATGTCTCCCACCCATGCACCCACCACCTTGCTCCTTTCCCATTTGATAATTTATAGACATGAATAATAAAGATTTCTTTGGGGATATTTTCCTTATTTTTGACGGGCTGTTTCTCTTTGCCAGACGTCTCTCTCTCTCTCTCTGCTCTCGGTTTTCCCTTTCCGTTCTCTGTGCAAAATTAATGTATATGAATGGTGTTTGAAGTGGGGCAGGAGGGGAAACAGAGAGAGGAGAGAGGGGGGCCGAGGGGGCTTCGAGGAACAAAAGCTCACTGTGGCTGCACAGAAAGCTATCGTTCTGACACGTTACCTTGGGAGACAACTATTTTTCATTAGCTGAATGGTAATACTATATACGAAGGTGATTAAGTTTAATAGGCCTGAGACTGGCGAGGGGAAGATAAAGTTACGATTCAGAGCCTACTGGATGGAGAGAGACGACAAGAATAGCTCCATGTAGTACAGGGCCTGGCAGGAAACGGCACAGCTTCCCCATAAATTAGGCTTAAAGAGAAGTAATTTTTTAACATATTTAAAACATTAAGGAGCCTGGAGGTGGAGGCAAATGCACACGGTTAGCCACAATTCAACGCTGGGACACAGGGCAATGTTTAAAAAGAAAGAAAACATAGAGGATAAAGTTTAAAATAGCATCTAGCTTCATATACCCTCCTGGGTAAAATATAGCACCATTAGGGCCGCAGGCTTTATATGGTAGATTAACTTTGGTAAGCTGCTTTCAAGTAAGGTCTCGGTATTAGGGAGAGGATAGGATGGAAAGGAATAAATTGGAGGAAAAGAGGAGAAGGAAGAAAAGCAGATAAAGAGAAAGGAGATGTTGAAGATGATGATACTGAAGATGAAGATGTAGAAAAAGGAGGAGGAGAACCAGAAGAAGGAGAAAGGAAAAGAGAATCAACTGCAGTTGATGCATTCATTCTTGGTTTTAATTTGAAGATGATAAAGGACTGAACCCTGTCTAAAAACTAGGGTTAGCTCCCTGGATGATCTCTTCAAAGTTTGTACTAAAACCCAATCTGCATCCCCCACTCCACTGACGTGAACAACAAAGTAATCACAGTAATCAATAGAGTTGTGTGCAGATCCGTTTTCCTTTGTTACATCCATTCTTTCGTTACTTTTGTTACCTTTGGGAGCATGTAATGGAGAGTCCCCTCCCAGTACGAAAATCAGCTCGACACGAAAGCAAGCAGGAACTGATCCTGGCTCCTCGGCTGCTTTTTGTGAGCAGCCTTCTTGCCTTGGAAAGTGTGTGTGTGTGGCATGCAGGCCCAGAAAGTGTGTGCGCCTGCCAGCTGCCAAGCACATCCTCTAGAGTAAACTTGCCTCCTTGCCATGGAAAGTGTGCGTGGCATGCAGGCCCAGGTAACGCGTGCATCTGCCTGCATGTTCTCCCACAGTGAGGGCATTGGTTTCCAGGTGGAAGGCGGTCCCTGTCGGGGTTGGCTTGAGGCGCCTTCCTCTTGGTAAGTTTCTTCCTTTCACCCTCCTTTCATGCCTCCTCAAATTCTACAGCACTGCTGGTCACAGCTGACCTCCAGCTGGAGTACTCAAGGGCCAGGGCTTCCCAGTTCTTGGTGTCTATGCCAGAGTTTTTAAGGTTGGCTTTGAGGCCATCTTTAAATCTTTTTTCCTGTCTGCCAACATTCCATTTCCCATTCTTGAGTTTAGAGTAGAGTAGCTGCTTTGGGAGATGGTAATTGGGCATTCAGATATCATGGCCAGTCCAGCGGAGTTGATGGCTTAGGACCATCGCTTCAATGCTGGTGGTTTTTGCTTCTGCCAGCATGCTGACATTTGTCTGCCTGTCTTCCCAAGAGATTTGCAGGATCTTTTGGAGGCAATGCTGATGGAATCGTTCCAGGAGTTGCATGTGATGCCTGTAGATATTTCACGTTTCACAGGCATATAGCAAGGTTGAGAGGACAACAGCTTTATTAACAAGCACCTGGGTATCCCTACGGATGTCCCGGTCCTCAAGCACTTTGTGCTTCAGAAAGATGCTGCACTTGCAGAGCTCGGACAGTGTTGTATTTCAGTGTCAATGTTGACTTTTGTGGACAGGTAGCTGCCAAGGTAGCGGAAATGGTCAACATTTTCTAATGTTACACCATTAAGCTGTAGGCTTGGTTGATCAAGAAAAAAAATGGTTCTAAACTCGTTTCGTATATAGGGGGCGCTGGCGTTTCGATTTTAAAATTATTTCTCAAATTTTCTTGAAAAAAAGATCGGAAATAGCAAAAATCTGAATAGCTTCGTTTACTTCGTTAATGGAAGGTGCCCCCCCCTGTTAGTTTAAAATCTCGCAGTTTCCCTGGCCTCCCTGGCGACAAGCGGCGATGCGGTTTCCCCCAGTGGCCGTCAAGAAGAGCTGGGCATAGCCACGCCCACCTCATTCCCCTGCCATCCATCGCCGTTCGCAGTCACCCAGGGAAGGGAAACTGCGAGATTAGTTTTAAAATCTCGCAGTTTCCCTTCCCTGGGTGACTAAGAATGGCGATGGATGGCAAAGGGAGGAGGTGGGCATGGCTACGCCCAGCTCTTCTTGACGGCCACTGGGGGCGTGGTCTTCAGGAAGAGCTGGGTGTAGCCACGCCCACCTCACCCTTCCGCATCGCCACTTGTTGCCAGGGAGGCCAGGGAAACTGAGAGATAGTAAACCTTGACCAGACATCCGAAAATAATTCCAAAAAATGGGTAAATTGTTTCAATTCGTAATTACTCCTCACAGTATTCCAGCATGGCTCGAAATTGTTTCAAAAGTCATTTTAATACGAATTCATTCCGATTTTAGAAGCTTCCGAACAAGATCAACCAAGCCTATTAAGTTGTATTTCTGGCATTGCAGATGGATTGGCTGGTGCCTGCTGGAAGAGCACTTTGCTTTTCTCGATGTTCAATGAGAGCTTCTTGTATGCTTCTGCAAAGGTGTTAAGAGTGGTTTGTAGGTCTTCTTGTGAGTGCACACATGACATTGTCATCAGCATATTGGAGTTCTATAACAGATGTGGTGTTTAACCTTGGTTTTGGCTTTCAGTCTGCTGAGGTTAAATAGCTTATCATCTGTCCGATAGATGATTTCCACGCCGGTGGGAAGCTTCCCGTCAACAAGATGAAGTATCATAGCGATGAAGATGGAAAATAATGTTGGGGCAATAACACATCCCTGTTTGACACCTGATTCCACCTTAAATGGGTCACTTTGGGAGCCATTGCTGTCCAAGACTGTTGCCATCATGTCATCATGGAGGAGCCGCAGGATGTTCACAAATTTGTCAGGACACCCGAATTTTTGGAGGTGAACCCTGATGTAGGTGAACCCTAGTGGGTCTTACTCCTCAATAGAGTAGAACTACATTGCCGATTTCCCTCCTCCCTTTAAAAAGAACACTTTTTAAACTTTCAGTAATGTTTTTGAACAAAAGCAACTTATTTGTTTAACTGGGGGGAAATGGGTTGAAAAAAATCCAAATTCTCTTCTCCAATGGGAGTTGAACTATTTCAAAGGCATAATTTTTCAGTTAGAGCCAGTAGACCAATATTGAACACTGCTGAACTCATTACTGTTTAGCTTCAGAAAGGCAACATAATTCTACCTGCAGGGTGTCAATCAGTGGCGCTGTCATAACATGCCTTTTCAAAAACAGTCCTGCCTTATTTGCAGTGAGACCTTAGTGTTAGCACCAAAGCGGACTTCGTTTTTCTCCCCTCGAAAGAAAAGCCAGAGGTGGGAGGGAGGAGAAACCAACATCTGGCTGGGTACTGTATATACTATACTGTGCTTCTGTTATACATAAAACAGGGCGGAAAAGAGGGCCCCCAATGTGTTATTTCCCCACCAGTGTGAAACAAGTGGCTTATTCAGTAGGTTTCTCAAAGAACAAAGGGAAAGGGATTAGCTCTGGGAGATGTTAACCATATACTAAAGCAATGCAGCTTATTGTAGATTTTAACGGCCGGGCCATAGAGGGGCTAGCAAGGGAGAGGGAGAAATCCATAAAATCTATCATCATGATGTCCAGCTGGGACTTTGCACTTTCGTGAGGGAAATGTGAGCTGTGAACCACCAACAGCTGTCTCCTTGCCAGTCTGCAGAATCGCTTGTTAAAGAGAAAGGACTTTTCATGAACACCTCCAGAGGTGGCTTAAGAGGCGACCAGTGGGATTGCCTAACCTTTTCCCCATTGAGCCACAGGCAGCCTAATTCTGGGGAACCACTTCAACCGATTCCTAGGTATGGAAAAAACATGCACCATTATTTGTTTCCCAGGTTTAAAAATGGGATTCTGGACACTTAGAAATCCAATTAGGATCCAGGTTTGAGTCCTGTACCAACTTTGACTCCCATTTAATTTATTTATTGTCAAAGGCTTTCATGGCCGGAATCACTGGGTTGTTGTACACAGAAACTTCAACCAGAGAAGTCAGCCATAGCAGAGCACCTGATGAACCAACCTGGACACAGCATATTATTTGAGAACATAGAAATGCTGGATCACTCCAGCAACCACCATGTCAGACTACACAGAGAAGCCATTGAAATACACAAGCATGTGGACAATTTCAACAGAAAGGAGGAAACCATGAAAATGAACAAAATCTGGCTACCAGTATTAAAAAAAAACTCTAAAATTACAACAGCAAAACAACAGAGAGGAAACAAACAAGGACATCTAATCACCTCTCAACACAGGTTTGCTCCAGGCACTGTCAGGCCATTATATGCTAATCAAGGTGGTCAGTTGAAATATTCACACCTAGCTCCAGCAGACAAGAGTCCTTTGTCCCACCCTGATATATAAACCCCTTTTCCTAGTTCCAACAGACCTCACTACCTCTGAGGATGCTTGCCATAGATGCAGGCGAAACGTCAGGAGAAAATGCCTTTAGAACATGGTCATATAGCCCGAAAAAATCTACAACAACCCAGTGATTCCGGCCATGAAAGCCTTCGACAATACAAGATTATTGTTGTTGTTGTTGTTACAGTAGAGTCTCACTTATCCAACCTTCGCTCATCCAATGTTCTGTATTATCCAACACAGTCCAGGGTAGGAGAAAGAAAGAACCCTTGTCTGTTTTGGTGCCAAATTTGTAGACAGTAAATACTAAAGTTACTGTATACTGAACTGCTTTTCCCATCAATTTGTTGTAAAGCATGATGTTTTGGTGCTTAATTTGTAAAATCATAACATAATCATCACGTAATTTGATGTTTAATAGGCTTTTCCTTAATCCCTCCTTATTATCCAACATTTTTACTTATCCAAACATTCTGCCGGGCTTGTTAATGTTGGAGAACCCTGTATGCCAAGAGAAGATGCCCATGGCTATATTTATTTATTTCTCGTGTCAGGGCAGCCAGTCAAATATATTACATTTCTAACAGAACAAAGCAAACAAACAGAGAAAATACAAAATGTGTGAGTCGGGTAGTTGATTAAATGTCCTTTGATCACTTGCAGTGCTTCTGGTGTTGCTGCAAGAAGGTCCTCCATGGTGCATGTGGCTATATGACACCATTCTTTAATAGACGGCAACACACTCCAGTTCACATCACAGAATCCTTATAAAATTTCTGGCCCTGAAATTCCTCCAGTGTTCAGGAGTCCTAGCCATTGATAGACCTTTTTCTGCTGGGCTCGTTCATGTTGGAGAAGCGAGACTACTGTATTATTATTTTAATACACAGCAAACAAGATCACTATGTTGGCTGTAGTATTAGCTCACACTTCGAACACCTCCAAGTGTCTAGGACTATGAGATGTATCAGTGAATAATGCATGCAGATCCAATTGGATCTGACAGATAGTAATTTTGTCAGTGCCGATTGTTTTTAAATGCAGGCCAAAGTCTTTAGATAATGCACCCAGTGTGCCAATCATTACTGGGACCACCATTACTGGTTTGTGACAGAATAATAATAACAATAATAATAATAATAATAATAATAATAATTGACACACAACAAGATTAATACACAGCAAACAAGATCACTGTTCTGGAACAGCTGTTCCAGGAGCTCCAATTTTATTTGCTTTGAATTAAATGTCTGTTTGCAATCCCAGGCTTGGGATTTTACAGCAGGGTGGCTTCCTGTTATAGTTTGCAATCATAGGGCAAGCCACGTGTCAATTATAGTTAGGTTCCTTGGTCCCACCCCTTTTTGAGTTTTGGAGGGAATAGGAGCCTTTTTGAGTCAGTTCTCACAGAGAAGCCTTTCGCACAGGACATAAAACAAAGAGCTCCTGTAGAAAGCTTCGTCTTCTACGGCTTGGCCGGGGAGATATATAGCCTACAGCTTGGCCGGGGAGAAAAGGCCCCACAGCTTGGCTGTGGATTTTGCAACCTTATAGCTCGTTTGCTGAGGGACTTCAGCCAGCCATCACAGCAACCTGAATTCCTTCTTTTCCCCTGGAAGTCTACAAAGCTCTGCTTGGTAAGGGTCGCTTGCAGAAGCCAGACACAGTTGGTACCGGGTGCAGGGGCTCCACGCCAACAGAGGCAAGTACAGACTGCCCAGATTAGAAGTTAAGGATTTCCCCATTAGTTAGTATACAGTTATGAAGATAGTGCCTGTTCCCAGTGAACAAGATTGCAAGAGCCTATAGACTGTTAAGAAAGCTTTAAAGTACCTGTTTGTTTTTCATCAATAAAGAACTTTGTTTTGGGGAGGTCTAAGGGCCTTTAATCTGAGGCAGCCCTGGTGTCCCGTTGGCACACGGAATTTATGTCCTGTCTACAGTCCAATGCATAGGCCCAGCATACGACAGCACAATCACTATGCTGGCTTTTGTATTTGATCACACATCAGACACTTCCCAAGTGTCTAGGACTGTGTGATGTATCGACAAATAATGCATGATCTGAGTAGCGTTGCCTTTCACAGCTAACAGATGGTAAGTTTTTCAGTGCCGATTGTGTTTAAGTCCAGGCCAATGTCTTTAGGCACTGCACCCAGTGTGCCGATCACAACTGTGACCCTAATTACTGCCTTGTGCCAGAGTCTTTCCCTTTCTATCTTTAAATTGTCATGTTGTGTAAGCTTTTCTACTTGCTTCTCATCAATTTTGCTATCACCTGGGATTGCAACATCAACGATCCATGCTTTCTTTTTTTTCCACAATCGTGAGGTCAGGAGTATTGTGCTCCAAAACTCTGTCAGTCCCAGAGTAGTTTGTTCATTTTCTGTAACTTTTTCAGGCTTGTGATCCCATCAGTTCTTTGTCACAGGCAGATGGTATTTGTGGCACAATAGATGATCTGAGCAACGGTATTATGCCTCTGATTGTGTTGTTGTTGTTGTTGTTGTTGTTGTTGTCGTCGTCGTTATTCATAGGAGGAGGAAGACATTTGCTTGTTTGCTAGAATTTACATTTTCTGAAGTGTCTGGGGAAAATAATTCATCAAATGGAGATGAGCACCGACCCCCAGAGTCAGATACAACTGGACTTAATGTCAAGGGAAAACCTTTACCTACTTCATAACAATAGCAACATTACAGTTATGAAATAGCAACGAAAATAATTTTATGCTGGCTACATGACCTTGGAGGTGTCTATGGTCAACGCCGGCTCTTTGGCTTAGAAATGGAGATGAGCACCGACCCCCAGAGTCAGATACAACTGGACTTAATGTCAAGGAAAAACATTTATCTACTTCATAACAGTAGCAACATTACAGTTATGAAGTAGCAACGAAAATAATTTTATGGTTGGGGGTCACCACAACATGAGGAACTGTATTAAGGGGTCATGGCATTAGGAAGGTTGAAAATCTCTAGCTTAGAAAGAGACTGCATTAAAAGCGGCTCCAAAACGCATCATGTGTAATGCTGTTTGACCAATTTGTCTCAACTTGACCCTGTTTAAGTTTCTGTTTGATGGAGAGTTTCTCATTTGAGTGAACAGATGGGGGGGGGGGGGGCATGGACAACAAGATTGACCAGCAGCAGCAAAAAAGGAAAAAAAATCACCCAGCCAATAAGCGGGTGATGTCTACATTATCAGCATCAATAGAGGCACTCTTTCTACCTCACTTCAAAGACCGGTATGGCTCCAGACTTTGCTTTTAAGTCCCTGCTATTGTTCCTGATGACAGGCTGCCCTTTTGTCAGCAAGATCCCATCAATAAGCCCCTTTGTGCAGGGCCCCTGGATTTGGGCACCTCAGCATAAGCTTTCGCCTTTGTTTCTGCAAGGTTCAGCTGTGCCAGGAGGGGCAGGGATATACAAGCCTCGGGGCAAAAGCAACCACAAAAGTTCAAAGGCTCTGGTTGCAAATTAACAGGTGAGCTTAGGAAAGACTAAATCCTGCACTGGGGAAGTTAGTTTTGGAATAATAAGGAAGGGGGTGAGGGACGCAGCAGAGCATGGCCATTGTTGAAGCTTGCCTTTTTAGGAGGCGTTTTGCAGAGTGCGAAGATGAAAGGCAGAGGTGACCCACTTGGTTGCTAAGAAAGACCCACTAATAAAAGTAATTGCCTTCGTATTAGAAGCTCTTGTATCCATATGCTTCATCGGCTGTTGGAAGGCAAAGAAAGGTTCAGAGGTCCAGTTCGTCCTCCGTTTAAAAATACACATGATGAAAAAAATGCATACTTTTTCCCTATTTACCACTCCTACCACTTCCTTTGATGACTTTCTCCTTGTTCAGATTTTACATTAGAACTCTCATAGAATCATAGAGTTGGAAGAGACCTCATGGGACATCCAGTCCAACCCCCTGCCAAGAAGCAGGAAAATTGCATTCAAAGCACCCCCGACAGATGGCCATCCAGCTTCCTTAAGCCTCCAGAAGGACCTCCGCGACACTCCGGGACATGAGAGTCCCGGTGAACAGCGTCTCACAGGTCAGGAGTTCTCTCATTCATTGAATCTCCTTTCTGTGTTTGAGACCATTGTTCGTGCCCCCCTGGTGCCTCACAGAGCAGCGAAACAATTCGCTCACTCCTCCCATCTTGTTGTGGTCAGGGAAAAACTTCAGTAAAGGGAGAGGCAATACCAAGAGACATCCTTTCTGGAGATCAGAAAAGGTACGGCTTTATTTCCAGCTGGCGACTCTGGTGGGACTCTTGTCCCAAAAGCAAAACCCAGAGCGTCCGATCAAGGTGCAGACTGCCCTTTTATAGATGCCAATTGGAGTGAAACAAAGAACATACATCTTCATACAATTTCATACAATATCGTCATTCCTACGTCATCCTAGCATCAAATTCTATCTCCTAACATGCAAAGCATGTCTGTGTCTTGCTGGAGAGCAAGCATGGAATGTCCCCCTCCTTCTTGCTTACTTAGAGGGGGCCTTCTCGTACCAGCCTGTGTCTTATCTCTCTTCTGGAATGCATGCCCCCCTTCCTCTTCAGCCCCTTCTGAAGACAAGCAGTTTGCTTGCCTGTTAGCATTCTTGCTACACAGAGGGAACTAGATTTTCCTATACATTTAAAGTACATATGATTTCTATGCATAAATCAATCAATAAATATCCATTTTTCCAATATCTCCTCATCACTATGACTTCTTCTCATGTATTTATACATGGTTATCATGTTTCCTCTCAGCCTTCTCTCCTTCAGGCTAAACATGCCCAGCTCTTTAAGCCGCTCCTTATAGGGCTTGTTCTCCAGACCCTTGATAGTTTTAGTTGCCCTCCTTAGGACACATTCCAGCTTGTCAATATCTCTCTTGAATTATGGTGCCCAGAATTGGACACAATATTCCTGGTGTCATCTAACCAAAGCATAATAGAGGGGTAGCATGACTTTCCTGGATCTAGGCACTATGCTCCTATTGATGCAGGCCAAAATCCTTTTGGCTTTTTTTTTTTTTTGCAGCTGCCATCATATTGTTGGCTCATGTTTAACTTCTTGTCTATGAGGACCCCAAGATCTTTTCCACACATACTGTTCTCGAGCCATGTGTTCCCCATTCTGTATCTTTGCATTTTATTTTTTCTGCCAAGGTAGAGTATCTTTCTCCTGGGATTCAGACCTGTTTTATTCCTACTAAAGCAATGGTGCTCAAATTTTGGAGAAAGCAAGAAAGGTGTAATGTTGGACTATAATGTTGGAGTGCTCTGATTGTGTATTCCTGCACAAAATGGGGTTGGACTGGATGGCCCTGAAGATCTCTACTAAGTCAATTATTTTATGGTCTTGGCAGCCCCATCTAAACTACAATATAATGCAGTTTGAACTGCATTGAATTGGATTATATGAGTCTACACTGCCATATAATCCAGTTCAATGCAGTTAATCATTCTGAAACTAGATTATATGGCCGTGTAGATGAAGCCAGCAAGTCATATTGTGGCTCCATCTACACTGGCATATAATGCATTATATTGACAGTGTAGACTCATATAATGCAGTTTAACTACATTGAACTGGGTTATATGAGTCTACACGAATCATAAAATGCAGTTTCGAACTGCATTATATGGCAGTGTAAATGGGGCCTGCGTCAACTTCAGAGGAAGGCAAATGCAAAGACTGTCTGAACACATGTACTCAAACCCTGTGATAGGTTTGCCTTAGGATCACACTACACTGGAAACAATTTGAAGATACACAACAATTCATTTTTGGTTTTTCGCACAACTCTGGACATGTCTTTTAGATAAAGCAGAGAGCAGCCCCTGAAATATACTTTGTGGCCTCTTAAATCTCCCAACATTCTCCCAGCTCTCCCTTTAAAAACGATTCTAAGGCAATTATTGCCTGTAAATTACACAGAAATTCCCCAAATAGAGAAAAACACCCCCAGAATCCTCTGCTATCTCCATTTTCCTCTTTAGTCTCTCTCAAAAGGGTGATAGGGAACGTTCACCATTTCGGAAGGAACCTAGGGGAAAACAGACTCAACAAGCTTCTAAATTTCCTGGCTAAGGGAACCAAAACAGTAAGAGGCACCAGGCCATACGATGCAGCCAAAGCATTTGGAGGGAGTCTATTGACTGATACAGGCTCGCACTGAGGGAGCCCTTCAGCCGATGCCAATCCCCAGAACATAGCTGCCAGTCTGCAGAAAATTTCCAAGAAAGAAAGAAACAGTTTGAGCCACTGGGCAGTAATATATCATCCTGTTCTTGGCACATTAGGAAAATAATAATTTTTTTTTAATCCAGTTCCTCACATCCAGGAGGAGAGTCAGTATGGTGTAGCACTTTGAGTCAGGGGCTGGATCTATACTGCCATATAATGCAGTTTGAACTGCATTAAACTGCATTATATTGGTCTACACTGACTATGCAGTTCAAACTGCGTTATTTAGCAGCATAGATCAAGCCTAAGTGTGATCAGAGGTCGTCCCCCCCCCCTTTTCCAGGTCTCTGTAAAAGATAGTTCAAAATCAAGGAATTCATAGTTTTGTCAAGGACACCAGGCTGGAATGATCCCATCATCCCCTATCTCTCCTTCTGTTTTTATGAATGGACTCCGACTACCCAGTGCTCCCTGAACTTCCATGCACTACCACCACCACCCCTGCCCCATGAACTCTGAGTTCTTATGAATTTTCATTTTTCATGAACTTTATGGGAACTTTTATAAACTCTTGCCAAACTTTATGAACTTTTATGGATTTTGGGGGGAGGCTGACATGACTTCCCCTTAGACCCTGCACAGTTCCCTTTTCCTATGAACTCTGTGTATGCTCCTTTGCCTCATGCCCTATATGTATGTATGTCTATATTAGAAAATATGAAGGAAAGCAACCTTTTAATGAACCAGCAACTCATGGCTCTTGGAGTTTCCAAACTTTCTGAGCTGATAATCCCATAACAAAGGACTCAACCAGATCCATTTGCATGGACAATGTGTAAATGGCTCTATCTATCTGGACCTCGGAGGTCTGATAGCCAGGCCATCCACAACAATGGAGTCTGTGGACATACTGGATCACCCAACACAAAGGACATCTCTCCATCAGCGAGGAACTGGGGATTTGTCATCTGCCTCCCTGCTGTGCCACATCCTGTTCTCCCAAAACTAGCATCAACTTCATATCCATATCGCAGGACAGTGTGACAAAGCCCTCAGGGCTTGATGAGAATGTTAATTCATGAACTCAAACAATAACCTAGGCCAGGCTTGAGAGCCAAAAAGATATCGCACAGCCATTTGGCAAACACCAGTCACCTTAATCTAGTCAATTAGACATTTCTTCATTGTTTCCCTGTTGCCCATCTCTCTTCCACCTCATTGGCTGAGAGGCCAAAAGCAGGGCCAGGGCCCATAATTGGATCTCCTCCTGGCTTGCTGACGTCACAGCCAACCATAACAAAGCCAGCTCGGGGATGGGGAGGGGGGGTGGACATGGGAACTTTTTAATCTGAAGTCTATATATATTGTATTTCTCTGCCCAGTGGGTATGTCAATTTTGTTGGCAGGCTACTGCAATCATCATCCCTTCCAGCTGGAATGAAATAAAACCTTGGTGGCTTTCTCTTCTATTTGGTGAAATTTATTCTGGAATACTTGCCTCTTTTCTCACCAGGCAACTCACAATGGCTTGGATCTCTCTGCCCACAGCCACTCTAAATTGCTCGACAACATCAGGAAATCTGGGTTCTAATCCCTGAACAGCAATGGAAACTCACTGGCTGACCTTGAATCATTCACAGTGTTCTGGGATCACTAATAGTGGGAGCATACCTCGCCAAGAAGGATGCCACGAATTAGAATTCATATCTTATTAAAAACTTCCCTGCCCAAAAGCTAGAAACCAATATGATGTAGAACAAGACCTCTGTGAGGCCAATGTTCAAATGCCCCTTCAATCGTGGAAATTCAGTTGGTGGTTTTGAGCAACTCGCTCTCTTTCAGACATAGAGGAAGGCAATTGCAAATCTACTGTCAATCGCTCATGCCAAAAAAAACCTAGGCTGGGCTACATAGAGAGATAGCATGGTGTTGTGGTTTGAGTGTTAGACTACAACTGTGGAGACCAGGGTTCAAATCCTGTTCAGACATAGAAACCCTTTGGTTTTGTCTTATTTATCATATCAGAAGCAGACTGAGAGTACAGTTGTAATGTATTTATTTCTTTTAAAAACACACATACAAATTTTAACAACTTTGTAAGCTGCCTTGAGTCTCCCCAGAGGCAAGAAAGACAGTATATAAATACAGTAAATAAATAAGGATAATTTATTTATCATGTCAGAAGTGAATTGAGGTTACAGTTGCAATGTATTGTAATGTATTTAAAATACACAAAGTTTAAAAGCTTGACATTATATTAAATGTCCATTGACCAGTAGCTGGCCACTTGGAGTGCCTCTGGTGTTGCTATGTGAAGGTCCTCCATTGTGCAAATGGCAGGGCTCAGACTGCATTGTAATAAGTGTTCTGTGGTTTGCTCTTCTCCACACTCGCATGTTGTAGACTCCACTTTGTGGCCCCATTTCTTAAGGTTGACTCTGCATCTCATGATGCCAGAGTACAGTCTGTTCAGCACCTTCCAAGTCACCCAGTCTTCTTTGTGCCCAGGAAGGAGTCTCTTGTTTAGTATCAGCCATAGATTGAGGTTCCGGGTTTTAGCCTGTCACTTTTGGACTCTTGCTTGTTGAGGTGTTCCTGCGAGTATCTCTGTAGATCTTAGAAAACTATTTCTTGATTTTAGTCATTGGCGTGCTGGCGGATATCTGAATATAGGATAGGCCAGAGATGTCACTGCCTTGGTCCTTTCACTATTGGTTGCTACTTCCTAGTAGATGTCAGGTGGTGCAATACCAGCTAAAGAGTATAATTTTTCGAGTGGTGTAGGGCGCAGACACCCTGTGATAATGCGGAATGTTTCATTAAGAGCCACATCCACTGTTTCAGCATGGTGAGATGTGTTCAAGTTCAAATCCAGGGAGAGGTGGATGAGCTCCCTCTATCAGCTCCAGCTCCCAATTGCGGGGACATGAGAGAAGCCTCCCACAAGTATGATAAAAACATCACATCATCTGGGCGTCCCCTGGGCAACGTCCTTGCAGACAGCCAATTCTCTCACACCAGAAGCAACTTGCAGTTTCCCAAGTCGCTCCTGACACGACAAAAAAAAAAAAAAGCTTGAAGAAACATAACAACCACAGCAGTAGATGTTGTAAGAAACCAAAGGATTAAGGATACAGTTGTATGTCACCTACATGCAGGGCTTATCTAAACTGGCTGTTTAATCCGAAACAAGTCTGCAAAAACTGGACTGGCTGCACTCTCCATTTGCAACCCAAAGTGGCTTCACTTCCCATCCCCATTGCCACTGCCAGACAGGAACCCACACACTTCTCCTTCTCCTTGGTCATGTCAGCAAAGGAACCAGGCAATGGCCAGAAGCTCTTCAGGATCTGTGTGACCAGCTAGCAGTGGTGATAAGGACAACAATCCATCCACCTTACCTTGTAGGGAAAACACCCAGTAGACCAATTCACATTGGGACTGTTTTGTGAAATCCTGGGTATGAGATCAAGCCATTGAAGACTAGGCTGACCTGTTGGCAAAGCGACGGTTTTAATGGACTTGACGGACTGCTTTCAGGACAATGACTTAAATCGGCGACTGACTGTTTGAATGTTTTTTACTGTTTTTATATTGTTTTTATTTAAATTGTATATGCTTTTGGTTGTGGGCACCATGGTGTGCCGGTTGTTAGCCGCCCTGAGTCCCTCTGCTGAGGTTGAGATAGGATGGGAAACAAATGTCTGAAATAAATAATAAATAAATTGCTGTCTATACTCTGCCCAAAATGTGGGATTCCTTCAGAGTTTTGCCAAAACTCCAGAGCAGTCCTCAACTTTCCTCAATGCAGGACTAAACTGATTCACACTGGCTTATCCTGTCTTAATGTTCTGTCACCGCTGGATCTGAAATGAAGCGCCTTTAAGAGAGGATGTGCGGCTTAAATCCAGCGGGAAGCCAGGGGGCCCGAAAAGGAGCCTTTAGGAAAATTTCCCTCATTAAACAGTCTTTAGGAGGCTTGAGCTTAAATATAAGTCTTTTATTGATGAACAAACAGTATTTTATGGGACATTTGTGCTTTTGATTGTTGACCTTACTTTTTTTTTGACTCAACTTTTTACTTTTCATATTTTTCAGGTTTTTTCTGTTTTCTCTTATTTGTCGATTGATATATCTAAAATTTTTCTTTCACTAGGGTGTGTTGTTTTTATGCCTTTCGTCATTTATTACTTTTTTTCTTTCTTTTGGTGTTTTTTTATTTCGAATTTTCTTTTATTTTATTTTTTCTCTTTTTCATTGTAACAGGTTTTGTGCTATTGGTTAAAGAAGATCACTCCTAGTTGTTCCTCTTTCTAAAGTGATATGCGTTTTAAAAACCGCTTGTATGCACATTGTTTATTCGGTTTTGTATGTAAATAATCTATTTCAATTTTCGCGTTATTTGTACTGTTTGGGATTGGGGGGAGTTTAGTGAAAGGGTAGTTTTTGGTGATAGTTCTTTTCAGTTTATTGCATATATTAGGCATTATAAAGGTGGCGTCTTGCTTGGTTGGTGTTAATTTGTTTTACTGTTTTTGATTTGGGTGTTAAGGTGTTCGTTCAAGCATGTATTCGTTTTTTTATTATTTGTTCTTGTGATAGGTTGTCTCATAAAGGGATTGTGTGGTTTGTTGGTTTTTTATGCAATTTTGTGTTAATTTGTGTGTTTCTTTTTTCGTTGGTATTTCTTACATAGATTCATATTTATTTTCTCTAGCTTCTTTCTCTTTTTACTTTTCTTTCTTTTTATTTGGCTTTTTGAAGGTTAATTATATTATTATAGTTGTATTTTCCCCTTTTTATTTTCCTTTTTTACGCTTTCTTTTTTTTCTGTGCCTTTTTATTCCCCCCCTCCACCGACCTCCTCCCTGCCCCCCCCTCCCCCCTCCCCCCCCCACCTTTTTCCTCTTTTACTTTTGTGCCCCCCCTCTCCGTCCCCCGCGTTTCCAAAGCCTCCCAGCATTATGCATTTTCCTCTTTTTTGCCCCCCCCCCCCCTGTTTATTCCATGTATCCCCCCCCCTTTTCCCCTTCTCTTTCAGCCCCCCCCCCCCTTCCCCCCCCCTCTCCCCCCTCTCCTTCCCCCCCTTCTATATTGTGGTAGTTGTTAGGGTAAAAAAATCGAATATATGTATTTTAAAAACTGTCTCCAACAATCAAATGTAACTTACTGTTTCATTTTTTTTTTTTGTAGCCTGGATGTGAATGGGGAAGAAAAGGGACATCAGGGATTGTAGTAACCACATAGAAAATGCGGGATAAAGAACGGAGAAGAAAAAAGGGAAAAAAAGAAGTGAACCAAAAAAGCGGGAATTACGGTATATTATTTATCTTTAAATTTACTTTTGGATTTAAATATTATTATGTTTATATAAATCATTTAATAGATGACTTATGCTTGCTTACTGTTTAGTAGTCTATTCTGTTTTTTTACC
>NW_026844366.1:15784939-15838038 GCF_025583915.1 Anolis sagrei ordinatus | reverse complement strand
AGGAATTGTAAAGTTTGCTTGGTAAAGAAACCAGTTCTCTCAAACTTGTCCACAGGGAACAGGCACTATCTTCAATAACTTTGTTCAAAGGAAAATTCCCCTTTCTAGCTCCTCCCAGGCTACTGTGAACCTAAACCTGACTGATTTGAATCCACTACCGGCTGAACTGCGTCTCAGAACTGAGCAGACGTACCAGCAGGCCTGTAGTCACTTAGCTGGAGATCTTGATGATTAGAGCTGTTATTCCCTCCGGAATTCCTCAGGGCTGTAAGGCTGTTTCTCCGGAACCTTTGGGAATCTTTAGAGGCTCTTAAGACTGTTCTCCCCCGGGAAGTCTTAAGGGATGAAGCCTTTGTACAGGAGGATGTCTGTACACATCCTCTGCATTGACTTCCTTTGCTGAGACTAACTGAAAAATGGCCCCTTCCCTCCAAAAAAACCCAGGGAGGAGCGGGACCAGGGATCCTAATTATAATTGACAGGTGGTTTGGCCTATGAATGCAGCCAAAGGAAGCCACCTATCTGCAAAGTCCCTGAAACTTAGGACTATGAACAAACACTCAGTGCAAAACACAAAATTGGAGCCCCTGGAACAGTCGTTCCAGAACACTTAAGGTCTTTGTGTTAAGGACTAGAAGGTCCTGGACACCCAGAAGCAATTTCCGGTCCACTTTTGGATTGGGGGCTCAGATAGACTAACATTCAAACCTTTGAAAAGTTACTTTTCCAGACTCTGCTTCCAGATCCCTTCAAGTCAGCCTGTCCAATGGTACTGCTGGCTGGGGGACTCTTCCAAGACTAACTCTTCTGAGCTCTGCCATAGCTTTGGATAGGCCTGCCAATTTTTCTCTCAGCCCCTGAAGGATACAGATGCTGGTTTCATCTGTATCCTTCAGCAGGTGGGGATTTCATTATCATGCTGTGAACAGCATCACTGGGCCGGTATGAGAGCAAGAGATCAGGTTGCTGATAGAAAGGCATAGGAAGAGTCCAGTTCATTCTCCTCCCTCCTTAAGTGTGGTCAGTAGGGAGCCTGCTCTCAGCTCACAGAGAAACCCCCCTCCCTTGTCTGTTAGTTTTGAAAATGTCTTTTAATGGCAGAGTCCCGTTTCCTTCGCCGCAGTGTCCCACTGCCTGTGGCATTCAATTAGCAGAGTTACAAGTCTATGAGCCAATTAGCAGTGAGTGCAATGGATGCTTCAGCCGGCTGCAGTTGTCAGCCGGTGACCTTGCAAGGCACTCTCTTCCCTCCCTCCGGACAAGTCTGCATTAAATTCACATACTTGTGGCAGCAGCTCTTGTGTGCCTGTGTCACTTTTGGCCTTTCATTTCCAGGGAATCGGCTGCAAAGAGAGAAGGGTAAAGCGAGGGAGGGTCAAATCAATGTAACGCAAGCAGTAGCTCGACTTGCTTATCAGACATTTAATCCTATTGCCACCTTTTCTGAAAACCGCAACAGTATTGACTTACCCTTCAAAGGACCATTGGAATCAGCAAGTAGATTCTTCCAGCATTCGTTCACTCACCTCAATCTACCAGTATTAACCATTACCTGGATGCTGAGAAATGCTAGGTTTGAAAAATTAATTCATTTATGGTACCAGTTTGGAATGGAAGGAATTGATTTTTTTTTAATCCTTAATACTGTGAAGATGAGTATTTCATTTTTGGTATTATCACCAATTAAACTACGGTTAGTAAAACGAGTTAGTAAAAAAAAATGGAACTGCACTACACCGCCCCCTATAGTCACATTTTGTTATTGCCTCTTGCAAAAATTCTGTTTCCACAATTTTTAATTACCTTCCCCTGTCTGGCACTTTGCAGATACATTGCATTACAAATCCACAAACTTATCAATAGCTCGGGCTGTAGCTGGGGTGGGGGTAGGAGTTCAAACCCCCCCCCCAATGTGAATTAAATGAATCCAGGAATGTTTTGTTTTTTTCTTATGTAGTCCACTGATCTGCATTGATGCTTGTTTGCCTTCCAGCCATATACATGAACCCACAGAGACCAGAACAAACATGATTCACAAGGCTGCTTTGCCACACATTCCTAAGATATATGGGCAGCTCTACACAGGAACTAAATCTGAGTTTAGTACCTATCGGCGCATATTTGCAGACTTTTAATAAAAACTATAAAAGGAAAATGAACTTTGGGGGGAGACTTCAGCTGCTTGTCTGTCTGCCAGTCTTGTCTTTGGTTGAAATTGTGGAAGCTTGGTGGAAGAAAAAGAAAAAGCATATATATTTTAACCTGGTGCCCTTAGAATCATAGAATCATAGAGTTGGAAGAGACCTCATGGGCCATCCAGTCCAACCCCTGCCAAGAAGCAGGAATATTGCATTCAAAGCACCCCTGACAGATGGCCATCCAGCCTCTGTTTAAAAGCTTCCAAAGAAGGAGCCTCCACCACACTCCGGGGCAGAGAGTTCCACTGCTGAACAGCTCTCACAGTCAGGAAGTTCTTCCTAATGTTCAGATGGAATCTCCTTTCTTGTAGTTTGAAGCCATTGTCTCTAGGACAGCAGAAAACAAGCTTGCTCCCTCCTCCATATGACTTCCTCTCACATATTTATACATGGCTATCATGTCTCCTCTCAGCCTTCTTCTTCAGGCTAAACATGCCCAGCTCTTTAAGCCACTCCTCATAGGGCTTGTTCTCCAGACCCTTGATCATTTTAGTTGCCCTCCTCTGGACACATTCCAGCTTGTCAATATCTCTCCTTCAATTGTGGTGCCCAGAATTGGACACAATATTCCAGGTGTGGTCTAACCAAGGCAGAATAGAAAGGGGGTAGCATGACTTCCCTGGATCTAGACACTATACTCCTATTGATGCAGGCCAAAATCCATTGGCTTTTTTTGCTGCCGCATCACATTGTTGGCTCATGTTTAACTTGTTGTCCATGAGGACCCCAAGATCTTTTCCACACATACTGCTCTCAAGCCACGGAGAACTATAATTCATCAGGTTGGGAGTGCTGTGTTTGACAACACCATGGCCAGAGTCAATGTCTCAAGGAACGGGCACAGATGGAAAGTTCTCTTGGCCACCTCAGAAAGCTGGGCTTCCAGGTTCAAAGGTGAGTCGAGGAGTTTACACAAACAATGTCTCTAGGAAGAGTGTAACCCCATCTAAACCAAGCTGAATCCCTATACCTTGATGGGCTTCTCAGCTGAATAAGATCACTTCTGTCATGTAGGGATTAAATTTCAGTTTGCTTGCCTTCATCTGATCCATTACCGATGACAAGTTTCAGGTGCCTGGGCTGCTCAGTTCTGGAGCTCAGGGAGACAAAAACAGCCATGCACATTTTTAGTATTATTATAGTTTAATATACTGGGCTTGGAGCTGTCAAACAGTGGCATGATCAATCACTTCAAATTCTCCAGTTCAGAATGAGCTAAAGTTTCTATTAGTGGATTTACCCAGCAGAGGAACAGGCAAGCTCTTCAGCAGAGAGACCTTGCTACCGGCAAAGCCGCAACCCAAGGAAAGAAACACAAAAGCAATACCCCAGCGGTGGTTAGACATCGACATTTCCTGTATAATACAGAAAGTCTTTTTGTACTGTGTCTCTTTTTCTTTTTCATTTTGCCCAGATTACAGCTTCGGCATGCTCAGCAAACTTAAAGGCAGTCATAAAATGCCAGATCAAATAAACGAGACAGAGAACAAGGAATCAGGAGGAGTAAGTGAGCTGGGGAAGGCGGCGGAAATGAGATTGCAAGTTGAAAATATGACTCTATTTTACCTGTCCACGGAAGTGTTTTTATACATTAGGTTCATGTCAATGAATGCACTCAATGTATATGGCTAAATGTGTGTTGTATTTATGAGATTAGATAGAGCCAAAGCAGACTTTGGGAAATTTCTTTTTTTACGATTACAGAAGCAAAGCAGCCAATGTGGTCTAGTGATTTCCTTATTGTAAGGTACTAGGAAACTCAGGTTCAAATCTCTGGGCATTGAAACCCATTTCGAGCAGGTTACAAACTTTCAGCCTCAGAGGACGGCAAAGGCAATAATCCCTCTGAAGAAATCTTGCCAAGAAAACCACACAATAGGGTCAATTAGGATTGCTATAAGTCAGAAATGACTTGAAGGAACACCATGACCAGAACTACCTGAATCTCTATGCCCAGTGGGTGTGAAATTCAAGGAGCTGTCATGCAAAGAACTGCCACCAATTGATATATAGCCAGATGGGCATCCTGACAGATGGCCATCCAACATTTGCTCAAAAACCTCCAACACAAGGCAAGGCATATTCTACTGCTGAACAGTGTTGGGTTTTTTGTGTCATCAAGTTTCTAGTCCTCAGTGAGATGCTAGACTAGAGACAGGTCTAAGCTAAGGGATTCCTTCCCCCACATTCTGATGAATGTTTCCCAAAAGGGCTTTGTCTGTCCTCTTTACTGCTAACCGCTGTCTCCTCCCCCTTTGATGATGTAGTAATGGGATTTCTGTGAGGGAACTTCCTCTTAAGTTTCAACTACCCTGGGTTGACCATGCAGTCTTCACCATTTTAAGGACTTCTGCTTTTCTTTTATCCCAGGCAGGATGCATTTTGCCTCTCTCTTGGCAAAATGTAGCTGCATGGATATTTTTTTACCTTTTACCTCTTTTAGAAGATGAAGCTGCGTAAGTTAGTTAGCTCCAAGACCTTTTTTTAAATCAATAAATATTTTTGAACCTAAAGTTCTCACTCTGCAATCCAAGACCTTTTTTTAAATCAATAAATATTTTTGAACCTAAAGTTCTCACTCTGCAATCCTAAGCCATCCTAAGGAATAGAAGCCTTCCCTTGCTCAGCACACATTAAGTTTCTGCTGATTATGGAGTTTACTCCTGATACTCTGCTACATTTATGGCGGAAGTGCCCCAACTTAGCCTCACATCTCAGATTCTCCAACAAACAGGAATCTCTGTTTAGATGGAATTTTGTTTCCTGACATTTAAGCTTCTCTATATTACTATCAACTCTATACCAAATATGCTGTTATTTATAGTTTGCCAATGCTCAATTTTTCCTTCTAGTAAAAGGAAGATTTATTTTACCAGAGAC
Organism: Anolis sagrei ordinatus; assembly: GCF_025583915.1. Taxonomy (NCBI): domain Eukaryota; kingdom Metazoa; phylum Chordata; class Lepidosauria; order Squamata; family Anolidae; genus Anolis; species Anolis sagrei. The sequence continues at coordinate 15,832,960 of NW_026844366.1, read as the reverse complement.
AGATAGAAGTTCTTGAGGGATTCTCTGCCTCATGTACCAAAACATCATGGCTGGCTTTAGGTGCTAAACATGTCTTTAGGTGCTAAACATGATGTCATGACCTCTGTTGTGGTCAGCAAAATGTCTTGAACCAACCATGCTTGATGAAACAGGGAGTTGGACCCCATGGCTTATAGGAGCCCTTCTACTTGTATGATTCTATGATGCTATGATTGTGTGACGATCCATCCAGAGGTCCCCAGTGGTGTGAAGACCAAGGAAAAATCCGGATTCTCTCTACAGCTATCCCAAGACATTTTTCAGCCTGACGCACAGCAGCCAAGTGAGTCTCCCTAAATCCTCTTTCTGTCCCTACTAGAATAATAACAACATAGACCACTGATTTTAGATCTTTGTGTGACACCAACTCTTCTGGCTTTAGCAATAACTTCGTGGTGTGTTCCCCATCTTGGTTCAGCCATCTGGTCCATCATATTTTCTGTCGTGTCTTTGCTGCTGTACACAGACTCCATGCTTTCCACAAGACACTAAATGGCCAGGTTGAAGAGGCAGTTTGAGGAGAGAAGCTGGTCAATGCTGAAGGTCAGAAAAAAGATCCAGCTCTGCAACACCTGGAAAATGTGGGAAATAGTGAACCCTATTCTTTGGTATACTTGGACTAGAAGCATACCATAGAATCACACTGGAAGATCTAGGGAATCATACAAACACTTCCAGGAGAGGATGGGAGTGGAAAAGTGAAAACATATATATAGTGAATCTGTGGATAAAGGGGGTCATACTGTATGTGAAATTCCGGCCACTTTTGTCATCCCACTTTCTCAACCGTCTTTGAAATATCCCAGGTCTTCTCACTTCCTTGAACAAACACTGATTTTGTTTAGCCACATGCATCCTGGTTTTCATCCATATATGTAAGAAGTTTGTCTGAGTACAGTCCAAATTTCTGATATCAGCTGTGCAATTACTAGTGACACAAATGACCTTTAGGGAAGGAAACTTTTAACAAAATAACAGGTACATGAAGCAATTCTGTTTGCTAGCATTTCCCCCTTCCTCTCTCTCTTTCTCTGGTCAGGAGGAGACAGCAGGAACAGATTTCCAAGATGCTTCTATGCTTTTGCCAAATGGAATTGGCAGGGAGGAGAAAGGTTGCATCCAAAGCCATCAAGAATGAAGGTCAGAAGCCACAATGAAGAAGCCAATAATCAGAAAAAGGTCTTAAGGGGAAATAAAAGAAAACAATTGCAGCCAGATGAGACATAGCAGAATAGCCACTGTGTTTGCAGAAGTAAATGAGAACATATCTAAAGAGTAGGATCTGATCCTTGAGGCTCTAAGGCATCCACTCATCTCCCCTCCCTGATATGAAGACAGAAAGTGAATCTACATTAGCAAGAAAACCCAAACTCACTCCAAGCATAAGAAGAGCTGCAAGATCGAGAACAAGCCACGAGAGTAAAGAAGAAGATCCACCCAGAGGAAAAGTGTTCTTGCCATACATCAAGGGAACCACTGACCGCATAGGGAAACTGATGAGGAAACACAACATACAAACAATCTACAAACCCACCAAGAAAATCCAACAAATGCTATATTCAGCAAAGGACAAGAGGGATCCTCTCACCTCTGCAGGTGTCTACCGTATACCATGCAGCTGTGGACAAGTCTACATAGGGACCACCAAACACAGCATTGCCCAAACACGAATCAAGGAACATGAAAGGCACTGCAGACTACTTCAACCAGAGAAATCAGCCATAGCAGAGCACCTGATGAACCAACCTGGAGCATTTTATTTGAGAACACAGAAATGCTGGACCACTCTCACAACCACCATGTCAGACTACACAGAGAAGCCATTGAAATCCACAAGCATGTGGACAATTTCAACAGAAAGGAGGAATCCATGAAAATGAACAAAATCTGGCTACCAGTATTAAAAAACTCTAAAATTACAACAGCAAAACAACAGAGAGGAAACAAACAAGGACATCTAATCACCTCTCAACAAAGGTTTGCTCTACACACTGTCAGGCCATTATATGCTAATCAAGGTGGTCAGTTGAAACATTCACACCTAGCTCCAGCAGACAAGAATCCTTTGTCCCACCCTGGTCATTCCACAGATATATAAACCCTTTTTTCTAGTTCCAACAGACCTCACTACCTCTGAGGATGCTTGCCATAGATGCAGGCGAAACGTCAGGAGAGAATGCCTCTACCAGGGGTAGGGAACCTTTGGCCCTCCAGCTGTGGTGGACTTCAACTCCCACCATTCCTTGAGGCTCGGCATTGGGCCAAGGTAAGCCTTTGGGGCGAATGCCGAGCCTCAAGGAATTGTGGGGGTTGAAGTCCACCACAGCTGGAGGGCCAAAGGTTCCCTACCCCTGTTCTAGACCATGGCCATATAGCCCGAAAAACCCTACAACAACTCACTCCAAATTGACTGCCACCCGTCTCCTCAACATTTGATTACTTCCAGTGGATGTTAATTCATTCAGTCGTCTTCCGACTCTTCGTGACCTCAAGGACCATCCCACGCCAGAGCTCCCTGTCGGCCGTCACCACCCCCAGCTCCTTCAAGGTCAGTCCAGTCACTTCAAGGATGCCATCCATCCATCTTGCCCTTGGTCGGCCCCTCTTCCTTTTGCCTTCCACTTTCCCCAGCATAATTGTCTTCTCTAGGCTTTCCTGTCTCCTCATGATGTGGCCAAAGTACTTCAACTTTGTCTCCAGTATCTTTCCCTCCAGTGAGCAGTCGGGCTTTATTTCCTGGAGGATGGACTGGTTGGATCTTCTCGCAGTCCAAGGCACTCTCAGCACTTTCCTCCAACCACAGCTCAAAAGCATCTATCTTCCTTCGCTCAGCCTTCCCTAAGGTCCAGCTCTCACATCCGTAGTGACTACAGGGAATACCATGGCTTTGACTAGGCGGATCTTTGTTGCCAGTCTGATGTCTCTACTCTTCACTATTTTATCGAGACTGACATTGCTCTCCTCCCAAGAAGTAAGCGTCTTCTGATTTCCTGGCTACAGTCTGCATCTGCAGTAATCTTTGCACCTAGAAATCCAAAGTCTGTCACGGCCTCCACGGTTTCTCCCTCTATTTTCCAGTTGTCAATCATTCTTGTTGCCATAATCTTGGTTTTTTTTGACGTTTAGCTGCAACCCGGCTTTTGCGCTTTCTTCTTTCACCTTGATTAGAAGGCTCCTCAGCTCCTCCTCGCTTTCGGCCATCAGAGTGGTGTCATCTGCATATCTGAGGTTGTTAATGTTTCTTCCAGCAATTTTCACCCCAGCTTTGCATTCATCCAGCCCCGCATATCGCATGATGTGTTCTGCATACAAGTTAAAAAGGTTGGGTGAGAGGATGCAGCCTTGCCGTACGCCTTTCCCAATCTTGAACCACTCTGTTGTTCCATGGTCAGTTCTTACTGTTGCTACTTGGTCCTTGTACAGATTCCTCAGGAGAGAGACAAGGTGCTTGGGATGCCCATCCCACCAAGAACTTGCCACAATTTATTATGATCCACATAGTCAAAGGCTTTAGAATAGTCAATGAAACAAAAATAGATGTTTTTCTGCCTTTCTCCATTATCCAGCCGATATTGGCAATTTGGCCTCTCATTGATCTGCCTTTTCTAAACCCAGCTTGTACATCTGGCAACTCTCGCTCCATGTATTGCTGGAGTCTTCCTTGCAGGATCTTGAGCATTACCTTACTGGCATGAGAAATAAGGGCCACTGTACGGAAGTTTGAGCAGTCTTTCGCATTTCCCTTTTTTGGTATGGGGATATACGTTGATTTTTTCCAGTCTGATGGCCATTCTTGTGTTTTCCATATTTGCTGGCAAATGGCATGCATCACCTTGACAGCATCATCTTTTAAGATTTTAAACAGTTCAGCTGGGATCCCGTCGTCTCCTGCTGCCTTGTTGTTAGCAATGCTTCTTAAGGCCCATTCAACCTCACACCTCAGGATGTCTGGTTCTAATTCATTCACCACACCGTCATAACTATCCTCAATATTATTATCCTTCCTATACAGATCTTCTGTATAGTCTCGCCACCTTCTCTTGATCTCTTCAGCTTCTGTTAGGTCCCTGCCATCTTTGTTTCTTATCATACCAATTTTTGCCTGAAATTTACCTCCAATGTTTCTAATTTTCTGGAAGAGGTCTCTTGTCCTTCCTATTCTGTTGTCTTCTTCCACTTCCATGCATTGCTTATTTAAAAGTTCCTTATCTCTTCTGGCTAACCTCTGGAATTGCGCATTTAACTGGGCATATCTCCCCTTATCCCTGTTTCCTTTTGCTTTCCTCCTTTCTTGGGCTACTTCCGGTGTCTCAGCAGACAACCATTTTGCCTTCTTGGTTTTCTTTTTCTTTGGGACGTACTTTGTTGCCGCCTCCTGAACAATGTCTCGGACTTCTGTCCATAGTTCTTCTGGGACTCTGTTTACTAAATCTAGTCCTTCAAATCTGTTCTTCACGCTTCCACTGTATATTCGCTAGGAATGTTAGTGAGATCATATCTAACTGGTCTGTGTATTTTCCCTGATCTCTTTAGTTTTATTCTAAATTGGCAATAAGAAGTTCGTGATATGAGCTACAGTCAGCCCCAGGTCTTGTTTTCACCGACTGGATGGATGTCCGCCACCTTTGGCTGCAAAGGATGTAGTCAATCTGATTTCGGTGTTGACCGTCTGGTGAGGTCCATGTGTAAAGCCGTCTTTTAGGTTGTTGGAAGAGAGTATTCGTTATACACAGCGAGTTTTCCTGGCAAAATTCTATCAGCCTGCGTCCCGCTTCATTTTGTTCTCCCAGACCATGCTTGCCTGTGATCCCAGTTGTCATTTGACTTCCCACCTTGGCATTCCATCTCCTGTAATGAAAATAATGTCTCTTTTTGGTGTATTATCCAGTAGGTCCTGCAGATCCTCATAGAACTGATCTACTTCTGCTTCTTCAGCAGCTGTGGTTGGGGCGTATATTTGGATCACTGTAATGTTGAAAGGCTTTCCTTGCACTCGAATTGAGATCATTCTGTCATTTTTTGGGTTTTATCCAAGCACCGCTTTAGCGAATTTCTTATTAATTATGAAGGCTACTCCATTTCTTCGATGTTCCTCTTGTCCGCAGTAGTAGATCTGGTGGTCATCTGATGTGAAGTGGCCCATTCCAGTCCTTCAGTTCGCTGACCCCCAGAATGTCTATCTTTAGTCTTGACATCTCGCCAATAACAACATCCAATTTGCTCTGGCTCATAGATCTTACATTCCAGGTTCCTATGGTGTGTTGATCTTTAGAGCATCGGATTCGTCGTTCACCTCCAGTACCGTCGGCCGCTAGCCTTCCTTTCGGCTTTGAGCTAGCTGCGTCATCACATCTGGGGCTAGTTAAACTTATCCTCTGCTCCTCCCCAGTAGCATTTTGGCCATCTTCCGACCTGGGAGTCCCATCTTCCAATGGCATACCGACATATCTCTGGTTGTACTGGTCCATTTAGTTTTCTTGGCAAGGATACTGGAGTGGTTTGCCATTGCCTTCCCCAGGGATCACGCTTGGTCTGCCCTCTCTGCCACAACCGTCCCGTCTTGGGTGTCCCTTCACGGTTTCGCTCATGACATCATTGAGGTGCTCAAGCTCCAGCGCCCCGACAAGGCGGTGATCCTTTGCTGGGTTCAAGCATGAATTAAGGAATGCCCTGTTTTGGGCAAAGTCAAAGGATGTTCTGTTTCTTCCATAGTATCCCATGTCATGAGGGCAATCTAGACAATGGGATTGGGTCCAATTTGAACTGGTTCGCTGTCCAGATGGGACACTTGCTTCATCACTCTTTCCTTCTGCTCATCAATGTAATGAAAGAGAGTGGATCTTGCCCATATCACCAGTGCTACTCTCCCAGACAGCCACAAAACACTATGTGAATTCCTGAACATCCTAGGGCAGCCCATTTGGACATCAACATCCGATTGGTTCAACCTCACTCACTGATGGGGAGACAGAAACGTCATCCTGTTTGACAGAACTGACCTCCATCTCTTAGTGTCTGCCAACTGTTAAGATGAGCAAACGGACTGCTGACTGGGTTGTTGTAGGTTTTTCCGGGCTATATGGCCATGTTCTGGAGGCAATTTTTCTCCTGACGTTTCGCCTGCATCTATGGCAAGCATCCTCAGAGGTAGTGAGGACTGCTGACTACTTAGGTCTTTTTTGCCTACATAGAATTTATGGATATGTAATTCTTGGTTATGACTCCATAACTGCAATACATAACACCAGACCTGATTTGCTTTGTTGTCAGCCACTTGGAGTTACGATTTATGAAAACTTGATGTACAAATGTGTTGAGAATCAGAGCTGTTAGGCTCAAAACAACTTTCACTTGGGTTGATTCCACCAAAAATATAGCAGAATGATAGAAGCAGACTTCATATCCAGCATAAACTTACGTGTGGCAAGTCAGGATTAGCATCAAATCAACAGGATGGCACAGGATTGCAGAGTCACAACTTTTAGGTTCAAAACTAGATTCATTGAAGTAAAAAACAAATCCATTCTAGATAGAAAAGGTTCTTGGACTTAACTAGCTTACTAAGCTATCTTCTAAGGAAGGTAAAAGGATAAAATATCAAAAGTGTTTGATTGAACTTGGATGCAGCTACATTGTTTTAATAATGTTTTAAATTGATGTTTTATAATGTGATGTTTTAATCAATGTTTAACTTGTGTTATATTGTTATGTTGTATGTGTTGGCATCGAATTGTTGCCAGTTGTAAGCCACCCTGAATCCCCCCCCCCCCAGGGAGTTGAGAAGGATGGGGTACAAATGTTTGAAATAAATAAATAAAATAAAGAAATCCATGCAGCTACATTTTGTCTGGAGAATGACAAAATGTGTCCTCACTGGAAGGAAGACAAAAGCAGAAGAGAAAGGGGCAATGGAGAATGACCACATGGCCAACAAACCAGGGCAATAAAAATACATTTAAAGAGGAAGTTACTTCATACCTCACAGAGATTTTTTTATTTCATATCAAAAGCATTGCATAGAATCATAGAATCAAAGAGTTGGAAAGAGACCTCATGGGCCATCCAGTCCAACCCCCTGCCAAGAAGCAGGAATATTGCATTCAAATCACCCCTGACAGATGGCCATCCAGCCTCTGTTTAAAAGCTTCCAAAGAAGGAGCCTCCACCACACTCCGGGGCAGAGAGTTCCACTGCTGAACGGCTCTCACAGTCAGAAAGTTCTTCCTCATGTTCAGATGGAATCTCCTCTCTTGTAGTTTGAAGCCATTGTTTCCCGTCCTAGTCTCCAGGGAAGCAGAAAACAAGCTTGCTCCCTCCTCCCTGTGGTTTCCTCTCACATATTTATACATGGCTATCATATCTCCTCTCAGCCTTCTCTTCTTCAGGCTAAACATGCCCAGCTCCTTAAGCCGCTCCTCATAGGGCTTGTTCTCCAGACCCTTGATCATTTTAGTCACCCTCCTCTGGACACATTCCAGCTTGCCAATATCTCTCTTGAATTGTGGTGCCCAGAATTAGACACAATATTCCAGGTGTGGTCTAACCAAAGCAGAATAGAGGGGTAGCATTACTTCCCTAGATCTAGACACTATGCTCCTTATTGATGCACGCCAAAATCCCATTGGCTTTTTTTGCTGGCATAAATTAGTATAAAATTCATAAAAATAGAAGGAGCACAAGTAGCTAAATATCTTTTGACCAAAAACGGGCAACAGCAATGGCATTGTCTGTAGCCACCAACACTTCTTCCTCTGTACATGAGTCATAGGAATGTGAGGGGAGGAATCCCTCACTCTGGTTCTAACTAGTCTAGCTACTCATTGAAGACTGGAGACTTGTGCAGTCCAGGGAGGAAACCCAACAAAATGGATCAGTTTATCGGTCCATTTATGGATCTTTCTCTCGCTAGAGAATCTAACATTGTTCATTTTTCCACTTAAGTCTTTCCATCTTCTTCCAGCCTTTATGGTAGTTTTGCAAGTTTTGCACAGTTAGCAGTATTTCCTTTCCACATGCACGCTTCCCACCCCTGTCCCTCCATCTCTTTTCCAGACCACCGCTCCTGCTCTTCCTGGGGATATTTGCCATCTGTTTTATAATTTTGTTGCTATCTGATGGTAGGACTCAACGACCTTTCCAGTCTTTTAATTAAAATTTTATTTCTTTTGAAAACCATCTTTGTCAAGCTCGTCCCACTAAATCATATCTTTTAGTGGGGAGCTGATCATTTTGACAAGATGCGTGGCAGAAATTTATTAATTACTTTTTGCTATTTTTCCCAGAGTTATCTCTTAATCCACAAGTGAACACAGAGAGTAGGTGGTTCATTTGTAGACCCAGTTCAAAGTATTGCTGCTAATCCTACAAAACCCTTTACCGATTAGGATCGCTGAATCTGAAGGAACATCGAAAGGCCCTGATCCGAATGCCTTCTTCTGTTCTTATATGATAAGTGATTATTTGGAAGTGAAATTTTTCAGTAGTAGATTTGCCTTCATCCTTCCATCCTCTGCATTTCAGCTGCCATGCTGTATTTATAACCTGTTTTTGTCCAGAAGCGTGATGTATGTATGTATGTAGTGGCTAAGATGGTATTATTATTTATTTATTATTTATTTACAGCTTTTATATTCCGCCCTTCTCACCCCCAGGGGACTCAGGGCGGATTACAGTGTACACATATATGGCAAACATTCAATGCCAATTTTTGACATACAAACATATACAGACATACACAGAGGCTATTTAACTTTTTCTGGCCGCCAGGGGAGCTGTCGCTTTCATCGTCCATCTGCGACGCTGATGAAGCACTTCCGCATTCCCCGCATGCTTCCCCGCTGGAATGCTTTGCTGGAGTCTTCTTTATGGCCTCATAAATCAGTTAATTTAGCCTCCCCACACTTTAAGGTGGTACCTAATTTTCCTACTTGACAGATGCAACTGTCTTTCGGGTTGCAAAGGTCGACAACAGGCTACACACAATTGGTTGAAAACCCACTCCAACCCAGGCTGGCTTCGAACTCATGACCTTTTGGTCAGAGTGATCTCAGCCAGCTGCGCCACAATCCCAGTGCTCTCCAACCTTTCACAAATTAAAACTGGGACATATGTATCTAAACAATATTGGAGTGTTTTTAAAATGGCTAAAGTTATTAATGAGAAATGGCTCAAAAGTTAGGAGACACTGCAGTGGTTTGCTTTTGCCTGAGTCTACTGGGAAGCCATGATCAACCCCTCCTCTCCCCCATTGCTGAGTAAATTACCTTTGCCTTTTGAACACAGTTTAAAGTAAACTGGATGAAGGAGGAATGAGGGAGGAAAAAAACGAAACTGGGACATTTAAAAAGGATTCATTGGTGATGTTTTTGTCACACCAGAACAGTTGGGAGTATGGTGTATCACTACCAGTGTCACAACTATCAAACTGGGGTTCCAAACATTCAACCCCTTCTGCAGAAGTTGCGCCCTTCATCTACGGAGGAAAAACCCAACAAAAACAAACTGTCTTTTAGCAAAGAAAAATTTATATGAAGGTATTTACAAATAAAGCAGTGTCATTAGAATATTCAGCTGCTTCCACACGATGGCTTGTAAATACAAAGTCCTTATCTCCAGATAAGACACCACAGTCTTGCTCCTCAGATGTTGTAGCAATAATACACTTCTGGCAACTCCAGTTCCAGCCTTGAGCTCCAAAATCTTCAAGCCTTTTTTTTAAAGTGAAAAATGGGTAAGTGATTGTAAGAATCATGTCCAATCATTGTATGAACAGCAACAATCAACCCACCTGTGGAAGGTGAAGTACTACTAATAGAGACTAAGTACATTGTATTACTGGGGTTTTTGAAAAAGGTTGAAAAAGACTTGAAAGGGTCTACTCCACATCCTAGTATTGGGTTTAGTTTTTCATTATTTTTAAGATGCTCATTTCCAATCTCACTTGCTTTTCACTGATTGTTTACTAGGCTTGTTTTGTTTAACATGAATGTTATAGGGTAGCTAACACACTTTAGAAACAATTACATGAACCTCCTACAGCCTTTCTAGATACCATGCATTTCTGGCTTGCTGCAAGTATTCGCCCACGTCTATGACAAATCTGTGAGGTCTGTTGGAAACTAGGAAAAGGGGGTTTATATATCTGTGGAATGTCCTGGGTGGGAGAAAGAACTCTTGTCTACTGGGAGGTAGATGTGAAGGTTTCAATTGGCCACACTTACCTCCCAACAGACAAGAGTTCTTTCTCCCACCCTGGATATTCCACAGATATACTGCATTTTCCTAGTTTCCAACAGACCTCACAACCTCTGAGGATGCCTGCCATACATGTAGGTGAAACATCAGGACATAATGCTTCTGGAACATGGACATACTGCCTTAAAAACTTACAGCACCCCAGTGATTGCAGCCATGAAAGCCTTCAACCACGCATTTCGATTTGAAAGCCACCTCGAATTCCAGTTTTGGTGGGATGGTGGTATTGATGATGATATTGATGATGGGAACCCCCTATGTAATTAGTAAACTGGAGTTATGTACTCTCAAGTGTTATGTATTGATGATCCGCACACAGCTGCTAGTTTAGGAACAATGCAGAGATCGTGAAAGTCCTCCAGTCTGTACTTCCATGCAGCAGTCGCTGCAATTGACAAGTGTTTCTTCCCTGTTGTTTGTGAGGCACCTGGCTGCCATTCATACACACACCTTCTGCGCAAGGGATAATTATGATATGGATTTTGTTTCTGCCTATTACAATGAGGATCACTCACGGGAGAGAGTGCTTTCCGAAAAACAAGGAACAGAGCTGTGTTGAAGGCAGAAGCTGCTACATGGTCAATGGTGATGTGGGACTGTGCTGGTACGGCTGTACCAGGAGCTCCAACTTCATTTCTTTCTATTGAGTGTTTGCATGTATTCCAAAGTTCCATGCATTTTGCAATAAGGTGGCTTCCCTTGGTTTGCAATTATAGGGCCAATGACCCATCAATCATTGTTAAGTTTTGGTTCTGCCCCTTTCCCCAGGGCTCTGGGAGGAGAGGGAGCCATTTTAGGTCAGTCTTGCATTGGAAAGCTTAGCTACAGGACGTGGATTAGCTCCACCTGTAGAGAAGCTTCGTTTCTCACAGTATCCGGGGGAAACAGCATCCGGGGGGAAACAGTTCCAAAGGACTCCATCTGGAGGATCTACAAAGCCTTGACTGGTAGGTCTACTCGGGACCCAAGAAGCAGTTTGGAGCCGGGAGTAGAGCCCACACCAGCAAAGTTTAGAAAGTAGATTGCCCAAGGAGGGGTTAAAAAGGGTTTTCCTCTTAAAGAAAAGAAACAGTTCACGAAACCAGTTGCCTGTCCCTTGTGAACAAGATTGTGGACAAGAAGCATTTGTTTAATTTGTTGAAGATCTAAGAAGTATTTGCTTGTTTGTTGAAGACTTAAGCAATAATAAAGGACTTTGTTAAACCTTTCAAGCTTCTAAAGACTCTGTATAGGAAAATCCTTAGGGCCTCTCACTAGGCACCCCGGCTTCCCGCTGGGCACAAAGAGCACGTCCTGTTCAAAAGCCAATTGCTATAGGCCCAGCGCGTGACAGCACAAGGACCATTGAGCTAGAATTCGCCATGTAGAATTGTTGCTACGATGCTTATATATATGTGAAAAACATATGAGACTCTGGTTGCTGATTTCATTTAAATGTTTAAATATTCAACTAAATTCATTGCAAAACTTGTAAATTTCTGAGAAAGGCAGAGAAGGCAAAACATGAGCAGTGCTCATTCTAAAAGCATCGAACTATATACAGTTTCCTTCAGGAGAGACAATATATACTAAGCCAGTGTTTCTCAAACTGGGGGTCGGGACCCCTTGAGGGGTCACGAGGAGATGTCAGAGGGGTCACCAAAGACCATCAGAAGACACAGTATTTTCTGTTGGTCATGAGGGTTCCATGTGGGAAGTTTGGTCCAATTCTATCGTTGGTGGGGTTCAGAATGCTCTGATTGTAGGTGAACTATACATCCCAGCAAATACAACACCAAAATGTCAAGGTCTATCTATTTCCCCCCAAACTGCACCAGTGTTCACATTTGGGCATATTGAGTACATGTGCCAAGTTTGGTCCAGATCCATCATTGTTTGAGTCCACAGTGCTCTCTGGATGTAGGTGAACTACAACTCCCAAACTCAAGGTCAATGCCCACCAAACCCTTCCAGTGTTTCTGTTGGTCATGGGAGTACCAAGTTTAAGTTTGGTTCGATTCCGTCATTGTTGGAGTTCAGAATGCTCTTTGATTGTAGGTGAACTATAAATCCCAGCAACTACAACTCCCAAATGACAACATCAGTCTCCCCCAACCCCACCAGTATTCAAATATGAGCATATCGCATATTTATATTAAATACATTCTGCATATCAGATATTTATATGATGATTCATATCAGTAGCAAAATTACAGTTGTGAAGTAGCAACAAAAATAATGTTATGGTTGGGGGTCACCACAACATGAAGAATTGTATTAAGGAGTTGCGACATTAGGAAGGTTGAGAACCACTGTACTAAGCAAAGCTCTTCTTATTTCTCAGATGTTCTTTGCAAAGTTTGTGAATCCCTGGATTTAGTATAGTAACCTCTTTTTCTCACATTTGTCGCACACTCATCGAATTGTACACGAAATAATTATTCACAGCTGTTTGGTGTCTTGCCACTGATTTGATGATGGAGCCCAAATTTACGCAGTCCCAGTGAAGATTTCCCAATATAAAAAGCAGCTGGAGAGAACTGGGGGGAAACCGGCATAATTGCATTTTTCAAATTGCCTGCCTCCTGTTGAAAACGAAGCAGGCCATTGTTATTAAAAATGAATAAACAGGTAGCAGGCGGGCTTCTCAGCAGAGCCTCGCAAATAATTTTGCTATTGGCACAGATGGTTAAGACACAAACAGATTCCACGAGACTTAACACTCCCTTTCCTTTTTCTATAAAAAGCCTTTAAGTGCACTAAATTGGTTTTTTACTGACTTTTGAAGGAATTGTTTATCAGAGAACGCCCCATTCTACAACCCCGTCTATATCACTTACCCCACACTCCCAACACCCATTCACTCTATAGTTTACTAGAAATACTGCTTAAAAATCATAGAAGCTCTCACAAAACAAAAGTTGAGAAGTACACTGAAAGTAAGAGGGCTTTTTTCACCTTCCACAGGAATCATAGAATCATAGAATCAAAGAGTTGGAAGAGACTCATGGGCCATCCAGTCCAACCCCCTGCCAAGAAGCAGGAATATTGCATTCAAATCACCCCTGACAGATGGCCATCCAGCCTCTGTTTAAAAGCTTCCAAAGAAGGAGCCTCCACCACACTCCGGGGCAGAGAGTTCCACTGCTGAACAGCTCTCATAGTCAGGAAGTTCTTCCTCATGTTCAGATGGAATCTCCTCTCTTGTAGTTTGAAGCCATTGTTCCGCGTCCTAGTCTCCAAGGAAGCAGAAAACAAGCTTGCTCCCTCCTCCCTGTGGCTTCCTCTCACATCTTTATACATGGCTCATATCTCCTCTCAGCCTTCTCTTCTTCAGGCTAAACATGCCCAGCTCCTTAAGCCGCTCCTCATAGGGCTTGTTCTCCAGACCCTTGATCATTTTAGTCGCCCTCCTCTGGACACATTCCAGCTTGTCAATATCTCTCTTCAATTGTGGTGCCCTGAATTGGACACAATATTCCAGGTGTGGTCTAACCAAGCAGAATAGAGGGGTAGCATGACTTCCCTAGATCTAGACACTATGCTCCTATTGATGCAGGCCAAAATCCCATTGGCTTTTTTTTGCCGCCACATCACATTGTTGGCTCATGTTTAACTTGTTGTCCACGAGGACTCCAAGATCTTTTTCACACGTACTGCTCTCGAGCCAGGCGTCCCCCATTCTGTATCTTTGCATTTCGTTTTTCCTGCCAAAGTGGAGTATCTTGCATTTGTCACTGTTGAACTTCATTTTGTTAGTTTTGGCCCATCTCTCTAATCTGTCAAGATCGTTTTGAATCCTGCTCCTGTCCTCTGGAGTATTGGCTATCCCTCCCAATTTGGTGTCGTCTGCAAACTTGATGATCCTGCCTTCTAGCCCTTCATCTAAGTCATTAATAAAGATGTTGAACAGGACCGGGCTCAGGACGGAACCCTGCGGCACTCCACTTGTCACTTCTTTCCAAGATGAAGAGGAAGCATTGGTGAGAACCATCTGCCAATGATTCCAGCAAGGCCTTTAGCTGCCCCTGCTTCTGAAGTCATTCAGTATCACAAAATCAAAGAGTTAGAAGGGACTTAAAGGACCTTCCAGTCCAGCCCAAATCTGCCATGCAGGAATACTTATTATTTATTTATTTATCATTTACAGTATTTGTATACCGCTTTTCTCACCCCGAGGGGGACTCAAAGCTGTTTACACAGAAGTAATGATAAAAATTCAATGCCAGTACAAACAATTACAATTACACACTACAATTAGACATAAATTAAATTTAAAAATATATCCTTGAGCAATAAAACTATCATTAAAACAATAAAGCAGTCTCATCCATCAGAAAAGTGCAGCTGATGTCTGTGTACTTCACTCCCCTAGTCTGTGATGTGATCATAATTATGTTTGGAAATAAGCAGGAGAAGCAAAAAAAAAAAGGGGGGGGGGGTTTCCCAGTTCCTTGTAAGCTTTATGGTTTGCCACCAGAAGACTCTCTCTTTCCTATAAAATCCTGTTTCTAATGTGTGTGTGTGGCATATGAGCTAGAGCAGGGTTTCTTATAGTTTTTCCACTCATGATCCCTTTCTGTCTCAGAAATGTTTACATGACCCCAGGCATATAAGTATATGAAATAGGTATGAAAATCAAACATTTACTGATAATGCTGCAAGTCACATTATTAGTCACATCATGATTTAAGTATGCCTTAAATAGTTTTCTAAGATCTATACTCGCAGGAACACCTCAGCAAGCAAGAGTCCAAAAGTGGCAGGCTAAAACCACCTCAATCCATGGCTGATACTGAGAGACTCCCTCCTGGGCACACAGAAGACTGGGCAACTTGGAAGGTGCTGAACAGACTGTGCTCTGGCACCATAAGATGCAGGGCCAGCCTTAAGAAATAGGAACACAAAGAGGAGTCCACAATATGCGAGTGTGTGGGAGAGCAAACCACAGACCACCTATTACAATACAGTCTGAGCCCCATAATATGCCACCACAGCCACTCCCAGCCAGCCACAGAGCACTGTAGGCACCCTATTCTGATATACAACAAAAGTGACCACGTAATTAGGAAGAACAAGGAGACATCGGATCCCACCTTTTTCCAGGACCCCAGACACCTCTGCTGATGTCAGAATGGGTCTCCGAGTGTGTGGGAGAGCAAACCACAGACCACCTATTACAATACAGTCTGAGCCCCATAATATGCCACCACAGCCACTCCCAGCCAGCCACAGAGCACTGTAGGCACCCTATTCTGATATACAACAAAAGTGACCACGTAATTAGGAAGAACAAGGAGACATCGGATCCCACCTTTTTCCAGGACCCCAGACACCTCTGCTGATGTCAGAATGGGTCTCCTGCAATGGCCAGAAACTTGATCAAAGACGGAGATCCTTTGGCTGGGCCGTCTGGGTGGGAGGGAGATCCAGCTGCCTACCCTGGATGGTGAGACACTACATCCGTAATCTTCTGTAAAGAGTCTTGGTGTCTTATTGGACCTGCTGCTTACAATGGAGGCACAGGTCTCTGCTGTGAGCAGATCTACGTTTTTCCATCTACGTCAGGCTAGGCGACTGGCTCCCTTCCTATCTAGGAACGACCTGGCTACGGTGATCCAGGCGACGGTCATCTTGAGGCTTGACTACTGTAACACCCTCTACATTGGCCTTCCTTTGTCAGTGATCCAGAAACTGAAGCTGGTGCAAAATGCGGCGGCTCGTCTTCTCGCTGGGGTGCCGGCGAGGTGTCGTATCACCCCAATTCTCCAACAGCTGCACTGGCTACCGATTGAGTACCGGATTACTTTCAAGGTGCTGGTAGTAACCTTTAAGGCCTTATATGGTCTGGGGCCGGCATACCTGAAGGCCTGCTTATCCCCCTACCAACCCAGAGATTACTCCGGTCTGAAGACCAAAATTGGCTTGCGGTCCCTAACATCCGGACCTATCATTTGTCATCTACTAGGCAGAGAGCCTTCTCGATCGTAGCCCCTTATTTATGGAATGCCTTGCCGGTCGAAACTCGAACCATCCGAGACCTACTTTGTTTTTCGGAAAGCCTGTAAAACATTTATTTTCCAGCAAGCTGTTGATGGGTGAACAACCCGGGCTATGTCTGTCCTTAACACCTATTGTTATTGTTATTGTTATTTTTAAAGCTAATTGTATTGTTTTAATTTGCTTCTGTAAACTGCTCCGAGCCAAACTGGGAGTAGTGGTATACAAGTCAAATAAATAAATAAATAAATAAATAAATAAATAAATAAATAAATAAATAAAATATTGCTGTGGTCCTTCAGGAACTTAAAGTCTGCAATAAAGATAATAGGGATCGGCTCATCTATGAGGAATCCATTGCCTGTGGTTGAAACCTTGTTTTTTTTATTCATTCAGTCACTTCCGACTCTTTGTGATTTCATGGACCAGCCCACGCCAGAGCTCCCTGTCAACCATCACCACCCCCAGCTCCTTTGCCTTTAATATCCTTCCCTCCAATGAGCAGTCAGGCTTTATTTCCTGTTTTCCTGTTTTCGTCTGTTTCGGAGACCATGACATGAACCAAAACATTGTCTATCCATGATGTTTATACAAAAGCATGTGTTTCAGAGGGAGGAACAGATACAACCAACTCTAAGTATTCATTGCCTAGGAAAACTACAAATTAATGATGACAGGTGACCTTGAAGGCACATACAAACAGGTGTCTTCTCTTGCCACCAGCTATCAATGCTGATTAAGGAAGAATCTTCTCTATCATCGCAGGCCATTGAGCAGGTGGTTTTCCCAAGATTTAGAAGCATTTCTACCCCTTCGCAAGCAGAAATGGTTGTCTCCTTCTCTGATGTTGTGGAGAAACATTTCAGCTGCCCTATGGGTGTTCAGAATATTCATTAGTTTCATTAAACTGCGCTTGTTTAAAAATGGAGAAAGGCAGCTCTTCCGAGGCTAGAGGCTTGCCAGACAACTGTATTTTCCTCCGCTAAGTGTGACATGCAAATAAAAGTATTTCAGATTTCAAAGCCAGGGTTGTTGTGGGTTTTTTTCCCCCTCTGCTGCCCTGTTTTTACCTCTGAATTTCAGGGCTTTGGGGACTTGTTAGAGAAAAGATCAAACATAGTGTCTGCGTAAATGCATAATACATATATTTTCCTCACAGGGGTATTGAGGATTAATTAGTTACTGATTGGAAACCACTTTGAAGATGAAAAGCTCCATATGCACTCTAAAGATTATAAATATTTTTGTTGTCTGCGGAAGCCAGATTATTTTTTTAATTTTATAAAAAAAATGTGTTAACTGTAAATTGTTAGAAAATAGTGTTGTTCTTGGCTGGAAGGAGACTACCAGTAATTACAGAGTAGTTGCTTTAATAGCTGCCGTTCAAGTAGCTATTGGTGGTTTTGGGGGTTCATCTTAGTGGCATGACAGTCCAACCCTCTCCTTCACAGGTGGTTAGAAACCCAAAGAATGAAGCATCAACATGTCATTGCAGGTCAAAAAGACACTGAAGAGAATGCATATGCCCTCGGATCAAACTGTTTTCCTTTCGAAACTGAGATTGCTTCACAGGTGCCATATATACTCATGCATAAGTCAACCTGGTATATAAGTTGAGGACAGGTTTTAGGATCAAAAGTATGGGTTTTAATAGGTCCAGACAACCAAAAAGGTCTTTTGCCACTCTACTCGAAGAAAGGGGTTGCTCCTTTTTGGGTATAAGGTTTGGAAAAGCATGCATCTGAATCCTGTGCATTCTCCCATGTCTGTGTTCCTACATTACACTATGTAACATGATTTTTGTTCCTAATTTACAAATTTATGCACATTGCCTGTGTTTATTCATGCACAATTCCACATTGGACAAAAAGGTCCCAACCTTTTTCTAGAAAACTTAAAGTTACATAAGCACCAGCAGGATTCCCACCAATGAATTTGGCTACAGAGACAGGTGAATTTTTTGACCAATTCATTTCCAAAATAACAACAAATTCAAAACATGGTTCACATCCCTGAGATAGAAAAGACTCCAGTGTGTTTCTTAACAAATGAGAGAAAAGGGTAATCTGAAAAATTCTCCCATCCATCATAAAGATTTTCACACAGCTAGAGCAGACAACACTTTTTCACAGACACCCACTGAATTGACAGGATCCATATGCAATTCACTATGAATGACAGCAGTCACAGATCTGCCATCTTCCCACAACTTATCTTTCTTCCCTCAACATTTGAGCCAGGAAAAGCTAATTTGGTTGTTAAACTTGTGGCTATTAACGAATTTCTAGAAAACAGGAAAAGGTGTCTCTGGATAACTGGTGGAAGCGAATCTGGGATACCTGGTTGTGAGAGAAATTGTCAGACATCGTAAGAACTACCAAGAGACTAATAAAGCAGGGCACTTCTGTTGAAAAATGTCATCCATTTATTGAATTTGTCAATACAGAAACACAATCAAGGCATCCAACTCTACATCACCTTGGACTTTGGATTGACATTTTGCATCTGAACAGTCAGTGCTGTCGATAAGAATGCAGATCCTGCCAAAGGTTTCATCACTTGAAACAAATGGCTGATGAAACTGGAATTAAGAGCACTGCACTGATTTATTTGTGGAATACATCTTGTTAGTGATTATTATTATTTCTGTTCATATTTTATTGATTTGATGATATTCCCATTAGATGTACAGTCGGGCCCCCACACCCACACGATCTGTATCCATGGATTTAGCCATCCACACTCAAAGATATTCAAAATCTCACAAAATTTCAGAACTCATTGGAGCTTTTGCCATTTTATCTAAGGGACATTGACTATAATGGGATTAGAGTATTTGGTATCCATGGAGGAGAGTAAGGGAACCAAACTTCAGCAGATACCTGAAAGCCTTCTGGATTCACTTTTAGGTATACCAATTCAATAAAAGACATTAAAAGAAGCTGGGGAGATTTAAACTGCTCCATGTTGGCAACCAGTTATTTGGCAAAGAAGGAAGCAAGGGCAGTGGTGTCTTTAAAAATAATAATAATGTTTTAACATTAAAAGGCTCAAATAAAGAAAATAACACTCTTTCTCACTCTCTTTCAATAGATAGATAGACACACATACATACATACATACATATACACACAGAGAGAGTTTCTCCAACAAAGATACATCCAACTCTAGGTTTTATGTAAAGTAAAGGGTTTTCCCCTGACATTAAGTCCAGTCGTGTCCAACTCTGCTCAACTCCATTTCAAAGCTGAAGAGCCGGCATTGTCTATAGACACCTCCAAGGTCATGTGACCTGCATGACTGCATGGAGCGCCATTACCTTCCCGCCAAAGTGGTATCTATTGATCTACTACTCACATTTGCATGTTTTCGAACTGCTAGATTGGCAGAAAGTGGGGCTGACAGCGGAAGCTCACGCCGCTCCCTGGATTTGAACCTGCAACCTTTTGGTCAACAAGTTTAGCAGCTCAGCAGTTTAACCCACTGTGTCATAGGCTCCCCACAACTCTAATTATATATATAAAACTCTAAAAATACATACATGCATGCCTACATACATAAACCAATCTTGAAAGAGGATGTCCTGCTTCCCTTTGGTTAGTTTTTGTATGCTGCTAGTATACTGTCTGATGGTTTTAATCAGTTATAACTGTGATATTATGTGGTAAATTGGTGTATTATATAGTGTATTGTATGTTGTAATTGCTAGGCATCGAATTGTGCCTTTTGTAAGCCGCCCTGAGTCCCCCCTAGGGGGTTGAGAAGGGTGGGGTAGAAGCACCCCAAATAAATAAATAATGCAATGTTTTTTCTTCCTACTTATATCCAGTGAATTATCCCTACAGTTTCTATTTCCAGACAGTCTTCTGATGGCACATGCCTTCATTCATTCATTCATTTAGAATAGGCCTGGGCAGGCCTGTAGCAAGGATTTTGATTTTGGGTGGGGGGGCTGAGTTTGATTCGGGGGGGGGGGGGGGCTGAGTCTGAGTGAAGAGGTCTACCCTAGCAAACCTTTTGTATCGTTACCCCAATACCCCCATCATATGGGATATATTGAGTATGGTGATCAGATAATGATATGAATAAACATAACAGTTTAAATAATGCACCAGTAAGGCCTTCTGGAGTGCCTTGGACTGCGAGAAGATCCAACCAGTCCATCCTCCAGGAAATAAAGCCCGACTGCTCACTGGAGGGAAGGAGACTACAGACAAAGTTGAAGTACTTTGGCCACATCATGAGGAGACAGCAAAGCCTAGAGAAGACAATTATGCTGGGGAAATTGGAAGGTAAAAGGAAGAGGGGCCGACCAAGGGCAAGATGGATGGATGGCATCCTTGAAGTGACTGGACTGACCTTGAAGGAGCTGGGGGTGGTGACGGCCGACAGGGAGCTCTGGCGTAGGCTGGTCCATGAGGTCACGAAGAGTCGGAGACGACTGAACGAATGAACAACAACCTTTTCTCCCATGAGAATTTCAGGGAGGGGGGGCTACATGCCTGGCAAACTTGGGCCCTCCAGGTGTTTTGGACTACAACTCCCACAATTCCTAACAGTTGGTAGCTGTTAGGAATTGTGGGAGTTAAAGTCCAAAACACCAGGACAGCCAAAGTTTGCCCATGCCTGGTTTGGACTCACCTTTCACCAAATCCTGGAACTGCTGGCATCTTAAAGAACACAAAACCGAAATGTTTATGAAAACCTAGTTCAAGCCATGTAAAGTGCTTGCTGAAAGAAAAGCAAACAAGCCAGGGAAGACTTTAAAACAAATACGTTGTTTAAAAAACAAGATAAAACCCAGTAAAACAATACACCACTGAATCAACATAACACTAAAAAGTCCTTGCAGTCACTTCCCGAAATCCTGTCAGAACAGGAGAGTTCACACATTCATTTTCAAAGAGTTGCATCTCTGGGAATGTAATGTTAAACTTTGTCTCCTTGATGTAGGATCTCTTCCAGAAAATGTGTTGAGCTGCTCTACTGTAGTATCAAATGCCTGCTTGAAGGTGCAATCAAATGCATAACCAAATACACATCCCATAACCTCTTATGTGCCTCACATGCTCATGCACATCTGCATGCACAACTCTGCTTCTGCCACATTGAACTTAAAACAGATGTTATGTGGTAGATAAAGGTTTCCAGTCACTTATGCATAATGGACCAGCAGGGTTCCAGCCATTGAAATGCAATCTCTGAACCTGTGGTGCTTCTCCATTGTCCACTACTAATTATTTTCCTCCACCTCTGGCCTTGTTCTTTATCTCTCTCCCCCGACTCCATTCCCCACAAAGAACTACAAAGGGAGCCCAGAAAAGACAACAAAGAGTTGGGCCTCTTTTCCTCTTTTTAAACTAGGTGTCAGATGTCAGCTTTTTTGCTCATCTGGGATGTTAATAATACAAACAGTGACATAGAGGCTCCCCAGTTTAGAATAAGCCACAGGAAACTTGCCAAAGAATCGATGGGTTTCGGTGATGGCCCATCTTCCCAACCAACCTCCTGTCTCCATGGCCCCATCTTATCCTCAGAGGACAACAAGGGAAGGACGTTTTGCTGGTCTGTTTGTTTGCACACCACAGCATTGTGGCAAAGTTACGAAATAATTTAATTAGACTTGAATTAAACAGCAATAATGCTCCAAGCCCAAGTGTGACTTTCTGAAGAAGAGGTTGGTGGTATCAATGCTACCTCAGCATAACCAATGTTGTGGGGGCGGGAATCATGAACTTTTAAGTTATATTACAATACAACCCGCGTATCTGATAGGCATCACACTGGCAACGAAGATCCGCATAGTCAAAGCAATGGTATTCCCCGTAGGAACCTATGATGTGAGAGCTGGACCATAAGGAAGGCTGAGTGAAGGAAGAGAATTGCTTTTGAACTGTGGTGTTGGAGGAAAGTTCTGAGAGTGCCTTGGACAGCAAGAAGATCCAACCAGTCCATCCTCCTGGAAAAAAAGCCCGACTGCTCACTGGAGGGAAGGATATTAGAAGCAAAGTTGAAGTACTTTGGACACATAATGAGAAGATAGGAAAGCTTAGAGAAGACAATGATGCTGGGGAAATAGAAGGAAAAAGGAAGATGGGCCAACCAAGGGCAAGATGGATGGATGGGATCATTGAAATGACTGGCTTGACTTTGAAGGAACTGGCAGTGGCCACAGCCAACAGGGAGTTCTTGCATGGGCCGGTTGAAATTCCTGGTTACGAGTGGAAGCAACTGAATGAATACAACAACATCTGATGGACCAGTACCCACGGTTTCATTTATCCATGTCTGACAAAATATGACCTCTCTAAGTATTTTCTAGGTTCTCCAGTGTGATCGTAGGGAATTCCTGGGTTGTGACTCCTTCATTTCAGGAAGGATTGCTATTATTTGTGGTTTCACGTATCTACACCAATTCCAGGAACATGTGCCATGTAAAAAATGGTTCACTATTATTCATCATTTCACATATCTATATGAAGCCCAGGAACATATCCTGTGCAGATATGATGGTTGAGCTTGGTCTCTCATCAAGGAAACCAAAGTCACCAGCCAATCAAGTCACCAGCCTCTGCAATGCAAGAAATACAGCTTAATGGTGTAACATTAGAAAATGTTTACCATTTCTGCTACCTTGGCAGCCACCTCTCCACAAAAGTCAACATTAACACAATACAACACCGGCCAAGCTCTGCGAGTGCAGCATTTTTCTGAATGAAGCAGAGTGTGTTTGAGGATCGGGACATCCTCAAACACCAAGTTCTTGTTTGTAAAACTATTGTCCTCCCAACCCTGCTATATGCCTGTGAAACGTGGACTGTCTACAGACGTCACACTCAACTCCTGGAATGATTCCATCAGCATTTCCTCTGAAAAATCCTACAAATCTCTTGGGAAGACAGGCAGACAAATGTCAGCATGCTGGAAGAAGCAAAGACTACTAGCAATGAAGTGCCATCAACTTTGCTGGAGCAGCCACATTGTCCGAATACCCAATCACCGACTCCCAAAACAGTTATTGCCCACTGGGTGACATTGGTTAAATCACACCCTCTGAGCCACAGAAAACCCCACAAGAGGGTCACTTTAAGGTTGCCATAATTTATTTATTTTATTTATTTATTTTATACACTTGTATACCGCTAATATCTCAGCCTAAGTCGGCGACTCATTGCGGTTTACAACAATTAAAAACAGTATTCAATTTAAAACATAAAACACATATACAATACAAATTATTGGGCCACCAATAATAATCCCATGCATCTCGTAACTAAAATCACAGTCCAAAATTCGTCATCCATGATTACCAGTCCTTTAGTCATCAATATACATTGCAACGGATTAACCGAATGCTTGTTTAAACATCCATGTTTTTAATCTCTTCCGAAACACCATCAGCGAGGAGGCTGATCGTACCTCTATAGGGAGGGTGTTCCAAAGCCGAGGGGCCACCACAGAAAAGGCCCTGTCTCTCGTTCCCGCCAGCCGCACTTGGGAAGCCGGCGGGATAGAGAGCAGGGACTCTCCAGAAGATCTTAGGGTCCTGGTGGGCTGATAGGCTGAGATACGTTCGGATAGATAAGTTGGGCCAGAACCGTTTAAGGCTTTAAAGGCCAACGCCAGCACTTTGAATTGAGCCCGGTAGCAGATCGGCAGCCAGTGGAGCTGGTGCAGCAGAGGAGTTGTGTGCTCCCTGCGCCCCGCTCCTGTTAGTATCATGGCTGCCGCCCGTTGGACTAATTGGAGCTTCCGGGCTGTCTTCAAAGGCAACCCCACGTAGAGAGCGTTGCAGTAGTCAAGGCGGGATGTAACCAGAGCGTGGACTACCGTGGCTAAGTCAGACTTCCCAAGGTACGGTCGCAGTTGGCGCACAAGTTTTAATTGTGCGAATGCTCCCCTGGTCACCGCCGAAACCTGGGGTTCCAGGCTCAGCGATGAGTCCAGGATCACACCCAAACTGCGAACCTGCGTCTTCAGGGGGAGTGCGACACCGTCTAACACAGGCTGTAACCCTATACCCTGTTCGGCCTTGCGACTAACCAGGAGTACCTCTGTCTTGTCTGGATTCAATTTCAATTTGTTCGCTCCCATCCAGACCGTCACAGCGGCCAAGCACCGGTTCAGGACCTCGACAGCCTCCTTAGTAGCAGGTGGAAAGGAGTGACAGAGCTGGACATCATCTGCGTACAAATGACATCGCACTCCGAAACTCCGGATGATCTCGCCCAGCGGCTTCATGTAGATGTTAAACAACATGGGAGACAGTATTGAACCCTGAGGAACCCCACAAGACAAAGGTTGTGGGGTTGAACAGGAGTCTCCCAATAACACCTTCTGAGACCGACCCTCGAGGAATGAGCGGAGCCACTGCAGAACAGTACCTCCAAGACCCATCCCCGCGAGGCGTCCCAGAAGGATACCGTGGTCGACGGTATCGAAGGCCGCTGAGAGGTCGAGCAGCACCAACAGGGACACACTCCCCCTGTCGAGCTCCCGACGCAGATCATCCACTAAGGCGACCAAGGCTGTCTCGGTACCATGCCCCGGCCTAAAGCCAGACTGTGCCGGATCCAGATAATCCGTGTCTACCAAGAATGCCTGGAGTTGTGAGGCCACCACACGTTCCATGACTTTGCCCAAAAAGGGGAGATTGGAAACAGGCCGATAGTTGACGAATTGAGTGGGGTCCAGTGATGGTTTCTTCAACAGCGGTTTTATCACAGCTTGCTTTAAGCTGGCTGGAATTTTGCCCTCCCGAAGGGAGGCATTAACCACCACCTTCACCCACTCGGCCACTCCCCCTCTGGCCTCCTTTAGAAGCCAGGATGGGCAGGGGTCTAGGATGCATGTGGTAGCTCTCATTCCTCCAAGTACCTTGTCCACATCCTCGGATTGAACCAATTGAAATGAATCCATCAAATGAAATGAAGCCATGACCAATTTGAAGGAACAAAACAACAACAACAAATCACTACTACTAGTCTGATAGATAAGACCAGATACAAACAAAGATTCAAAACCAGATACAACAGAGTCACTTGAATATTTTGGGATACCTTTCAGAAAGTCCTGGAACGTTGGATAAGCAAAAGTGTTGGATAATAAGGAGGGATTAAGGAAAAGCCTATTAAACATCAAATTAGGTTATGATTTTACAAATTAAGCACCAAAACATCCTGTTTCGACAGAAAAAGCAGTTCAATACACAGTAACATTATGTAGTAATGACTGTATTTACTAATTTTGCACCAAAACATCACAATGCATTGAAATAGCTGTGGATCCAGGTGGGAGGCAGACTGCGTTGGATAATACAGAATGTTGGATGAGCAAAGGTTGGGGGACTCCACTGTATAATTTTAAGACATCAGCCGCCTTGAGTCCTGGTTTGGAAAAAAAAGGTTGTTTATAAGTAGCAGCCAAAACCTTGCATCTGAGACATAGCCATGATGGCATAGCTGAATGCTCTATCTGGGTTCAGCCCCCTAATTCCAGACTTAAAATCCAGGCAGCCAAACCAACTGAAGGAGTTATGCAGTGCTGATGAGCAAGACACCAAGGAATGATACACCCAGCCCCTTCTGCCAGTAAACCACACTCCACTAGGCAGCTCTGTAGTATCATCCTTCAGTGCCTTGTTTACTTGTGCTGCAGAACTCCTTCAACTGGTGTGTCTGCCTGGATTTTAAGGTGGGCTTAGGGGGCATTTGCAATCATGGCAATGGTGTCATCATCCTGGATGAGAATACCAAAATGGGCAAGGTCATAAGTTTGACCTATGACATCGTAAATATGAATAGGATGCCAGTCAATGTTAAAAATAACTCGCAGATTCGTAGAGTTAGCTGTGACCTCAAGGGCCATCCAGTGCGACCCCATTCTGGCAAGCATTTATTTATTTATTTATTGTGTCAGGAGCAACCAGGCATTTGTATTACATTTTTAAACAGACAGACAGACAAAACACAAAGTTTGCAAGCTTGGTAGTTGATTAAATGTCCTTTGACCAGTATCTGGCCATTTGGAGTGCCTCTCGTGTTGCCGCAAGGGGGTCCTCCATTGTGCATGTAGCAGGATTCAGGTTGCATTGCAGCAGGTGGTCAGTGGTTTGCTCTTCTCCACACTCGCATGTCGTGGATTCCACTTGGTAGCCCCATTTCTTAAGGTTGGCTCTGCATCTCGTGGTGCCAGAGCGCAGTCTGTTCAGCGCCTTCCAAGTCGCCCAGTCTTCTGTGTGCCCAGGGGGGAGTCTCTCATTTGGTATCAGCCATTGGATTGAGGTTCTGGGTTTGAGCCTGCCACTTTTAGACTCTCACTTGCTGAGGTGTTCCAGCGAGTGTCTCTGTAGATCTTAGAAAACTATTTCTAGATTTAAGTCGTTGACATGCTGGCTGATACCCAAACAAGGGCTGATCTGGAGATGTCACTGCCAAGCAGGAACACACAATCAAAACACTCCCAACAGATAAGTGGAATCTGTTAATAATAACTCGTAGATTTGTAGAGTTAGCTGTGACCTCAAAGGCCATCCAGTGCACCCCATTCTGCCAAGCAGGAACACACAATCCAAACACTCCCAACAGATAAGTGGAATCTCTTTTCTTGTAGCAACAATAGCAACAAAAGCACTGTGATATTGCAACACTAATATTATGATTATTTACTGCAAACACAGGTAAAGTGCAGCCTTGAACTACTCAAAATTGCTTTTTTGTTGTTCCTTTATAGTATTAGGCCCAGCTTCTGCCAACTTAGCAGTTCGAAACATGCAAATGTGAATAGATCAATAGGTAATGCCTTGGCAGGAAGGTAACGGCACTCCATACAGTTATGCTAGCCACATGACCTTGGAGGTGTCTATGGATAACGCTGGCTCTTTAGCTTAGAAATGGAGATGAGTACCATCCCCCAAAGTTGAATATCAGGGAAAACCTTTACCTTTATCTTTATGGAATCCTTTCAGAGCTCCAAACTGTACTTCTTTGGACTGGGAAAAAAAGGAAGCGCTGCTTCTTCTGGAAGTCCTTCAGTTCTGCTTTTAAATGTGAAGAAGAAGTATGATTGAGTGCACATTCAGCTTTTTAAATTTTGGGTTTTGACAGCCTCCACTCCCGGCACCATTAATAGGAAATTGGCCCTTGGACATACCACGGCAATCCGCAATGCTTTATGTGTGCCTGGCCCAATATGATGCATTCAAGAAAGGCAGAAACGGTGGCGGTTAAAGACTTCTTGTCTGTAATAATTCTGATCCAGAGACAACAATATGGAGACCGATGCTTTAAATAAAATATTAGAAGTGAACATTTGTACAGTACCTGGAGGATAAATCTTCACTCTCCATTTCTGTGAAATTCAAGAGGGAAATAACAACAAAAATACAATCCCAAAGTGTATGACTGTCACAAAGAATGATTGATAGGATGCTATTTCTCTCTCTTTTCTCCCCCCGCCACTGACAAACACACATTCTGTTTCAGAGAACCATAACACATGAAACAACTCCCTTGCGTGAAATATCAACTAGCTTTCAAAGAGGGAGAGAATGCATTTCCAGCTTTGCAAGGTCCCTATGGCGGCATCCCTTAAAATTCAGGGCACCGCTTTCACTTCTCTGATTGCCTGTTGTGCTTTTAATTTCTACCGGATTTCAGTCTGAGGATTGCGATTGATTGCCCTGTTGACACACACCTGCGCCCAAATATTTATGCCATGCTCTGGCTGGAATTGCCTGCTCCATTCGTGTTGAGCATATTAGTGCATCTCTCTTTTTCTCGCTACTGAATTGCAGGAACTTTGCCCAAACAATACTTTATTACTGTGGTGTTGTATCCAGACACCCAGCAATATGATGTGAGAGCACAAAAAAACTAGAAACTGCTGCCTTTCTGCCAAAGGAAGGAAGGAGAAAAGGCAGGCAGGTAGACAAGGACAGGGTTCAATTTAATTTAAGCCAGGACTCCCACAGTGTCTACATTAAAGGAAATAATAGTACCGCTCTACTCTGTATTGGTCAGACCTCATCTGCAGTATTGTGTCCAATTCTGGGCACCACAATTCAAGAAAGATAGGCAGTGAGTTTTATATATCCAGGGTGGGAGGAGAATTCCAGGCAAGACTCAATCAGGGCCAGCTAACACCTCCCAATAAAGGATCCCCCCCCATGCAGTAAACAAGCTTTGAAGCTGCAAGTCCATTAAATGCTAATCAGGGTAGTCAATTGCAACATTCACACTTGCCTCAAACAGACAAGAGTTCATAGAATCATAGAATCAAAGAGTTGGAAGAGACCTCATGGGCCATCCAGTCCAACCCCCTGCCAAGAACCAGGAATATTGCATTCAAATCACCCCTGACAGATGGCCATCCAGCCTCTGTTTAAAAGCTTCCAAAGAAGGAGCCTCCACCACACTCCGGGGCAGAGAGTTCCACTGCTGAACGGCTCTCACAGTCAGGAAGTTCTTCCTCATGTTCAGATGGAATCTCCTTTGTTGTAGTTTGAAGCCATTGTTCCGCGTCCTAGTCTCCAGGGAAGCAGAAAACAAGCTTGCTCCCTCCTCCCTGTGGCTTCCTCTCACATATTTATACATGGCTATCATATCTCCTCTCAGCCTTCTCTTCTTCAGGCTAAACATGCCCAGTTCCCTAAGCCGCTCCTCATAGGGCTTGTTCTCCAGACCCTTGATCATTTGAGTCGCCCTCCACTGGACACATTCCAGCTTGTCAATCTCTCTCTTGAATAGTGGTGCCCAGAATTGGACACAATATTCCAGATCTTCATTCTTCCACTTAAGTCTTTCCGTCTTCTACCAGCCTTTACTGTAGTTTTGCAAGTTTTGCACAGTTAGCAGTATTTCCTTCCCGCGTGCATGCCTCCCACCCCTGTCCCTCCATCTCTTTTCCATCATTGTCTTTTACAGCTCTCACAGTCAGGACATTCCACAGATATATAAATCTTACTTGCCTAGTTTCCAACTGTTGGAGTTCAGCCTGTGATTGTGTTTCAGGATCAAGGTGCTTTGGATGTGGGAAGTTCCAAGTATGGGAAATAAAGTCAGATGAAGCATCATTTGGAATCAAGGAAAGTTCTCATTCTATGATAGCTATGCATAAATATGTGAGAGGAAGCCACAGGGAGGAGGGAGCAAGCTTGTTTTCTGCTTCCCTGGAGACTAGGACGCAACAATGGCTTCAAACTACAAGAAAGGTTATAAAATTCCTCAAATACTTTCAATTTTTCTTTCATAGCTCTACATAATTTACCTGTTTTATCTTTTATCATGTTTATCGTTCCTTCCATTTTCTTTTTCTGTGTTGATTTGGCTAGGATCTTTGAATTCCTATCACTAAACTCAAAATATTCCCTCCTTAAATAAATTAAATTTTCTTGTACTTCGTCTATTTCCATTTTATCCAATTCCTCTTTTTTTGCTCTTAACCTAGCATAAATTCGTGTATCTCTCTTTATTACATATGCTTTTTCAATCTCTTCTATTTCTCTTTCTAAATTCCTTTTCCTTTCTTCTTGCCTTCTCTTTAAATTAATTGTCTCTTTTATACATAACCCTCTGGTCACTGCTTTCATAGTGTCCCATAGAACTCCTTTTGTCACCCCCTTTTCGTTGAAGCCCCATATTTCTTGCCATTCTGCTTGCACTTTATCTACTATCTCTTTATGATTTAGTATTCTTGTGTTTAACCTCCACCTTTTCATTTCATCATAATCACATTTCAACGCAATCTCAATTGAAACCAAAGCGTGATCCGAAATCTTAATCATACCTATATCAGCATTTAGCACTTTACTTGTCATATTTTTGGAGACAAAATATAATCAATTCTTGTATACACCTTATGTACTGATGAATAATATGTATATCTACTTTCATTCCCTTTTACCAATCTCCACACATCCTTTAATTGCCATTTATTCATTACTCTGCTTAATTCCGTTGTTTCAATGTTTCTAGCTTTTGATGCTATCGTAGTTTTATCCTTCTTTAAATCCATACAGCAATTACAATCTCCTCCAAATATTACATTTTGTTGATGGTAATTCTCTATTTGCTCTAACACTTTTTCATAAAATTCTTGCTGTTTCACATTTGGTGCGTATACATTTACTAATACATATTTTTCCTCCCCTATTTCCCCATATATTATTATATATCTTCCCTCTTCATCCTTCAATACCTTGTTTATGACAAAATTACATTTCTTTGCTATTATTATTGCTACTCCTCTTGACTTTGATGTCCCAAAAGATGTTTCGTAGTTCCTTATCCAGCTCGACTTTAACTCATTTGAGCCCCGCTTATTTTGATGTGTTTCCTGTAGGAAGATGGCGTCCGCCGCGTCCTTCTTCAGTAGAAGTGTGACTTTCTGAAGAAGAGGTTGGTGGTATCAATGCTACCTCAGCATAACCAATGTTGTGGGGGCGGGAATCATGAACTTTTAAGTTATATTACAATACAACCCACGTATCTGATAGGCATCACACTGGCAACGAAGATCCGCATAGTCAAAGCAATGGTATTCCCCGTAGGAACCTATGTGTGAGAGCTGGACCATAAGGAAGGCTGAGTGAAGGAAGATAGATGCTTTTGAACTGTGGTGCTGGAGGAAAATTCTGAGAGTGCCTTGGATCACAAGAAGATCGAACCAGTCCATAATCCAGGAAATAAAGCCCGGCTGCTCACTGGAGGGAAGGATATTAGAAGCAAAGTTGAAGTACTTTGGACACATAATGAGAAGATAGGAAAGCTTAGAGAAGACAATGATGCTGGGGAAATAGAAGGAAAAAGGAAGATGGGCCAACCAAGGGCAAGATGGATGGATGGGATCATTGAAATGACTGGCTTGACTTTGAAGGAACTGGCAGTGGCCACAGGCAACAGGGAGTTCTTGCATGGGCCGGTTGAAATTCCTGGTTACGAGTGGAAGCAACTGAATGAATACAACAACATCTGATGGACCAGTACCCACGGTTTCATTTATCCATGTCTGACAAAATATGACCTCTCTAAGTATTTTCTAGGTTCTCCAGTGTGATCGTAGGGAATTCCTGGGTTGTGACTCCTTCATTTCAGGAAGGATTGCTATTATTTGTGGTTTCACGTATCTACACCAATTCCAGGAACATGTGCCATGTAAAAAATGGTTCACTATTATTCATCATTTCACATATCTATATGAAGCCCAGGAACATATCCTGTGCAGATATGATGGTTGAGCTTGGTCTCTCATCAAGGAAACCAAAGTCACCAGCCAATCAAGTCACCAGCCTCTGCAATGCAAGAAATACAGCTTAATGGTGTAACGTTAGAAAATGTTTACCATTTCTGCTACCTTGGCAGCCACCTCTCCACAAAAGTCAACATTAACACAATACAACACCGGCCAAGCTCTGCGAGTGCAGCATTTTTCTGAATGAAGCAGAGTGTGTTTGAGGATCGGGACATCCTCAAACACCAAGTTCTTGTTTGTAAAACTATTGTCCTCCCAACCCTGCTATATGCCTGTGAAACGTGGACTGTCTACAGATGTAACACTCAACTCCTGGAATGATTCAATCAGCTTTGCCTCTGAAAAATCCTGCAAATCTCTTGGGAAGGCAGGCAGACAAATATCAGCATGCTGGAAGATGCAAAGACCACCAGCATTGAAGTGATGCTCCTACACCATCAACTCCACTGGACTGGCCACGTTGTCTGAATGCCTGATCACTGTTTACCAAAGCAGTTACTATACTCCCAACTCAAGAATGAGAAAAGTAAAATCATGAATATCTCTCTAATTTATTTATTTATTTATTTATTTAATATACTTGTATACCGCTAATATCTCAGCCTAAGTCGGCGACTCATTGCGGTTTACAACAATTAAAAACAGTATTCAATTTAAAACATAAAACACATATACAATACAAATTATTGGGCCACCAATAATAATCCCATGCATCTCGTAACTAAAATCACAGTCCAAAATTCGTCGTCCATGATTACCAGTCCTTTAGTCATCAATATACATTGCAACGGATTAACCGAATGCTTGTTTAAACATCCATGTTTTTAATCTCTTCCGAAACACCATCAGCGAGGAGGCTGATCGTACCTCTATAGGGAGGGTGTTCCAAAGCCGAGGGGCCACCACAGAAAAGGCCTTGTCTCTCGTTCCCGCCAGCCGCACTTGTGAAGCCGGCGGGATAGAGAGCAGGGACTCTCCAGAAGATCTTAGGGTCCTGGTGGGCTGATAGGCTGAGATACGTTCGGATAGATAAGTTGGGCCAGAACCGTTTAGGGCTTTAAAGGCCAACGCCAGCACTTTGAATTGAGCCCGGTAGCAGATCGGCAGCCAGTGGAGCTGGTGCAGCAGAGGAGTTGTATGCTCCCTGCGCCCCGCTCCTGTTAGTATCATGGCTGCCGCCCGTTGGACTAATTGGAGCTTCCGGGCTGTCTTCAAAGGCAACCCCACGTAGAGAGCGTTGCAGTAGTCAAGGCGGGATGTAACCAGAGCGTGGACTACCGTGGCTAAGTCAGACTTCCCAAGGTACGGTCGCAGTTGGCGCACAAGTTTTAACTGTGCGAATGCTCCCCTGGTCACCGCCGAAACCTGGGGTTCCAGGCTCAGCGATGAGTCCAGGCTCACACCCAAACTGCGAACCTGCGTCTTCAGGGGGAGTGCGACCCCAGTCTAACACAGGCTGTAACCCTATACCCTGTTCGGCCTTGCGACTAACCAGGAGTACCTCTGTCTTGTCTGGATTCAATTTCAATTTGTTCGCCCACATCCAGACCAGACCGTCACAACGGCCAAGCACCGGTTCAGGACCTCGACAGCCTCCTTAGTAGCAGTGAAAGGATGACAGAGTGAAGTCATCCTCAATGCGTACAGATGACATTCGCCCTCGCCCGAAGAGACTGCCGGTTATGATCGTCGTCCTCGTAGGCGGCTTCATGTTAGATTGTTAAAAACTAACATGGGAGACAGTAGGAACTATTCGCTGAGTGCACCCGGTGCAGCCGAGACTAAAGGTGTGGGGTTGAACAGAGTCTCCATTAACGACCTTCTGAGACCAGACAACCTCGAGGAAAATGAGCGGAGTGCCACTGCAAGAAACAGTACCACGTATCCATAGACCCATCCCGCGCGAGCGCTCCTAGGAAGATTACGGCAGTGGTCGCATGTCGTTAATCGAGGGCGCTTGAGAGGTCGTAGCAGCACCAACAATGGACACCTGTCCACCCTGTCGAGGCTCCCAGACAGCAGTATCGCATCGCTACTAAGCATGAACCTAAAGCTGTCTCGGTAACGATTAATGCCCCCCGGCCTAAAGCCATTATCTGTGTCCGGATCAGAAATCCCGTGTCTTTACATTCTTATAAAGGAGTAAGTGTAAGCCCCCCCCCCCCAAGAATGCCTGGAGTTGTGAGGCCACCACACGTTCCATGACTTTGCCCAAAAAGGGGAGATTGGAAACAGGCCGATAGTTGACGAATTGAGTGGGGTCCAGTGATGGTTTCTTCAACAGCGGTTTTATAACAGCTTGCTTTAAGCTGGCTGGAATTTTGCCCTCCCGAAGGGAGGCATTAACCACCACCTTCACCCACTCGGCCAATCCCCCTCTGGCCTCCCTCAGAAGCCAGGATGGGCAGGGGTCTAGGATGCATGTGGTAGCTCTCATTCCTCCAAGCACCTTGTCCACATCCTCGGATTGAACCAATTGAAATGAATCCATCAAATGAAATGAAGCCATGACCAATTTGAAGGAACAAAACAACAACAACAAATCACTACTACTAGTCTGATAGATAAGACCAGATACAAACAAAGATTCAAAACCAGATACAGCAGAGTCACTTGAATATTTTGGGATACCTTTCAGAAAGTCCTGGAACGTTGGATAAGCAAAAGTGTTGGATAATAAGGAGGGATTAAGGAAAAGCCTATTAAACATCAAATTAGGTTATGATTTTACAAATTAAGCACCAAAACATCCTGTTTCGACAGAAAAAGCAGTTCAATACACAGTAACATTATGTAGTAATGACTGTATTTACTAATTTTGCACCAAAACATCACAATGCATTGAAATAGCTGTGGATCCAGGTGGGAGGCAGACTGCGTTGGATAATACAGAATGTTGGATGAGCAAAGGTTGGGGGACTCCACTGTATAATTTTAAGACATCAGCCGCCTTGAGTCCTGGTTTGGAAAAAAAAGGTTGTTTATAAGTAGCAGCCAAAACCTTGCATCTGAGACATAGCCATGATGGCATAGCTGAATGCTCTATCTGGGTTCAGCCCCCTAATTCCAGACTTAAAATCCAGGCAGCCAAACCAACTGAAGGAGTTATGCAGTGCTGATGAGCAAGACACCAAGGAATGATACACCCAGCCCCTTCTGCCAGTAAACCACACTCCACTAGGCAGCTCTGTAGTATCATCCTTCAGTGCCTTGTTTACTTGTGCTGCAGAACTCCTTCAACTGGTGTGTCTGCCTGGATTTTAAGGTGGGCTTAGGGGGCATTTGCAATCATGGCAATGGTGTCATCATCCTGGATGAGAATACCAAAATGGGCAAGGTCATAAGTTTGACCTATGACATCGTAAATATGAATAGGATGCCAGTCAATGTTAAAAATAACTCGCAGATTCGTAGAGTTAGCTGTGACCTCAAGGGCCATCCAGTGCGACCCCATTCTGGCAAGCATTTATTTATTTATTTATTGTGTCAGGAGCAACCAGGCATTTGTATTACATTTTTAACAAAACAGACAGACAGACAGACAAAACACAAAGTTTGCAAGCTTGGTAGTTGATTAAATGTCCTTTGACCAGTATCTGGCCATTTGGAGTGCCTCTCGTGTTGCCGCAAGGGGGTCCTCCATTGTGCATGTAGCAGGATTCAGGTTGCATTGCAGCAGGTGGTCAGTGGTTTGCTCTTCTCCACACGCGCATGTCGAGGATTCCACTTTGTAGCCCCATTTCTTAAGATTGGCTCTGCATCTCGTGGTGCCAGAGCGCAGTCTGTTCAGCATCTTCCAAGTCGCCCAGTTTTCTGTGTCCCCAGGGGGGAGTCTCTCATTTGGTATCAGCCATTGATTGAGATTCTGGGTTTGAGCCTGCCACTTTTAGACTCTCACTTGCTGGGTGTTCCAGCAAGTGTCTCTGTAGATCTTAGAAAACTATTTCTAGATTTAAGTCGTTGACATGCTGGCTGATACCCAAACAAGGGCTGATCTGGAGATGTCACTGCCAAGCAGGAACACACAATCAAAACACTCCCAACAGATAAGTGGAATCTGTTAATAATAACTCGTAGATTTGTAGAGTTAGCTGTGACCTCAAAGGCCATCCAGTGCACCCCATTCTGCCAAGCAGGAACACACAATCCAAACACTCCCAACAGATAAGTTGAATCTCTTTTCTTGTAGCAACAATAGCAACAAAAGCACTGTGATATTGCAACACTAATATTATGATTATTTACTGCAAACACAGGTAAAGTGCAGCCTTGAACTACTCAAAATTGCTTTTTTGTTGTTCCTTTATAGTATTAGGCCCAGCTTCTGCCAACTTAGCAGTTCGAAACATGCAAATGTGAATAGATCAATAGGTAATGCCTTGGCAGGAAGGTAACGGCACTCCATACAGTTATGCTAGCCACATGACCTTGGAGGTGTCTATGGATAACGCTGGCTCTTTAGCTTAGAAATGGAGATGAGTACCATCCCCCAAAGTTGAATATCAGGGAAAACCTTTACCTTTATCTTTATGGAATCCTTTCAGAGCTCCAAACTGTACTTCTTTGGATTGGAAAAAAAGGAACCGCTGCTTCTTCTGGAAGTCCTTCAGTTCTGCTTTTAAATGTGAAGAAGAAGTATGATTGAGTGCACATTCAGCTTTTTAAATTTTGGGTTTTGACAGCCTCCACTCCCGGCACCATGAATAGGAAATTGGCCCTTGGACATACCACGGCAATCCGCAATGCTTTATGTGTGCCTGGCCCAATATGATGCATTCAAGAAAGGCAGAAACGGTGGCGGTTAAAGACTTCTTGTCTGTAATAATTCTGATCCAGAGACAACAATATGGAGACCGATGCTTTAAATAAAATATTAGAAGTGAACATTTGTACAGTACCTGGAGGATAAATCTTCACTCTCCATTTCTGTGAAATTCAAGAGGGAAATAACAACAAAAATACAATCCCAAAGTGTATGACTGTCACAAAGAATGATTGATAGGATGCTATTTCTCTCTCTTTTCTCCCCCCGCCACTGACAAACACACATTCTGTTTCAGAGAACCATAACACATGAAACAACTCCCTTGCGTGAAATATCAACTAGCTTTCAAAGAGGGAGAGAATGCATTTCCAGCTTTGCAAGGTCCCTATGGCGGCATCCCTTAAAATTCAGGGCACCGCATTCACTTCTCTGATTGCCTGTTGTGCTTTTAATTTCTACCGGATTTCAGTCTGAGGATTGCGATTGATTGCCCTGTTGACACACACCTGCGCCCAAATATTTATGCCATGCTCTGGCTGGAATTGCCTGCTCCATTCGTGTTGAGCATATTAGTGCATCTCTCTTTTTCTCGCTACTGAATTGCAGGAACTTTGCCCAAACAATACTTTATTACTGTGGTGTTGTATCCAGACACCCAGCAATATGATGTGAGAGCACAAAAAAACTAGAAACTGCTGCCTTTCTGCCAAAGGAAGGAAGGAGAAAAGGCAGGCAGGTAGACAAGGACAGGGTTCAATTTAATTTAAGCCAGGACTCCCACAGTGTCTACATTAAAGGAAATAATAGTACCGCTCTACTCTGTATTGGTCAGACCTCATCTGCAGTATTGTGTCCAATTCTGGGCACCACAATTCAAGAAAGATAGGCAGTGAGTTTTATATATCCAGGGTGGGAGGAGAATTCCAGGCAAGACTCAATCAGGGCCAGCTAACACCTCCCAATAAAGGATCCCCCCCCATGCAGTAAACAAGCTTTGAAGCTGCAAGTCCATTAAATGCTAATCAGGGTAGTCAATTGCAACATTCACACTTGCCTCAAACAGACAAGAGTTCATAGAATCATAGAATCAAAGAGTTGGAAGAGACCTCATGGGCCATCCAGTCCAACCCCCTGCCAAGAAGCAGGAATATTGCATTCAAATCACCCCTGACAGATGGCCATCCAGCCTCTGTTTAAAAGCTTCCAAAGAAGGAGCCTCCACCACACTCCGGGGCAGAGAGTTCCACTGCTGAACGGCTCTCACAGTCAGGAAGTTTTTCCTCATGTTCAGATGGAATCTCCTCTCTTGTAGTTTGAAGCCATTGTTCCTTGTCCTAATCTCCATGGAAGCAGTAAACAAGCTTGCTCCCTCCTCCCTGTGGCTTCCTCTCACATATTTATACATGGCTATCATATTTAATCTCATCCTTCTCTTCTTCAGGCTAAACATGCTCAGCTCCTTAAGCCGCTCCTCATAGGGCTTGTTCTCCATACCTTTGATCATTTTAGTCGCCCATTCCAGCTTGTCAATATCTCTCTTGAATTGTGGTGCCCAGCCTTTCAGCCTTTACTGTAGTTTTGCAAGTTTTGCACAGTTAGCAGTATTTCCTTCCCGCGTGCATGCCTCCCACCCCTGTCCCTCCATCTCTTTTCCATCATTGTCTTTTACAGCTCTCACAGTCAGGACATTCCACAGATATATAAATCTTACTTGCCTAGTTTCCAACTGTTGGAGTTCAGCCTGTGATTGTGTTTCAGGATCAAGGTGCTTTGGATGTGGGAAGTTCCAAGTATGGGAAATAAAGTCAGATGAAGCATCATTTGGAATCAAGGAAAGTTCTCATTCTATGATAGCTATGCATAAATATGTGAGAGGAAGCCACAGGGAGGAGGGAGCAAGCTTGTTTTCTGCTTCCCTGGAGACTAGGACGCGAAACAATGGCTTCAAACTACAAGAAAGGAGATTCCATCTGAACATGAGGAAGAACTTCCTAACTGTGAGAGCCGTTCAGCAGTGGAACTCTCTGCCCCGGAGTGTGGTGGAGGCTCCTTCTTGGGAAGCTTTTAAACAGAGGCTGGATGGCCATCTGTCAGGGGTGATTTGAAGGCAATATTCCTGCTTCTTGGCAGGGGGTTGGACTGGATGGCCCATGAGGTCTCTTCCAACTCTTTGATTCTATGATTCGATGATTCATGGAAGCATTGCTGGGTAGATTCTTGTCTAAGTATTTCTTGTTTCATTTTTTGGATTCTTGGATTGTATGAATGCCTACTCATGCCTTAATGTTTCCTGGTTTGCTGAATTATATTAGAGAAGTGTGGACTTTGTTTTTATGGACTTTGCTGAACTTTACACAGGAATATTTTTGCTCCTGCTTATCTTCTTACCTAATTGGATTTACCTATTTCTTTAAAGTGCTTTTTACTTACTACTTTTTAACTATCTTCAATAAAAGGATTGTTTCCCAATCAACGGTGTGGTGTTTACAGTCAGAGGGCTTTTCCTGTCCTGGAGTGCATCACCAACAGACCTCACAACCTCTGAGGATCCCTGCCATAGATGTGGGTGAAACATCAAGAGAGAATGCTTCTGTAACATGGCCATAGAGCTTGGAAACCACACAGCAACCCAGTGATTCCGGTCGTGAAAGACTTCGACAACACAACCTCCTCAACTGTTCAATACTGGAATAGGGAATAAAGAATCATAAAAACATAGAATCATAGCATTGAAATGGGCCTCGTGGGCCATCAGACTCAAGGCAGGAAACTGAGATAAAGTATCTCCAGTAGGAAACCTAGCTTTTTAAAGATGTCCAGAGAACCTAAGATTACATTTTCCAAGTTCCTTTCATATTCTTGGATACAGTTCATCCAGCCCTGGAGACTTGAGATAATTTAGTGTCGCTGGTATTACTTTACTACCTTTTTACCTATTATGGACTGTACTCTTTACTGGGTTATTTGGACTTGTACAAAATTTCAATATCAGTTATCTACTTCAGTACTGACCATGAGCCACTCCAATCCAATCTCCTCAAAATGCAAAACAAAACAAACAAACAAAAAGCAGAAAAGAACAAAAGCAGAAAAACAAAGTCAGCCTTGGATTGAAGCACACTATGGTAGACTACATATCCCATGGGCCATGAAATTCCCACCCTGAGTCTGGCAGAAAGTAGGAAGAATATATTACAGGGAGTATCCCTTATCCATAATGCTTAGGACCAGAGGTGTTTGGGATTTCAGATACTGGTATTTACACACTGCAATTGAAGGGAGATGTTGACTAGCTGGGATGTGTCCAGACAGAGGCAGCCCTAGGTAATTTTCAACTGTAAGCAAACAGTATTTTGGCACCCCGCCCCCCAACCAATCACTGATATATATTTTCTGTTCGTCGTTGGAGTTCTGTGTGCCATATTTGATTCAATTCCGTCATTGGTGGAGTTCAGAATACTCTTTGATTGTAGGTGAACTATACATCCCAGTAACTACAACTCGCATATGTCAAGGTCTATTTTCCCCCAAGAGCGCCTCAAGAGCACCCCTGGGAAAAATCAACTATACTGCAAAGGCTTACTTTGCGTAATGGGTTGAGCCACCCCTGTGTCCAGAGGAGGGTGACTAAAATGAGCAAGGGTCTGGAGAACAAGCCCAATGAGAAGCGGCTTAAAGAGCTGGGCATGTTTAGCCTGAAGAAGAGAAGGCTGAGAGGAGACATGATGAGTGCCATGTATCAAGATGTGAGGGGAAATCATAGGGAGGAGGGAGCAAGCTTGTTTTCTGCTGCCCTGGAGACTGGAACACGGATCAATGGCTTCAAACTACAGAAAAGGAGATTCCACCTGAATATGGGGAAGAATTTTCTAACTGTGAGAGCTGTTCAGCAGTGGAACTCTCTGCCCTGGTATGTGGTAGAGACTCCTTCTTTGGAGGCTTTCAAACAGAAGCTGGACGGCCATCTGCCGGGGGTGCTTTGAATGTGATTTTCCTGCTTCTTGGCAGGGGGTTGGACTGGATGGCCCACAAGGTCTCTTCCAACTCAATGATTCTATGATTCTGTATGTATGTATGTAATGATATATCTTGGAAATGGGATCCAAATCTCAATATGAAAATCATTTATGTTTCATATACCCTGAAGGCAATTCTAGAGATTGGCTAAAACAACGAAGTTATCAATTAAGTTGCACATTCAATATGGATACATTCAACTGAATTGGATTTGTTAAAGCTTGGTAACAGTTTAACTGAACACAACAATCCTTTTCCCACACCTTTTCCTATTTGTTACCCAGACTGCCCATACCATTTGATAGACACCCTCCATCAGTTGTATCCCTCAGCGACATCCTTCAAGCCACGCAGTCTGTTTCCGTTCTTCTGTTTCTTATGTCATCTACTCAATGTTCCAAGGAAAGCACTTGTCCCTGCAGGCAAAACAACTGGACAGTTTCTCTGCCAGTTTATGTGCTGCTGTTTCCCCCTCAAAGGCAAGGCTAGCTTAGTCTGGCACTACGTCACCTCAGCAATTAATGGAGCCTGCCTTTTCTCTCTCTCAGCTTTTCCATCCATCTTATCTCCCTTTGAGCCTCAGAGGCTGGAGGAGATAAGTGCTAACAGGGCCGGGTCAGAGGCAGGGCAGGATGGAGGACTGATGAGGAGCGAGTGATACATGACCAAACACACTCCAGATAGGGAGGCCCCTAAATCCTGGCTCCACCGTATTACTGATTTAAGTACCCTGCTATCTAGTGACTGATGGTGGCTTCCATCCTGTTCAGAAGCCACTGCTCTGAGTTTTCAGGGCTTTGTTGACCAGGTTCCTTGGAAGCCTATCGTTCACAAAAACATGATAAGTCAAAGCCAAGTTGACAGCAAAAGACAACACGACAACAACGACATTATTGAAGGCTTTCATGGCTGGAATCACTAGGTTATTGTTTTTTGGGCTATATGACCATTTTCTAGAAGCATTACCTCCTGACATTTCACCTGCATCTATGGCAAGCATCCTCAGAGCTACACTGAGAAGCTACACTGTCTAGCCGGTATTGCACCACCTGACATCCGCCGGGAAGTAGCATCCAATAGTGAAAGGACCAAGGCAGTGACATCTCCAGCTCATCCCTTGTTTCGGTATCAGCCAGCACGTCAATGACTTAAATCAAGAAATAGTTTTCTCAGATCTACAGAGACACTCACTGGAACACCCCAGCAAACAAGAGTCCAAAAGTGGCAGGCTCAAACCCAGAACCTCAATCAATGGCTGATACCAAATGAGAGACTCCCCCCTGGGCACACAGAGGACTGGGCGACTTGGAAGGCGCTGAACAGACTGCGCTCTGGCCACCACGAGATGCAGAGCCAACCTTCAGAAATGGGGCTACAAAGTGGAATCCGCGGCATGCGAGTGTGGAGAAGAGCAAACCACTGACCACTTGCTGCAATGCAACCTGAGCCCTGCTACATGCACAATGGAGGACCTCCTTGCGGCAACACCAGAGGCATTCCAAGTGTTCCCATGATATCAACACATGTTGGGCTGGTCAAAGGACATTTAATCAACTACCAAGCTTGCAAACTTTGTGTTTTGCCTGTTTGTTTGTTTTGTTAAAAATGTAATACAAATGTCTTGTTGCTCCTGACACGATAAATAAATATCCTCAGAGCTTGTGAGGCCTCACAACCTCTGAGGATGTTTGCCATAGATGCAGGCAAAACGTCAGGAGAGAAACCTAGAATCCCTCTAGAACATGGCCATATAACCCAAAAAACATACAATAACCCAGCAATGACATTCATCCAGGTCTCACAGCACAATCCATGTTTCTTTTTCTTTTTTTTCATGTCAGGAGCGACTTGAGAAATGCAAGTCACTTTCTGGTATGAGAGAATTGGCCATCTGGAAGGACGTTGCCCTGGGGATGGCCAGATGTTTTGATGTTTTTACCATCCTTGAGGGAGGCTTCTCTCATGTCCCCACATGGGGAGCTGGAGCTGACAAAGGGAGCTCATCCACGCTTTCCCCGGATTCGAACCTGCAATGTTTGTGATCAATAAGGGTAAATTAGATACTTCAAGCAGCAGATTTATGGATGTCAAGAAGGGTCAACAACAGATAGGGTTGTTACAATCTTTATTGGGAAGGAGCGGGGGAGGTATTGGTATGATTTCCCCCTCTTATACATCATTTGAGGCATTCAATCAAAATCTAATGAAAACAGATACCTTTCCTATCCAAATCTTCAAATTTTAATTCAAACTTCCCCAAGATAGATTGAGCCTTCGACTTGGAAACCGATGTCCTCCTTGTGGAAGAATATGCAGATCAAGAATAGGTCTCCACAGTCACCTGCGGACTCACCACTAAGACACTACACTTGGAGGGCCATCATCCTCGGGCTACGAGGAAGCGCGTAAGTAAGTAAGTAAGTAAGTAAGTAAGTAGATTCAGCACCTTGAACAGCTCCTTGAAATGTCAAACTAAACCCAAAGCAGACTTATTGGCCCAATGACATGACAGTCACCAATTGCTATCCACCATAACTAAGGTGGTTTCTCACACTGCTT
This sequence comes from Anolis sagrei ordinatus, assembly GCF_025583915.1. Lineage (NCBI taxonomy): Eukaryota > Metazoa > Chordata > Lepidosauria > Squamata > Anolidae > Anolis > Anolis sagrei. Next base: position 15,790,098 of record NW_026844366.1, on the reverse strand, counting down.
AGAGCCTACAATTCAAGTGGGAAGAGGAACTACCTTCTTGTCCTATTTGGCTGTTCTTTACTTTACTTACAGCTCTTATTGTTAGAAAGTTATTCATAACATTTGGGTGGCAACTCTTTTCCTGTCATTTGTATCTACTGAATCTGTATTTTAGTTTCTAGAGCAGCAGAAAACAAGCACGTTTGACACAACATTCCAAATGTTTAACCCTGGCTATCCTGTCCCTTCTTAACCTTCTCTTCTCCATCAAGTTGGCTTCGGCTTATGCCATGAGAGAGCTCAAAGAGATCCTATTTGGCTGCTTTAATGAGTCATTCCACCTCTAACATAATCTCCGCTTTTCCTATAGTCTTTAACTTTTCCCAGTATTATCATCCTTTCCAATAGGCCATGTCTCCTCATGAAATGTCCAAAGCATAACAGCCTGAGTTTAGTTAATTTGACATCTAGAAGGAATTTGTGTTTGATTTGCTCGAGAAACCACTTATTTTTTCTTGTGATGGTCCACAGTAACTTTAAACCTTTCTTGCAGCTTCATATTGGCCTGCATGCACATACGCGCAACACACTCACAAAACCAATTGGATCCCAGGCAATTCCCCATCAGCGCCAGCATCCGCATCATTGTCGATTGGAAAGGGGGAGGCTGGCGAAACAGGCCTTTCATTTGGGATAATGAGGAGTCCTCCTTGAACCACTCTTGATCAGTTGCCTTTGCTTTCTGTTTTTCATATGCAGCTCTCGAGTCGAGATAATTAGGCTGCATGACTAATAAGATAATAGTACATTTAGTGTACAGCTGACTCTTCAGCGTCAAAGGGCTTTAGAAATATCAACCAACAAATCCTCACAACACCCATTCGGGGCGGCTTTCCTTGCAGAAAAATCAGAAGCAAAAAGACTTGGGGACAGTGAGCTTTTTTAGTTTGAGGTGGATTTTGGGAATGGGTTGGTAAGAACCTTCCTCATTTTAGAGCTTTCTCCCACAGAAAAACAAAGTTAAACCTCTAGTTCAGTGTTTCTCAACCTTTCTAATGCTGCGACCCCTTAATACAGTTCCTCATGTTGTGGTGACCCCAACCATAACATTATTTTCATTGTATTGTCGAAAGCTTTCATGGATGGAATCACTGGGTTGTTGTAGGTTTTTCCGGGCTATATGCCCATGGTCTAGAGGCATTCTCTCCTGACGTTTCGCCTGCATCTATGGCAAGCATCCTCAGGGGTAGTGAGGTCAGATGCAGGCGAAACGTCAGGAGAGAATGCCTCTAGACCATGGCCATATAGCCCGAAAAAACCTACAACAACCCATTATTTTCATTGTTACTTCATAACTGTAATGTTGCTACTGTTATGAATCGTTATGTAAATATCTAATATGCAGGATGTACTTTCATTCACTGGTTCAAATTTGGCACAAATACCCAAAACGCCCAAATTTGAATACTGGGAGGGTGGGGGGGGGGGTGATTTTGTCACCTGGAAGTTGTAGTTGCTGGGATTTATAGTTAACATACAATCAAAGCACATTCTGAACTCTACCAACTTGGCACACAGGCCTCCCATGACCAACAGAAAATACTAGCAGTGTTTGGTGGGCATTGACCATGAGTTTGGGAATTGTAGTTCACCTACATCCAGAGAGCACTGTGGACTCAAACAATGATGCCTCTGGAACAAACTGGGCATGAATACTCAATATGCCMAAATGTGCACACTGGTCGAGTTAGGGGAAAATAGACCTTGACATTTGGGAGTTGTAATTGCTGGGATTTATAGTTCACCTACAATCAAAGAGCATTCTGAATCCCACCAAGAGTAGAATTCAGCCAAACTTACCACACAGAATCTCCATGACCAACGGAAAATACTGTTTTCTGATGGTCTTTAGCAATCCCTCTGACACCCCTCATGATGCCCCCCCCCCCAGGTGTCCCAACCCCCAGGTTGAGAAACACTGCTCTAGTTCTTTCTATTTAAAATATAATGAGAGGAGCACATTTTGGTAAATTTTGATAAATTCATCACTTTGCTCCAGTCAACTTCAGTAGGCCCAACTATTCCAACGATTGTGCCTTCAAGAAACCCATGTATTTATGCTGACTCCATGAATTCCATAAAGCTGTGGTTCTCAACATGTGGCCAACCAGATGTTTTGGTGTTCAACTTCCAGAAATCCTAACAGCTTGTAAACTGACTGGCATTTCTGGGAGTTGTAGGTCAAAACATCTGGGGACTCACAGGATAAAGTTTTCATAGTAGAGGTGGCTGTGCCAGGTGTTTCTCTGAAATACAGCCTTCATCACCTGACATTCATAGGAAGTCTCCCATTCAAGTACTAACCAGGACTGAGCCTGCTTAGCTTCCAACGTAAAACAGGACCTGGTGTTTTAGGCTATATAGGCACTTATTTAAATATATGAAGGGATGTCAAGTAGAAGATAGAATGAGCTTGTTTTTGGTCTGTTTCAACGACCAGAACATGAACCAAGATTACAAAAGCATGTTTCTCATAAATCAGATTATCAGTGTGGCATAGCACAGATTAATTAGGATATTTATCAATGGCTGTTAGTCAGCATGACAACTCAGAACTGCCCATTCAGAGGTGCTAAATATGCAATTGTGCAATGCAGGCTGATATACCTGCTTTGGGCAATGAAGCCTCAATGAAGGAATGCTCAGAGATGGTTTTGCTAGTTCCTTCTTCTGGAATAAAGCCTATAGCGCTTGGTATTAACAGGTAGTCTCTGATTCATCTTGGCTTCCAAGATCAGATAGGATTTGGTGTCTTTAGTGAGGTGATTCTCAACCCGAGGGTTGGGACCCCGGGGGGGGGGGGGTTGTGAGGGGGTGTCAGAGGGGTTGCCAAAGACCATAAGAAAACATGGTATTTTCTGTTGGTCATGGGGGATCTGTGTGGGAAGTTTGGCCCAATTCTATCGTTGGTGGGGTTCAGAATGCTCTTTGATGGTAGGTAAACTATAAACCCCAGCAACTACAACTCTCAAATGTCAAGCTCTATTTTCCCCAAACTCCACCAGTGTTAACATTTGGGCACATTGAATAATCATACCAAGTTTGGTCCAGATCTATCATTGTTTGTGTCCACAGTGCTCTCTGGATATAGATGAACTACAACTCCAAAACTCAAGGTCAATGTGCACCAAACCCTTCCAGTATTTTCTGTTGGTCATGACAGTCCTGTGTGCCAAGTTTGGTTCAATTTCATCGTTGGTGGAGTTCAGAATGCTCTTTGATTGCAGGAGAACTATAAATTCCAGCAATACACCTCCCAAATTCCAAGCTCTATTTTCCCCAAACTCCACCAGTGTTCACATTTGGGCATATAGATTCGTCCCAACTTTGGTCCAGATCCATCTTGTTTGTGTCCAGAGTGCTTTCTGGATATAGGTGAACTACAACTCCAAAAATCAAGCTCAATGTCCACCAAACCCTTCCAGTATTTTCTGTTGGTGATGGGAGTTCTGTGTGCTAAGTTTGGTTCAATTCCAATGTTGGTGGAGCCCAGAATGCTCTTAGATTGTAGGTTAACTATAAATCCCAGCAACTACAACTCCCAAATGACAAAATCAATCCCCCTCAACCCCACCAGTATTCAAATCTGGGCATATGGGGTATTTGTGCCAAATTTGTTCCAGTGAATGTAAATACATCTTGCATATCAGATATTTACATTACGATTCATAACACTAGCAAAATTACTGTTATGAAATAGCAACGAAAATAATGGGTTGTTGTAGGTTTTTTCAGGCTATATGGCCATGGTCTAGAGGCATTCTCTCCTGACATTTCGCCTCTAGACCATGGCCATATAGCCCGAAAAAACCTACAACAACCCAGTGATTCCGGCCATGAAAGCCTTTGACAATACAACGAAAATAATGTTATGGTTGGGGGTCACCACAACTTGAGGAACTGTTTTAAGGGGTTGCAGCATTAAGAAGGTTGAGAACCACTACTTTAGTGTATTTAGGCCCTTCCCCTTGGCCTCTGTTTGCCCATCTCCTGGTCTAAACCCCATTAAGTTTGGGAAAAAATACATTTTTTGGGTCCTAGAATCCTCCAAGTCAGCAGGGCTAGCAATGGGTCACCCTTCACAGTCATGCAGTGCCTGCCCTCTTGTTCTAACAACTCTAAACATTTCTTTCCATCACTTTGAAGATATCAGCCAGTCAATGAACTCCTTACAGACAAGTGGATCCCTGTTATCACCACTGCCGTTTCCAAGTTCCTGAAGAAGCAGCGGAACTAGCCTCCTTCTGACCTCCCATCCTGATTTGTTGCTCCAACGGAGGAGACTGCAGAGGAGGAACGGATCCAGCCTCCCTTTGAAGTAGCAGCGTTTGTGATGAATTGGTCTGACAAGCCAAGTCCTTTGGACCGCTTGCGTGCAGATGCAGCTCATGCTGCCTCTAGGCAGAACAAAAACCTTTTGCATCCAAGTGGAGGGAAGGGTACTTGCTTTCAAAGGATCCCAAAATTATAAAACCTGGGCAGGGGAAGTCATGAAATAATTTTCTAGGAGATTTGTATTTCAAGTCCCATCCTTCATGTTGCATTTTTTGTTTTATTGTATTTACTTTTAACTGGAAATCGCTTTTTTTATCCTGGAGAGTGCCTGACTATGATTCTGAAGGCCAGGTTCAAGTCCCTGCTTGGCTTTGGAAACCCAGTGGGCAAGGCTAGGATAGTCCAACTGTCTCAGCCTCAGAGGAAAATAATGGCAAACCTCCTCTAGACAAACCTTGCCAAGAAATTGTGAGGGGAAGTCATAGGAAAGAGGGAGCAAACTTGTTTTCTGCTGCCCTGGAAGACTAGGACGTGGAACAATGGCTTCAAACTGCAGGAAAGGAGATTCCACCTGAACATTAGGAAGAACTTCCTAGCTGGGAGAGCTGTTCAGCAGTGGAACTCTCTTCCTCGGAGTGTGGTGGAGGCTCCTTCTTTGGAGGCTTTTAAACAGAGGCTGGATGGCCATTTATTTTATTATTATTTATTTTATTATTATATATACCGGTCTTCTCGACCTCCGCAGAGGGACTCAGTCTGGTTCACAACAAACAATTCATAAACAATAGTTTAAAACATCACATCCCATAATACACTAACACATTAAAATACAATCATATAATTAC
>NW_026844366.1:15597375-15783650 GCF_025583915.1 Anolis sagrei ordinatus | reverse complement strand
GTCTTCAGAGGCAACCCCACGTAGAGTTCATCTGTTGGGGGTACTTTGAATGTGATTTTCCTGCTTCTTGGCAGGGGGTTGGACTAGATGTCCCATGGGGTATTTCCCAACTCTTATGATTCTATATTTCTAGCCAGCTTGTCCAATGGCGAGGAATTCTGGGAGTGAAGTCCAATGCGCTAAACTGCAGCATGTTCACCTTAGGAATGAGCCAAACTTCCCACACAGAACCTCCATGATCAACAGGATATATTGTGTTTTCTGATGGTCTTTGGTGACCCCTTTGACACCCCCTCATGACACCCCCCCCTCCCCGCAGGAATCCCGACTCCCAGGTTGAGAAATGCTGATCTATAACAATCATAAATTCAAAATTACAAAAGTAACTCAAATATGCCATCAGAGGAATGAAATTATCCCATGAAAATGAACAAAATCTGGCTACCAGTATTAAAAAAACTCTAAAATTATAACAGTACAACAACAGAGAGGAAACAAACAAGGACATCTAATCATCTCTCAACAAAAGATTGCTCCAGGCACTGCCAGGGAATCAAATGCTAATCAAAGTGATCAGTTGAAACATTCACACCTAGCTCCAGCAGACAAGAGTCCTTTGTCCCACCCTAGTCATTCCACAGATATATAAACCCTTTTTCCTAGTTCCAACAGACCTCACTACCTCTGAGGATGCTTGCCATAGATGCAGGTGAAACGTCAGGAGAAAATGCCTCTAGAACATGGCCATATAGCCCGAAAAAAGCTACAACAACCCAGTGATTCCAGCCATGAAAGCCTTCGACAATACATTGAAATTATCCCTTTTTATCATAAGTATAATGTGATGGAGTTATTGGCATGAGGAACTGATTACAAGTAACTTGTTATTTGCAACTGGTTCCTAATTCTGTGTTTGTCTTGTTTATCGCCAATGAAGCAGAGCTGCCCAGGTCTGGTTTACTGAGATTCCCCCTCCTCCAAATCCACTCCCATCTGTCAGTAGCAATTACAGACAATTGTATGCGGATGAAAATGTACAGAGATCATCCTCCGTTTTCCTGGTACAGAGTGACAGGCAAAAGGGGTTTAAAGACTTCTTGGCCTCTGACAGCTTGCAGAGCATCTCCTTGGAAAAGGGAAAAGAGGGTTAGATGGACAGAGAGAGGAGAGGATCTTTTTGGAATAATTATAAGTCTTCTTCTCTTCCTTCTTGTTACACAAATTCCAGGCAAAATTATCATCTAATTTCAGAGAGCTCCATGACTGAGATTATCGGTGAGTCACTGGTAATTATGTGCCAGATTGTATTAAAGCATGAAAATACAAAGGGTTCTCATCAAACAGTAAGAGGCAGAAGGAATCAAATTACATTTTGCAGGCAGGGATAACAGTTCAGACTACATTTCAAATTGATGGCATAGTTCAGATGCAAAAGTGAGGGGGAGGACGACTGGGAGGATGAGGTGGGGAGAACCAAACAGCTTGAAAAGAAGGCAGTGCCAAAGAATTGCCACGGACCCAAATGTGCATAGTATAGTAGAGGATTGCCCACAGTCCACGGCTAAGAGGCACCAGCTGGGTGGCAGCTGCTGAAAATAGAATGAGATGGATCTTGGTGGCAATTACAGAATTTGGGATAAGTTACTAGCTGGTGGATTCTGGAAGTTGTTGCCCAAAACAGTAACTTATCTTATATCAGAATTGTGGCAAGTTCTTGGTGGTATGGGGATCCCAAGTCACCTTGTCTGTCTCCTGAGGAATCTGTATAACAACCAAGTAGCAACAGTCGTAACTGACCATGGAACAGACTGGTTCAAGATTGGGAAAGGCGTACGGCAGGGCTGTTTACTCTCACCCAACCTATTCAACTTGTATGCAGAACACATCATGTGACATACAGGGCTTGACGAATCCATGGCTGGAATTAAAATTGCTGGACAAAACATTAACAACCTGTGCCATCGTGCCCGGGGGCTATAACTCTTAGTGAAAGAGGCATGGACGTGACATCTTTCCCCCAGGGGATTGCTTCTTGCCGTCCTTTAGGAAACTGGAACTCCCAAAGAGCAAAACACTGTAGATAACTCAAAATAAGTTTAATTGTTCACAAAGAGGTATCCCTTTAAGGCAATAAGCTGGAAGTTTCAAAGGGGTAAAGGAAAATATACATTACAGTCTCTGGTTGTCTTGGGTCCAAGGAGTTTTGCAGCTGAGAAGCATTTCCAGGTCCCTCTTTCTCAATGGCTGTGAATATCGGAATAATCAAAACCCCAATTCCAATGGCCTATATTTTGAAGGGACTAAGCCTTCCTCTGGTGCCAAAGAACTGGTCTGAAGGCGCTTGAGACTTCTCAGTGTCATCCAGGTTGATCTGAACATGAAGCATAAGTCTCAAGGGTAAGAACCTTAGAATTGGTGCTGAGAGGTAACTTTGTTGTTGTTCATTCGTTCAGTCGTCTCCGACTCTTCGTGACCTCATGGACCAGCCCACGCCAGAGCTCTCTGTCGGCCGTTACCACCCCCAGCTCGCTCAAGGTAACAACATCCAATTTGCCCTGGCTCATAGATCTTACATTCCAGGTTCCTATGGTGTGTTGATCTTTAGAGCATCGGATTCGTCGTTCGCCTCCAGTACCGTCGGCCGCTAGCCTTCCTTTCAGCTTTGAGCTAGCTGCGTCATCACATCTGGGGCTAGTTGAACTTATCCTCTGCTCCTCCCCAGTAGCATTTTGGCCATCTTCCGACCTGGGAGTCCCATCTTCCAATGGCATACCGACATATCTCTGGTTGTACTGGTCCATTTAGTTTTCTTGGCAAGGATACTGGAGTGGTTTGCCATTGCCTTCCCCAGGGATCACGCTTGGTCTGACCTCTCTGCCACAACCGTCCCGTCTTGGGTGGCCCTTCACGGTTTCGCTCATGACATCATTGAGGTGCTCAAGCTCCAGCGCCCCGACAAGGCGGTGATCCTTTGCTGGAGGTAACTTAATCAAGGGCTTTTAGAGCCAAGTCTCTTTCTCATGTCCATCTGATAGAAATTCTGATGGTGGAATGGAAAAGGAAAGCACTCCCACCAGGAAGAGGTGGAGCCAAACAATTGAGCTGAGGCAGCAATATAACTGGTGCAAACAACATTGATTGACAGCTATAAATAACCAATCAATCCAACTATGCATAGGCAGGGTAAAAAGGCAGGATTAAGCATGATACAACAGTTTAAATCTTGCAACTAACAGTTCTACATATAGGTGGCGCCACTTGCACCACACAACCTTAGATATGCAGATGATACCACTTTGATGGCTGAAAGTGAATAGGAGCTGAGGAGCCTTTTAACCAAGGTGAAAAAAGCAAATACAAAAGCTGAGTTGCAGTGAAACATTAAATAAAACAAGATTATGGCAACCGGACTGATCAATAACTGGCAAACAGAGGGAGAATACGTGGATGCAGTGACAGACTTTGTATTTTCTTCTAGCTCTCTTTGGCCATGAGGATGGAGCAAGTTTTTTCATTTCCCTTGTTATCCAGAAAATGCACTTATATTTTGTACCTGGAAATTCCAGGATGATTTCCAATTGGTCCCAATCAAGCCTGTGCTTGACAGTCACACTCCGTACTATAGTTCCCTACATCCTCAACTAATGATAAGGGATTATGGAGGATTCATTCCAAAATGCCTGTTTGTCTATTCCTGGGCTTGAGAGAGATTCACTTTTGAATCGCATTATGTTACCACAATGGGAACACTTATCTCTTCCTCACTTCTGTTGAAATTGTGAAACCCCAACCTGATGAAGAACTGAAAGAGGAATTAGAACCAGATGAAACAAAGGAAGTAAAGAAACCTAAAAAGATTATAGTACTGTAGTTCATAATCTGTTGAAGTACAGCTTGAAAAGCCTGCTATTGCTTCCTTCATCGTCATCTTGAGAAAGACACTGGGAACCATCTGACAGCTGCTAAAGACTTTATTGACGCTTTAATGTTGTGTTGTATCACGAAACACATACTACAAGGAGGAGGATGGGAGGGCCCAGTATTGACAACAAGCCACGCCATGGCAAAGATGTGTCATTTCTCCCCCGAAAACACAATATTTCTTTCCCCGTTGCTAATTAAAGAGACATAAGATTTTGTGCCCTTTGAACATCTCATAATTCTTATACGCATCTCTGCTTTTATTCATAAAGCCCTTTGATGGCACACAGCTTAGCGCTTATCACAAGATTTTCAGCGATGGAAACGAAAGGTTTTAATGTACAATTCCAAACTGTTTTGTGCTTATGAATATTCATGGAGGAGTGTGGGGAGATGCCTGCTTCCATTTTCCACCGTGTTCTTCTTTGAACATCTTGATGGCCACTTTGCTCATGATTTTAGGTACAGTGTGCTTACCTTGAATCATTGGAAGAGACCTCATGGGACATCCAATCCAACCCTCTGCAAAGAAGCAGGAAAATTGCATTCAGAGTACCCCCAACAGATGGCCATCCAGCCTCTGTTTAAAAGCCTCCAAAGGAGCCTCCACCACACTCTAGGGCAGAGAGTTCCACTGCTGAACAGCTCTCTTTCAGTCAGGAAGTTCTTCCTAATGTTCAGGTGGAATCTCCTTTCTTGTAGTTTGAAGCCATTGTTCCTTGTCCTAGTCTCCAGGGCAGCAGAAAATAAGCTTGCTCCTGCCTCCTCATGACTTCCCCTCAGATATAGTGTTCCCTCGCTTCGTGGTTTGCTTTTTGCGGACTCGCTGTTTCGCAAGTTTTTAATAAATATTAATGTAAAATATTTTGTATTTATACATAGCCATCATGTCTCATCACGGCCTTGAATTCAGTAGATATCACCTGTAAGCGACATGAGCAAGACTGAAGTAAGGGGCCTAAACTCACTGACCGAAGGCATGCGGTCCAATCCAAAAAGCCTGAGATATACCTCCTGGCTTCTCCAGTTAAAAGGATCATAGAATCAGAGAATCAAAGAGTTGGAAGAGACCTCATGGGCCATCCAGTCCAACCCCCTGCCAAGAAGCAGGAATATTGCATTCAAATCACCCCTGACAGATGGCCATCCAGCCTCTGTTTAAAAGCTTCCAAAGAAGGAGCCTCCACCACACTCCGGCAGAGAGTTCCACTGCTGAATGGCTCTCACAGTCAGGAAGTTCTTCCTCATGTTCAGATGGAATCTCCTCTCTTGTAGTTTGAAGCCATTGTTCCGCGTCCTAGTCTCCAGGGAAGCAGAAAACAAGCTTGCTCCCTCCTCCCTGTGGCTTCCTCTCACATATTTATACATGGCTATCATATCGCCTCTCAGCCTTCTCTTCTTCAGGCTAAACATGCCCAGCTCCTTAAGCCGCTCCTCATAGGGCTTGTTCTCCAGACCCTTGATCGTTTTAGTCGCCCTCCTCTGGACACATTCCAGCTTGTCAATATCTCTCTTGATCTCAGTTTGCATAGCAGAGAGATCCCTGTCTACACTGCAGAAAAATTGCCACTAACCACAGACAATGTTAGACTGAGAATCAGCTTTCTGCTATGCAATACATCCAAATACAATGCTCTTACGTTCATATTGCAATGTCGACTTCTAGTTGTGTTGGACAACCACTTTCCAGATGTCCAGTCAGGATGGCTGCAACACCATTAGTGAAAGGAGAAAGGTAGTAAGGGGTGTCCAGTATCTATTGTTTGGCAGCAATTCCCATTTGATTATAGTACTTTTGAATAAGATGAAACTATTGAGGATTATGGTTTATTTTGGACATAATTGGACTCCCCAGAACTTCACATTGGATTTCAATCAGCAATATTGAACTTAGCTGAAATCCAACATTGCATAGGTACATAGCAGTGGCCACAGTGGCACAACAGGTTAAACAATTGAGCTGCTGAGCTTGCTGACCACCTGGAAGCTACAAGGCGTAGAGCTTTTTCGACCTATGCTCCAATTCTGTGGAACTCATTGCCTCCATACATTAGAGCAATGTCGGAGTTGCAACCTTTTGTAAAGGCACTCAAGACTTGGCTGTTTGGTTGTGCATTTAAGTAATCAGATCTAATTTGCCAAATAGTCACTGTTGAATGTTTTTATGTTGAATGTTTTTATATTGTGTAAATGCTATTTTAGATTGTAAGTCGCTCGTAGCACCTTGGTGGAGAGCGACTAATTAAGAAATAAAGTGAAGTGAAGTGAAGTGAAGAAGCACTTTACTATCCTCACTTTCAGCCCCAGCTCCTGCCAACCCAGCAGTTCAAAAGCTTGCAAATGTGAGTAGATCAACAGGTACCGCCTCAGCAGGAATGTAAGAGTGTCCCATGAAGTCATGCCAGCTAAGTGACCAGGAGGTGTCTGTGGACAATGCAGGCCCCTTGGCTTGGAAATGGAGATAAGCACCTGCCCCAGAGCCAGAAATGAGCATCGCCGGAGATGAAAGGAGAAGCCTTTACCTTTGTCTGCGTATTTGTGTTTCATTGTGTTTCAAAGGCATTGAATGTTTGACTGTGTTTTTGTATATGTTGGAATCCGCTTTGAGTCCCCTCAGGGAGATAGGGCGGAATACAAATATTATTATTATAGCTCCCCACCCCCAAAACCTCCCTAACTACCACAGAGGGTATCTTAGCTCCTGCATTTAACAGGTGCACAAAAGGTGATATATTAACAGTAAAGGTAATGACAAAAGGAACCCCTTGTGAAATCAGCCATAATGCTTAACCAGAAAATGATACAGGTTGAGCATTCCTTGCCTGGAATTCTGAAAGTATCCACATGGGCATTTGAGATAATGACACCTTTGCTTCCTGCACAAAATTGTAAAAAACATTGTATAAAATGACTTTACTCATTACTTTATTTTTATCTTGCCTTTCTGCCAATATAGGGACTCAAAGCCGATAAGAGTATATGGCATATAAATAAATATTGTGTTTAGATTTGAGACCCATCTTCAAGACATCTCATTATATACATATATGCAACTCCAGTTATTACAAAATTAAAAAAACCCCCACAAACCAGATATTTTGAAAAAGGATAGTCAACCTGTACAAACCTTCTTTTCATGGTATGTGAACCAACATCTTCCCAAAACACCTTGTATGTCAATTAATACTGACTACCATTACACCCAAATCAGTTTCTACCACTGATGGGAATCTCCTCCCTTTTCTAGATTCATAATGAAGTTGGGACTTTGGCTCCATTGCAATGTCAACATGCGAGCGATAGGATTTGAGAAGACTTCTGATTTGAGAAGACTCTCAGTGTTTTCCTTCTCTATAGCAACAGAAGAAAGACCACAGCAGGGCATCCATTATGGCCACAGAGATGAGAGCTACAAAGATGCTCCACTTCCTGTGACTCCTGACACTTGCCACAGCAGGCATTGCAGACCTCTTGAAACAGTGGTTTTCAACTTTCCTAATGCTGTGACCCCTTAATGCAGTTCCTCATGTTTTCGTTACTACTTCATAACTGATATGCAGTATAAATTTTCATTCACTGGACCAAATTTGGCACAAATACCTGATGCGCACAAATTTGAATACTGGTGGAGTTGGGAAGGGAATTGATTTTGTTATTTGGGAGTTGTAGTTGGTGGGATTTATAGTTAACTTACAATCAAAGAGCATTCTAAACTCCACCAACTATGGAATTGAATCAAACTTGGCACACAAAACTCCCACAACTAACAGAAAATACTGGAAGGGTTTTGAGTTTGCGAGTTGTAGTTCCCCTACTTCCAGAGAGAACTGTGGGCTCAAACAATGATAGATATGGACCAAACTTGGCATGGATACTCAATATGCCCAAATGTGAACACTAGTGGAGTTTGGGAAAAATAGACTTGACATTTGGGAGTTGTAGTTGCTGGGATTTATAGTTCACCTACAATCAAAGAGCATTTTGAACCCCACCAATGATAGGATTGGGCCAAACTTCCCACACAGAATCCCCATGCCTTGAAGGGACCTATTGGCACGAGCCTCCCTCCAGCCTTACACGCTTTCCCTCGCCTTCACATGCGCACCACACTGCCATGCTCCGAGCATGCCTGTTCTCCCCTCCCTGCTTGGAGTCTCATAAACAGCCCTCCCCTTGGCTGAGAGGCCAACCACAGCAGAGGAGGACTTTTGGTGGGAGGATTCACCGTCTGTTTCCAAAAAAGAAGAGGACAGGAAGAGATCTTCAGCCTTCTCTGCCAAAGGGGTTCCTAAGACCATCTGAAATATGTTTTATGAAACCCCCCTTGTGACACCCCCCCAGGGGTCCCAACCCCCAGGTTGAGAAACACTATCTTAAAAGATCCATAGCAAAAGTGAGAGAGATGGTGTTGACTCTATTGTGAGCTGGACCTACATACATTTCAGAGGAAGGGGCCAATGAACTTGCATTCCCCAATCGCTCATGATTCCATCCCTTCATAATAGGTCCTCTTGTATTATGTGAAACAGGTTCAGAAATTTCTGCCTCTTGCAATTGTCCAGTAGGCTAAGGAAAAGGGACATTTGGAAGAGTTGCTGACTACTGGAAATTAGGTCATTGACATCCCTCCTCTCTTTTAGAAGGAAACTAAAAACACGGATATGGGATCAGGCCTTTGGGTAATCTGGCAAATAGAGAAAGGACGACGACGACTAGAATTGATAGGATTTGACAATGTGGAATGAATTTCGGATTCTGAGTTGGCGAACGTTGAGCATTAGGCTGGTTTTATTTATTGTTTATTGATTGATTGTGATGTATAATTGATGGTTTTAATTGTTTATAATTGCTGTTGATATATGTTTTTCTCTTATTGTTTGTGTTGGCATCAAATTGTGCCTTTTTGTAAGCCGCCCTGAGTCCCACCTCAGGGGTTGAGAAGCGCGGGGTAGAAATGCGCGAAACAAATAATACTGCTACAATATGTGGTTTGGAAAGAGACGAGAGAGCCGCCTTTAAAGAAAACACAGGACAAACTTAAATTATTACAAATGGCTTGCTTCATAGAGACAAAATAGGGCTTACACACAGAGACTGTACACTGCTGTCCAAGTTAAAACAGGCATTAAAAAACAACAACAAAAATAACAACCACCTTCCAGCCAATAGAATGCTGGCATTTGCAAGAACACATAATAAAAATGCGACTTTGAAATATTTACAGATATTACATTTGTTGGAGGAAATAAGACAAAACAGTGGGAGGCGGCTCTTGTTGCCGGTCTACAGGGCCATTCCAGCTGTTTGCGGATCATTTGGATTTCCAGGCCTGAGTGTTTAGGCTGGCCTTGTTACTGAGGGCAACAAGCATTACAGTTAGCACTGAACAATGCATCAAAATGGCAGGAGGTGATGAACTCTCCATCTGCAGAGAATGCAAACAAGCAGAGCGAGGGCTACAATGGAAGCCACATTTGAACACAATAATGTGCAAGTAAAACCAATATGTACGGAACAGTGGGATCCCCTCTCGGCATTTTCCACCCCAGTCCAGAGCCTCATTCATATATGTGTTCTCGTTCTGGCATTATCTTAACCCCTATGCTCCACGCAACATTTGGCTTTATTATCTAGTGCTAAGTCTAGGTTTGTGTGAGATGGATTTCCCAAGGAAAATGGAGGAAGCGACACTTGGGAAGACTGAATCAGTAAAATCTGGTATGTGTCAAGAATGCCTTAGTCTGCCTGCCATCTTTGTGACAGCATTGTGGCAAGTCAATGCACAAAAAGGGGCAAGAAATGAAAAGGAGTCCAAAATGGAGAAGTCATGCCTCAACTGGAAGATTTTGCATAATTTAGTATCTTGAAAAAAACCACAATATGCATCTCATGATCCTAAACTAACTTACTCTTAAAACTCTTTAATCTCTCACCATCATTTGCATTGGGAAGACAGCAAGATCCCAGGAAATCCATCAAAATGCCTCCTGCAAGGTCATTCGGATACACTCACTGCTCTGACAAGAGTTAACAGTTGAACTTGCTTTTTTAACATTTGCTGAAGCAGTTAGGAAAACAGAAAATGGCATCTGCTAATCCGTTTTACTTTCCCTGAGCTTAGTCATAACATGGTGAAATGAATATAAGAAAATGAACCTGAAAAGGGAGGGAGGGGGAATCCTGATCTAATATTAAATGAATTAGAAATGTACACGGCTGAGCCATAAAAATGCAAAGCTATATCAAAATGACATCTTTCTGGGCCCAAAAGGCAGATTCCTGCCCCTCCACCAAACCTGAACATAATCATCTGTCACTAAACGCAAAAGACTACATATAGTGTCGCTTTCTGCAATTGGGAATGTTTCCCATTATCCTTGATTATTAAGGGCTGATGAAAACTGTAGTCCAAGACATTCAGGTTGGAGGTGGTCTTAATGTGCCATTGTCTGCCACCTGTTTAGGGGACTAAGACAGGGGTGGGAGCCATGCAGCCCCTAATGTTGTTGGAGTGCAGCTCCCAGCAGTCTCCAGCAATATATCCAATGGCAACAGATGTTGGAAGTTGTAGCCGAACATCTGGAATGTTTCATGGCTCCCATCAGACTTAGGTCTAAATCCAGTTGCTTACCCTGATGGGAATGATCATTAAGTCTATTGTACTCAGTCAACACTCATGTAAATCCCATTGATCCAGTACCTTAACTGGGACAAGCAACTGCATTTAGTCTTAGAATCTGGAAGCAGACTAAAAAGGAAGCTAAATTTATCTTTGCACTTAATGAGCAGAAAGCTGGTTTAGATGAGTGTATGACTTTTTTTGGACAGGGCACAGAGTGGTTTTTTTTCTTTCCCTTTGCAGACAGTCCTAAGTTTCCCCCCTCCATACCTGTCATGCCCGCTTGCTAGTCTTTACAAGTGTGAAAGGGAGGGAAAGGAGCAATTCAGAAGAGAAAGAAGTTCTGTCTTGCGTTCAAAAGGAAGGAAAGTGTACAATGTATGAGAGTGCCTCTTCCTCCTTATGAGCCTGGACCTGCTGTATCTTCTGCCCTTCCTTTTAGTAAGGCTAAAAACGAACAGACTGGGGAATATAAAAAGGCACAAATGGAGCATTACACTACAACTGCTGGGTATAGGATCTTATCCAATGTGTTTTTTAAAAATGCTAACAGCACCTGCTGAGGAAAGGAAAGTTAACCTGCCTGCTGCTGTTCCAATGACAATGACTTCTTTGAAGCTGCAATTTGCATTGGAAACAAAGTTCCTGTTTGCACTAATCTGAGATTCCATCCCAAGGCAAAAAGAAGCCTCAAATGGGTGATTCTCATTAGGCAAAGTCTTTGCCTCTCTTACAAAATAGCACTTAAGAATATTAAGTATAAGGACATTTCTGATTAAATGCCTTTTGGCTCTCAGACCCATAACTCAGGAAAGATGTGGAGCTACATCTTCTAAGTACCAAATTTTGTCAATGTAACGATGTTGCATTTCTCTCAGATCTAGTAGATTTTCTCATTTACCTCATTCTAGTGCCCTATTTTCTGCTTCACTGTTGGGATCTTAAGTGCTCACCTCATGAGAAGGTCTGAAGCTATTCACCATGAGAACTTCAACCTATGAAAAGAGACCATGGGAGGGAGGGGAATTTCTGCCATCTGGTAACATGGGACATAACAGCATCATAGAAAAAGGACAGGAGGAACTTCATGACCTTGCAAATGTTGGACTGAAGTTCCAATGTCTCCATGCTTTTGGCTATGTTGGCCAAGGCTGCTGGATATTGGAGCCCTGCCTGAAAAGAGGGTTGTACTGTCCAGGAAGACAGTTGGAAGTTTTCTGTTGGAAGTTTTCTGTTGGAGCCTGCACAGGCTCAGATACACCAACATGTGTGCATTCACAGAATCCACAAAGAAAAAAACACGACCCTCTCCTGTGTGTTGGAGACATGATCCAAGGAAAATGGAAGTAGAAGCAGCTCCAAAATGAACCTGAGGTTCTCAATTTCTCTCACCCTGTGATCACTTCTGAAGTGCATGAATGGTACAAGTAACTGCATTCTCTGACCAGGACCCAAGAGAGAATGGGTTCTGCTAAGATTGTGTTTTTAGCAACTCAGACTGTTTAGGCTTTCCAAAATACGTTAGGTGTGTACCACATGGAATGTTACAACATCTTCACAGAATTAAGTTTCACATGAATTCCAAGTGCTTCAGAGAAGGTTGACACAGAAATCTTTACAACAGCATGGAAGACACTTGCAAATGATTCTATTTCAAAAACAGGTCTGACCTTTAGTTTTAAGAGCCGGGCTCCCAGAAATACATGTATTAAAAGTTTTTGAGTCATGGAAGATATCACAACAATTAAGGAGTGGTGGCAGTTTGTTTGTTGTTCCCCAAGAAGTAAACACATTTGTCACAAGGCCATAACAATATTTGCCAAACAGTAGTAGCCACAGTGCTACTAAAATGGGAATCTTAATTTTAGAAGCTAAAGTTGAGTAATTTCAGAACTTAGGTAAATAAAAGTCTGAAGTGTAGTTTCCCATTTGTGCGTGAACAAAGCCTTGGAATTTTTTTAGGAAGCATCTTTTTCCAACTGAAGGAAGTAAAAGGACCTACCAGGCCTGAGCTGTAATAAAACCAAGCAGTGGCAGTGAAAGACATGGTTGTGACCTTTGACGAGGACAGGCCCAGCATGGACAATTAGTTATGTTTTGCTTCTTTAGATGACCCAGGGAACTAGTTTCCCACAAAGGTGATTGAGTGCACCATCCTTGCCCACCAAGCAACAGAGATGGGAATGCTCTAAGTAGCATTAATGCTTTGGTTTCTAACAGCAAATATATAGAGTAGTCACTGCAAGACAAGGGAGCAAAGCACAGTTCACAATTAACATTCAAACCAAGATCAGAATCCAGAAAGGTCATCCTTTGAGTTTGAGACTAAACACCCTTGGTCTCTTTTACCCTTAAATTCAGGAGGTCACAAAATAAAGTTCACCAGAACAAATAAAGAGACTGTAAAGCCTGGTCAAGCTTTCTGCATGGCTGAGCCCTTAATCCACCCTTGCCAATCTTATTAAATAGCATTAAATTAAATTACATCAGGGAGAGGAACAGAGCAGTTTGCTTAAAAAACAACAGTGTGTCCTTCTGGAGACTGCACTACACATTTAGGAAGTAAGATTTCCCAAGACCAACATCTGAGAACTTGCCACCCTTATCTTATAAGGCTATACATTATTCTTAAAACATAATGGCTATGATGGGGATACAAAAGCTTGGGAAGATGGTCCATAGTCAGGAGTGTGGGCATCATGTTTCTTTCTTGAATTTTGTCCCATCCATCTTCTCTTCACCATATCTTTACTTCATTTTTGTAGGCTTACAATTTCAAGAATTCCCAAATGAGCATGGCCAAAGGCCAAAAGCCAAAAGCCACACTGGCTAGGAGACTGTGGACATGGTAATAACCAAAAGAAAACTTCACCAAATACTACTTTTTCTAAAAAAAGAGCAGCGAGTGATAAGAAATCTTGGTTTACTTGGAACAAGAATAATAACTATCCCCACTAAAATATCCAACATGGTGCCAGCACCCCTAAGGCCTTCATGCTAGCACAAAAAACAATCTTAAAATAGAAATAATATTCCTGTTATTTCCACTTATTCTTGAAAACAAACATACTACTGCTGTCCTATAGTAGGTAGGACATGCCAGCCTGAGCAACTCTGCAGTAAACGCTGCAAAGGGCAATACTACAGCCGGACAAAGTACATGCATGAGCCTATTTCCAAGGGGCAGTTGCCAGGGTGCAGCATGCACCCCACTCCATGGTTTTCTTTTCCCGCATGGAAAGATGGGTTCAAGGTTGGAGCACGTGCCCTGCTATTGGTGAATTGGTTCCTCTCTTTATATACACCTTCACAACAAGGTGGCTTGATTCAAGAGTCATCCATGAGGCAGGTCCTTGCTCTGAGATCGCAACCACTGGGCTCTTGTCCTTGATTCTCTGGAGCTGATGCATCTGTTAAACCCTGTTCCATAACATGATCAAGTTCAAGCATTTCGAAGCCAATGGCCAGCCTACAGGTCGATGCGATAGGTCCCAAGGCCAGCATAACAATCATCAGATATGGATCAGAGTCCATGGTGAATGGAAGCACCTCTGTTTAGACATAGGATGAGCTTTCTTTACAGTCACCAGGTAACTTCTCTCACCATTTAGAGTAATATCAGATTAATATCCATCATCTTCATCTACATCACAGCCATAATCTGGAAAAACACAAAAAGAGGAAAAATCAGAACAACCAATATCATGTATTGTTGAAGGCTCTCATGGCCGGAGTCACTGGGTTGTTGTAGGTTTTTCAGGCTGTATGGCCATGTTCTAGAAGGCAAGAATACTTCTAGAACATGGCCATACAGCCCGAAAAACCTACAACACCCTAAACGATATTATACCTCCTCTATCTTGTTCATGCCCAGCATTATTTAACTTTAATTACATTTGGCCCAGACATAGTTTTTAAATGTGTTTTGTGCTATTGTTCAATGTTTATGCTATGTATGAGTTTATTTTTAATTGCTTTGTATTAGTATTTGTATTTTGCTTTGAATTGTGGTTGTTATTGCATGTATTGATGTATTGTGGGCTCGGCCTCATGTAAGCCGCACAAGTCCCTTGGGAGATGGTAGCGGGGTATAAATAAATTATTATTATTATTATTAATAATAATAATAATAATAATAATAATAATAATAATATTATATTCTTCCCATCTTGACATCCCTAAGGGAATTCTGGGAATGAGTTGTAGAAATCTCAAGTTTTAGAGAGACGTCTCCCTGCCCTATTCAGCCTCCCCCAGGTACACATAGGTTCACTCATATATACTTTTTCATTGACTACACAGAATTATTTGTTGGTGGGACGTGCTATATTGAAAGGGGAAAGGTAGTCTAGGTGTTTGTGCCTCTTTAGGCTAGACTGGCTGGCAAATCATTTAACTGACAATTCCCCCACTCTAAAGATTCAGGAACACTTTCCAACAGGTCAACATTTTCGGTATCTGCCTTTTCCAGTTAAAAATCAAATTAAAACAGCTCAGACTCAAGTTCTAAGCAGGCTTAAGCCTGATCCGTTTGAGCCCTTTTAAATACAGAGTTCAAAAATTTCTCACTTCCTCAATTTGCATTAGATTAAACATCCTCCGTCGTCTTCCTATATTTTGATGAGCTTCCTCTAAAGAGTCTTTCTCCCTTTTCAAACCTATTATCTATCTTTTTGGGTAATTCGGACTGAAATACATGTTTGGTAGCCAAGGGGGAGTCTAAGTCTGGATCTCCCTGGTCTAATTGCTAGCACTCCAACTAGTATGGCATATAGTCTTGCCAAACTGAAGTTGAGTGTGTGTCTTCAAGTCACCCATCTACTTATGGCATCCACATGAATTTCATAGGGTTTCCTTGGAAAGAGAATATTCAAGAGATGATCCAGAGAAAGGAACTAGCAATCTAGTTCCTTCCTCTGAAATATAGCCTATAGCTCGTAAGGGGTTGGTGAAATTAAACTTGAAGGCACATACACACGTATAAATGATAATAGTGATCAAAAATATGAATCTGTATGTAGCAGAAATTTAACTGGCTGCAGAAGTGCCATGCTATTTTACAGGGGTGTTTGGTATCCGCTAAGGCATGATTCCAGGTCTTCCTCCACCATACCATGGATACCACCATCTGTGGATGTTCAAGTCCCATTATGTACAATGATATAATAAAATGATGTCCCTTATATAAAATGGAAAAATCGAGGTTTGCTTTTTGGGGTATTTTCATGCCGTCGGTATAGTGGACTGACTATGCTGATGCAGATTAAATATATGGTTGTTACTACTTATATCAGTAAATATCTGACTGATGCCTTCATTAGTGGTTTGGTCCATAAATGCTGCAACCTCCTAGAGAGGGGCAAGGGAAGGCAATAACTGAGCACAGCTCTTGTTCTGTATCCTGCCCTTGGGTTTCCTGTAAGCATCTGTTTTGCAAATGAATGGAACAGAGACAAATAGGCTCCTTTAATGTTCTACTAAGTGGTTCAAATGGGCATAGGCACCTTGGCTCCCATTCTGGGGGGAAAGTAAAATGTAAATAAAGATTCTAATCCTTGTCCACTTCATCATCGTCATCTTCTTCAATTTATCTGTGGAGCTTGTAAAACTCTAAGGATTACTACTATTTGAATCCCCTATGACAGGAATAGGCATAAGTATGGTGCTACAAACTAATACTGCCCCCCCTTCCAATTTCATTGTGCGCTCAGCAAGCCCAAATATCTCCATTTTGTTCTATGAACTCTTTCAAAGTAAGAAGTGAAATTATATGATTTATTGTTGCTATTTTGAAAGGGACTGCAGAAGAAAATATAATAATAATAATAATAATAATAATAATAATAATAATAACTTTATTTATACCCCGCCACCATCTCCCCAAGGGGACTCGGAGCGGCTTACATGAGGCCAAGCCCGACAACACATCAATAAAACAAAAAACAATAAGCAAAAAAACCCCAATTAATATTACTCACATGTAAACAGTAACACACAAGGATTTAAAAACCTATGGCCAGGCCAAATGTAATAATTTAAAATTTAAAAAATAAACACTGGGCATGAACAGAGGTAGGATGTATCTGATAGGAGGGTTTTAAAAGAAATGAAGGGAGAGCAACCCAACGAGTAGTTAAAGTGCTTTGAGGCAGGCCCGTAGCCAGGATTTCGTTCGGGGGGGGGGGGGGCTGAATTTTTTTCAGGGGGGGTTCGGGGGGGGGGCTGAGTTTCGGGGGGGCGGAGTCTGAGTGAAAGAGGGTCTAGCCTAGCAAACCTTTTGTATCATTACCCCAATACCCCCATGCATATGGGATATATTGAGTATGGTGATCAGATCATGATATGAATAAACATAACAGTTTAAATAATGCACCAGTAAGGCCTTTCGCGAACCACCATGAGAATTTCGGGGGGGGGGGGGGCTGAAGCCCCCCAAGCCCCCCCCCCCGGTTACTTTCTGAGGACATTTTGCAGGGGATTGTTTCCTTTATTTAGGGAAGGCACACTGGAACAGTCACGTTTTCAGGCTCCTCCTAAAGACTGCCAATGTGGGGGCTTGTCTGATATCCTTGGAGAGTGAGTTCCAGAGTCGGGGGGCCACCATAGAGAAGGTCCTCTCCCTCGTCCCCACCAATCGCCACTTGAATTGCGACCGGAAAATGCACGGCAACCAATGGAGCTCCTTAAACAGGGGGTTAACTACTCCCTGTAAGTTGCTCCAGTTAGTAGCCTGGCTGCCGCCCGTTGTACCAATTGAAATTTCCGGGCCGTCTTCAAGGGCTGCCCCACATAGAGTGCATTACAATAATCCAATCTTTCTTATATCCCGCCTCTATTTCCCTGAAGGGATTCGGGGTGGCTTATTTATTTTATTTTATTTATTTATTTGAAACATTTATATTCTCAGGGCAGAGCACAACATATATACGGCAAACATTCAATGCTGGGACATAAAACCATAAATATATACAAACATTAAAATCACTTATATCCACTTTAAAATTAATTTCTTAAAAACCATCTCAGGACACCATTATATTATTGCCTTGTTGCAATCCCCAAAGACTTGGTCCCAAAGCCAGGTCTTCATCATCCTTCTGAAGGACAGGAGGGAGGGAGCGGATCTAATACTGCCAGGAAGGGAGTTCCATAGCACGGGGGGGGGGGGGGGGGGGATCACTGAGAAGGCCTGTCTCTCGTCCCCACTACTTGCGAGGCTTGGGGGACCGAGAGCAGGGCCTCCTAGAAGATCTTAGTCTTCAGTGGTTCATAAAGGGAGATGCGTTTGGACAGGTAAACTGGCCAGGGCTGTTTAGGGCTTTATAGGCCAAGACCAGCACTTTGAATTGTGCCTGGTAACAAACAAGCAGCCTGTGGAGTTGACGTAACATGGGAGTTGTGTGCTTCCTGTATGCTGCCCCAGTTATTAACCTGGCTGGCTCTCGTTGGACTATTTGAAGCTTCCAAACCGTCTTCAAAGGCAACCCCACATAGAGAGCATTGCAGCAGTCTATCCTGGATAGACTTATATAGGGACCATGCCCAATATAAACAAAGTTACAAAATAACATAATTAAAAACATATAACAATCAATTATATTAAAACAATAAAACCAATAAAATCTAAGACATCATAAAACATAATCAAACAGCAAACAACCAATGGCCAAGAAAAGTGGGCATGTGGAGATCGGAGACTAATAGGGCAGGGCTAGTGCAACAAAAACTGTGAGGATGGGGGCTGGGAATAAAGTGCTGGAGATCCTACCAAAAGATGAGGGCTAGATCAACTTGGATCAGTCTTTGAACTAAATGGGAGACATTTGAGTTTTGTACAGAAGGCTGTGAAGGTGGGCTAGGGTATTCCAAAGCAATTTCATGTGTTGGGAGGCTTTGTGTGTAACTTGAGAGCAAAAACCATTTCAAAGGCTTTTTGTAAAAGGGGGGTTGGAGGCTTTGGGAGACTGGTGGCCACAAACATGGGACTCAGAGGCTGTGTGTGGCCAATAACAACAACAACTTTATTTTTATACCCCACCACCATCTCCCCTAGGGGACTTGGGGTGACTTACAAAGGGACTAGCCCAAAAATTACAGATAAAAACAGAGAGAAAGTTAAAATCAATCAAATAAAAATAATAAAATATAACACAGTCATAAACAGCATCATAAAAACAATATGGCTGAGATAAAGATCATAGTTGCGTTCGGGCTCAATGAGTGCAAATAATTCCTAAAACGAGCCAATGGAAAGTACGGAAATTGAATGAACAGGGGCTTGGGAATACCGTTGGCAAAAGTGTTGAGGTAGCCAATAAGAGGTCCAAAATAAAGTGTAGAACTTAAAGTAGGGACAGGATGGTTCTCTGGTGAACTGCCTAATCAAAGGCACAACGGAACATCCAGGTTTTTAATTCCTTTCGAAAGGAGGCCAAAGTGGGAGCCTGTCTGATTTCCCTAGGGAGGGAGTTCCAAAGCTAGGGGGCCACCACTAAGAAGGCCCTCTTCCCTTGTTCCCACCAACTGTGCTTGGGACAGTGGAGGAAGAGAGAACAGAGTCTCCCCAGATGATCTCAGAGTACGCACTGGTTCATAGGGGAAGATGCAATCACAAAGAAAGGCAGGTCCTGAACCATTTAGGGCTTTGTAGGTGATTGCCTGCACCTTGAATTAGGACTGGAAACTTATTGCAAGCCAGTGGAGCTGTTTAAATAGGGGAGTTGACTGCTCCCTGTAACTAGCTCCCGTAAGCAGTTTGGCCGCAGATCTTTGAACCAACTGTAGTTTCCAGGCCGTCTTCAAAGGAAGCCTCACGTAGAGTGTGTTGCAGTAATCCAACCTGGAAGTAACTAAGGCACGGACCACCATGGCCAAGTCAGACTTCACGAGGTACGGGAACAGCTGGCGCACAAGCTTCAACCCTCCCAGCCACCGCCGACACCTGAGCATCAAGTGTCAAAGCGGAGTCCAGAAGGACCCCTAGACTGCAGACCTGTGTCCTCAGAGGGATTGTGTCCCCATCGAGTACAGGTAGCCACCCTGTACCCTGATCAGTCCCACAACTGGCCAGGAGGACCTCTGTTTTGTCAGGATTAAGCTTCAGGTGCTATGCCCATTTCTGCTCCATGAGGACCATGAGTATATATAAGTACATAAGTATATTTACTTTTTCAACTCTGGTAATTAGAACAGAATTTTGTGCAGGCAGGCATGCATAAATTATTTTTATCCTGCCAGCTTTATAATTTTTTTTCCTATGTGCATGTTCGTAATACAAAGGTATCAGCATGATCCACGATATCGAGACTAACAATATATTTTTTTGGAATGATTCAAAAATACCTACAATAGAAAGCGGGGGAACAGTTCAGTGACCTTTAACAAGTTTCATATAGTTACTATCATTATTATTATGAGTTTCCTTCAGCAGCAACAGACACGCCTATGCAGGTGCCGTTCTCTGGGAAAGCGACTCTAATCATATATGCTCCTGAAAAAAGAGTTCCCTACGGTTTGAGTGATTACTTTCCACTCAAATCAACCCCGTCTGTTATGATTATTCCACAGACCTCACACAAAAGTTGAAATCAACATCCCCTGCTAAATTAAGGGTGCCAAGTTGCATACGCTGTACATAATCAACACTCCAGTGCCAACCTTCTCAGCGTGACACTGTCAGGCCTCACAATTAGCGGCTCCCATGTCATGTCGCTGGGTATATGTACAGATTTATACCACAGTTAAGAAGGTTCAGTACAGGAATGAAACTATACATCCCAAACACTGGGGGTAATAATAATAATAATAATAATAATCTTTATTTTTACTCCACCACCATCTCCTCAAAAAGGACTCGGGGCAGCTTACATGAGGCCAAGCCCAACGATACATTACTGTCCCCCTCCCATGCACACCAAATCCTATTGACTTGATGGCTCCCACAGCTGAAATATTCCTTTAGTGAGTAATGTTGACAAACTTTATTTAGACTTAGAAGTGCTGCTGATGTGCAGCCAACAACACAAGGTTTCTGCCTTTCACTTGAAACAATAGAATTGGGTTAACATCCTTAGTCCTTGGTTGTCTCTACATTTTATTACACTATAATACATGCAACAATATTATTCGCTTGAAGGCTCTTATTCCATCACTGAGTGGGAACATTACGTTCTTAACACGCAAAAAAGAGCACTTTATGGGAACGCACAATAAAAGGACAAGAACAAATACAGCAAGTTTGAGGGATGGGAAGCAGAGGAGGTCATGGGGATTTTGTAGATCACATCGCGTTAGACAGATGCCACTTTTCAGAAAGCAGGAAAGAAAAGATCCATGATGGAAAATTAAACAGGGAAAACGTTTAAAGACAAAGCACAACAAGGAGAAATAATGTACTGTAAACTGTAGTGTTGATAGGGGTCCTGCAGTGTGACAAAGTAGGGGAAAACATAATTTGGTGCCCCCATTCAAAAGTGGGAAAGTGAAGTCTCTGCAAAGTCTAAATCATAAAAAGAAGCAAACACTAATGCCCATTTGTTAGGGATATTTTGGATACGATTTCATGCATTTTGCAAAGGGTGCTGGACTTGCTGATCGAAGGGTCGATGGTTCGAATCTGGGGGGCGGGGAGAGCTCCCGCTGTTAGCCCCAGTTTCTGCCAGCCTAGTGGTTCAAAAACATGCAAATGTGAGTAGATTTACCACCAGACTAGTATTTGTTGGTAGGTTTTAATTGTATTGACTTAATTGTTTTTAATCTATATATAATTATTGGTTGTTATGTACTTTATTATATGTATAATGGAGCCCCCGGTGGTGCAGTGGGTTAAACCCCTGTGCCAGCAGGATTGAAGACCGACAGGTRGCAGGTTCAAATCCTGGGAGAGGCAGATGAGCTCCCTCTATCAGCTCCAYCTCCTCATYCAGGGACATGAGAGAAGCCTCCCACAAGGATAATAAAAACATCAAATCATGTGCCCTGGGTAATGTCCTTGCAGACGGCCAATTCTCTTACAACAGAAGCGACTTGCAGTTTTTCTCAAGTCGCTCCTGACACGACAAAAATAAAATAAAATAATGTGTATATAGAGGCATCGAATTTTGCCGATTGGAAGCCGCCCTMAGTCCCCCCAGGGGGTTGAGAAGGGCGGGGTACAAATATTCAAAATAAATAAATAAATAGATCAATAGGTACTGCTCCGGCGGGAAGGTAATGGCGCTCTATGCAGTCATGCTGGCCACATGACCTTGGAGGTGTCTAGGGACAATGCTGGCTCTTCAGCTTAGAAATGGAGATGAGGACCAATCCCCAGAGTCGGACACGACTGGACTTAATGTCAGAGGAAAATCTTTACCTTTACTACAGTAGATTCAAAAATTCAATGGGATTTACAAAAGTGGCAACTTAGTAGCTTCCCACTGTATTGGTAGGGGCAATCTATTATCTCAGTCTATCTGCTGTCTGTTTGTTTATCTAATATTACACCACGGGTGAGTCTCTAAAATGCTAAAATTAAGGCCTACCATTTCCGCCCATCAACTGAAGGGCGCTCACGCAGTGATCCTCCTCCTCTTCAACTTCTTCTTCTTCTTCCACTTCTTCCTCGTGGTTGTATGATACAGGCCCCGTCTCTACCAGGACATTTGCTGGCTTTTCAGCTGCTTGAGCTTCAGCCTGAGTACTTGGAAAAACAGCCTGCAAAGGATAAAAAAACACAAAGGTTTTGCCTAAACTTTCGTTTTTGTTCCCACTCTGCTGGGGAAATGTAATGTTGATGTAATGTTGAGATAGAATTGCAAAGATACAGAGGTATTACGGCCACTTAAGGCATGTTTGTTGTTCTGCTATGATTTTATCAGGAGGCAGCATACATATTGGCATTTTGCTTTTTCGTCAACTGGCCAATATTGTTACTGCAATGAAGTGACAAGTGTAGCAATGAAAGGGAGAAGGAAGAAAGGAAAGCGTATGAACAATAAAGTAAATGGGACTGCAAGAGCCACTGACTTTGAGGATTACCACCGAGTTTTAACCAAAGTGATACAAAAAGGGGAATTCAAAAGACAGAGGGGAACTAGGAAAATCAACGGCTCCTGGTGGCATCTTGGGTTAAACCGCTGAGCTGCTGAACTTGCTGACCGGAAGGTTGGTGGGGTGAGCTCCCATTGTCAAACCCAGCTTCTAACAACCTAGCAGTTCAAAAACATGCAAATGTGATTAGATCAATAGGTACCTCTTCTGCAGGAAGTTAATGGAGCGCAATGCAGTCATGCTGGCCCATGACCTTGGAGATGTGTATGGACAACTCCAACTGTTCGGCTTACAAATGGAGATAAGCACACACCCCTCCCAAAAGTCAGACACAACTAGACTTAATGTCAGAGGAAACCTTTACCTTTACTTTAGGAAAACCAATTTCTGTTAACCAACAGCAATTTCTTATAATTCCTTATTTATCTTTGTTTCCTTCTTTCCGCCAGAACCCTACTCACTTTTCCCACTATATTTAATGACCTTGACTTCTCAGGTGGTTGTCTATGCTAGAAAATAAACCACTGTCAAAGTTCCTGGAGAATGGAGTGCTCCTTAGCATGTATGTGTAAAGTTGGGATGATACATAATGTATAGCTAAGAGCACAGAGCCTCTGGATCACCAGACAACAGTAAATTTAGTCCCTTCTGAGTTCTGTTCTTGAGTACTTGGGTCTCATAGAATCATAGAGTTAGAAGAGACCTCATGGGTCATCCAGTCCAACCCCCTGCCAAGAAGCAGGAATATTGCATTCAATGCACCCCTGACAGATGGCCATCCAGCCTCTGTCTCACACTATGATAGCTGTTCTGAGTGGCAACAAATTTATTTATTTATTTAATCATTATTTATTTATTAAAACGTTTTAATACCATCCAGCTTCACAAGCAAAATAGGGGGAAACAACTTAAAATAATTTGAAACAATAAAATAATTTAAGTACACTAAAACACATTAAATAAAAAAAATAAAAAGAGCCCCTTTTAAAAAGTTAAAGACAGTTTTAAAACTGCAGATTAGCATTTTTAAATAAATAAGTGAGGCTTTATTTTAGCAAACAGTCATGTTTGCACTTGGTGCCTAAATGATGCAGTATTGGTGCCAATTGGGTCTTCAAGGAGAGGACATTTTACAATTGGGGTGCCCCAATGCCCTCACATAGTGTATTGATCTCACTAGTGGTACACAAAGCACATATAGGGAGAAGTGTTTCTTCAGATACCAAACTTCTGAGACACTGAAAGCTTTAAAAGTCTTGAAAAGCACATTGAATGTGGACTAGATGCACATTGGCAGTCAATGCAATTTAAAAACATTTAAAAGTAAGCATGATATGGTGTCTATATGGCATTTAGGATTTCTTTGCATAGTTGTGAATGCTGGGCAGTGGGGAAAGCTAATAGGCTAATAGGAAAAGATTCAACTCAGGCTCCATCTGCACTGCCATATAATAGTTTTATTGCATTGAACTGCATTATATGGCTTCATTTAATATATGGTGTGAGGGAAGAGTTCCGGAGATATAATATGAGTCCTCTTAGGGGGAGAAAAAGTGGACTATAAATAAATAAATAATAGGTAAAGGTAGGTAAATTTTTCCCCTGACATTAAGTCCAGTCGTGTCTGACTCTGGGTGGTGGTGCTCACCTCTATTTCTAAGCTGAAGAGCCAGTGTTGTCCGTAGACAGCTCCAAGGTCATGTGGACAGCATGACTGCATAGAACGCTGTTACCTTTCCGCCTGAGTGGTACCTATTTATCTACTCACATTTGCATGTTTTCGAACTGCTAGGTTGGCAGAAGCTGGGGCTAACAGTGGGAGCTCACCCCACTCCCCGGAATCGAACCTGCAACCTTTCAGTCAGCAAGTTCAGCAGCTCAGCAGTTTAACCCACTGTGCCACCAGGGGCTCAATAATAATAATAATAATAATAATAATAATAATAATAATAATAACAACAGCAGGATTGAAGAGAAACAACTAGAAAAGCTGACACGATATGAGGATTTAAAGATTGAACTGCAAAGACTGTGGCACAAGCCAGTAAAGGTGGTCCCAGTGGTGATTGGCACACTAGGTGCAGTGCCTAGTGATCTTGGCCTGTACTTAAACACAATCAACGCTGACAAGATTACCATCTGCCAGCTGCAAAAGGCCACCCTACTGGGATCTGCACGCATTATTCGCTGATACATCACACAGTCCTAGGCACTTGGGAAGTGTCCGACATGTGATCCAATACAACAGCCAGCAGAGTGATCTTGTTTGCTATGGACCCATCTTCTT
Source organism: Anolis sagrei ordinatus (assembly GCF_025583915.1). Classification (NCBI taxonomy): domain Eukaryota; kingdom Metazoa; phylum Chordata; class Lepidosauria; order Squamata; family Anolidae; genus Anolis; species Anolis sagrei. Next base: position 15,758,793 of record NW_026844366.1, on the reverse strand, counting down.
GTGTTTCAAATAATAATAATAATAATAATAATAATAATAATAATAATAATAATAACAGCAACAACTAATAATAACGCTAAGACAAAGACTCTGGCACAAGCCAGTAAAGATGGTCCGAGTGGTGATCGGCACACTGGGTGCAGTACCTAAAGACCTTGGCCAGCACTTAAAAAACAATCAGCACTGATAAAATTACCATCTGTCAGCAGCAAAGGGCCACCCTACTCAGATCTGCACGCATTATTTACCTATATTGGGAAGTGTCTGACATGTGATCCAGTACAACAGACAGCATGATGATTTTGCTGTGTACTAATCTTGTTGTATATCAAATAATAATAGTAATAATAACAACAACAAGAAGAAGACCAAAAAGACGAATAAACTGGCCCAATAACACATCAAGCATGAACTCTTTGTAAAAGCCATACTAAACTGAGACTGGTACTTTGGCCACATCATGAGAAGATATGACTCACTAGAAACAACAGTAACACCTGATAAAGTAAAAGGCAGCAGGAAAAGAGAAAGGCCATTTTACAGGTGGACTCAATCAAGAAGCCATGGCCCTCAGTTTGAACTGTTGGTACCAAGGTCACTTGGAGGTCTCTCATTTATAGGGTCAATGTAAGTCAAATCCAACTTGATGGCAATTAACAATAATATGATCTTTCAGTCCACTAGTTGTCTATTTAGCTCGGCCTGGCCATAGATAAGCGATGCAATGAGGGCAGCCCCACAGAACCTTCCCAGTAAGAGGTCAAGGAGACCGGGGGCTCTTCCTTTCATGTTGCTCTGGCTTTTCAGAACAATTATGCAACACAAGAACGCCAGCACACCACTGCAGGGAATGTGGGTATTTAAAGAAGCAGCTATCGCGGCAGCAATAAAAGTGGCACCCCAATTTATATTAATTGTTATGCCAGGAATTTCCGCCCGCCTTGAACATTTACACAGCAGAACGGCAGAATTTAAAGGAGCTACAATTGAACCATTATTTTTTAAAATTGCACAACCCTAATTAAAGCATGACCTTCTTCTAATTATCATGTCCATTTCCCAAATGCCTCTGTACTAGAAATGTGCAGGTTTTTTCTAATGAGGATGGCATTAAAAAAAGAAAAAGAAAAGAACACGTTAAAAAAAAGAAAGGAAACCTTTTCCCCAGACTCCAACAAATGCTGTTTTGGGAGGCAGAGGTGGGAGGAGGATCCAGATTCATATTCACTTTAAATATAAAGATGTTAAAGGTTTAGTTTAGGAAAACGTCCTGAAATGGTTTCCAACAGACGGCCGAAATCACTTGCATGAAGATTGCATGTGATTTGCCCTGCGTAAAAACATAACTGTGAAAAACACACGGAGCTATTGGCAAAATGAAGCAGACAAAATTTCAAAACAGTGCAAGTGTTAATAGATGAATTTTGGAAAAGGAAAGCGGGGAAGGATTTAGCACAATCTGAAAACTAGTGGCAGCCATTTAAGATTCAGTAACAGAAAGATGTGTGTGTGTGTGTGTGTGTTCTTTGGATCTGGTTATCATTTATAAAAGGAAAAAAGAAAGAAGACATCTGGTTTTCCTCAGTCATGTTTTGCACCAGAAGCACATTCATGGTTAACATTCATAGCCTGGAAAGGAATCCGAGGTCATCCAGTACTATCTATACTCAGCCCCACGGAGCTCCCATGGGTCAATCTGCGTAATCCAGAACACAGCATGACAAAAAGAGAAGTCAGATAGTTGGAAGCAAAAGTCTAAAAGAGCAAATAACTTCAAAGGACCCAAGGAAGAAGTTTTACGGCAAACTTTGGGAGAAGGAATGTGCCAAGACAGCTAATTCAAGTCCTGAATAAAATGACCAATCATACTCCAAGCAGCATCAAAGCCCAACTACTGAGTCACTCCGGAGGGAAATCTCATTGTATTCCGCTTTTATAGATTCCAAAAACACTTCAGAATGCATAATCCCCATTGTTCTGCTGTTTCTTAGTAGTTGGCACTTTCATGTTTCAAGGCAATTTCTCCACCCTCCACATTCACTGGGGTTAGGGACGCAATACTCCCATAAACATGGGAAACACTATTTTTTTAGTGGCGCAGTAGGTTAAACCATTGGGCTGCTGAACTTGCTGACCGAAAGGTTGCAGGTTCGAATCTGGGGAGTGGGGTGTTAGCCCCAGCTTCTGCCAACCTAGCAGTTTGAAAACATGCAAATGTGAGCAGATCAATAGGTACTGCTTCGGTGGGAAGGTAATGCCGTTTCATGCAGTCATGCCGGCCAGATGACCTTGGAGCTGTTTATGGACAACGCCGGCACTTCAGCTTAGAAATGGAGGTGAGCCATTTGTCAGACACAACTGGACTTAATGTCAGGAGAAAAGCTTTACATTTAACTATTTTTTATCTGAGAGAACATCTCTCTAGGAAACTCTAGGTTTTCCAACACCACTTTGTACTGGAAGTTGATCATAATGTCAACTTGGAGGACCTATAGATTCCTGGAGAGAACACAGTAATCAAAGGAACAACTTAGAAAATGGGTTTTTGTAGGTTTTTCAGGCTGTATGGCCTAGAAGCATTCTCTCCTGACGTTTCACCTGCATCCGTAGCAAGCATCCTCAGGATGCTTCTAGAACATGACCATAAAGCCCAAAAAATGTACAACCACCTTGTGATTCTAGCCATTAAAGGCTTCGACAATATATTAAACTTAGAAAAACTATCTTGTTTGTAACATGGGGACTGCTTTTATTTGATATATGGTCAACATGGTGCAATGGTTTGAGTGTTGGATTAGGAATCTGAGAAACCATAGTACAAATCTCTGCTGAGCTCATTGGGTGATTTTCAGCAAGCCATACTCTCTCAACCTCAGAAGAAGGCAAGGGCAATCCCCTTCTGAACAAATTTTGCCAAGAAAACTGCATGATAGGGATTCCTTAAGTTGGAAACAACAACAACAACAACAACAACAACAACAACAACTATATATATATATATATATATATATATATATAGAGAGAGAGAGAGAGAGAGAGAGAGAGAGAGAGAGAGAGAACATAAAAGTAAATATGACACAATTTGAGAAAGTAAGAAGACATCTTCTGTGACTTCCCAGACATTGGGGAGAAATAATTCTAAAGAAAAATTAAACAAATGCAGTACCTGTTCAGTTGCTGGCTTTTTTGCTAGTTGTGTTGAAATCAAAGGTCTTAACCTGGGGAAAAAGAGAATTCAAGATGTTAGACAGTTGAGGTAATAAAGAAAGGTTGAAAAAACAAGTAGAGTTTGCAGCCTTTGGCACTGGATTGCTAGAAAATGGGGCAAAGATAAATGCCACAAAGAAATATGAAGCCTGTGGAAGCAATCTGATGAGAACTGCGGGAGGAAAAAGATCAGGTAACAGCATTTCAGTAAGAAATAATAATGAATGGCCTTTTCCATCAACACCAAAAAATCTTATTGAAGACTCTGGTTCATCTTGAATCATTCTCCTTTTAATTGTATAAGATTTGGATTATTTATTCATGCATAAAACATTTACCTAACCCATTAGAAGAAAGGCATTTATTTATTCCATTTCTAGCTTGCCTTTCTTCCAAGGTGTGAGCTTGCCAAGGCTTGTGAGCTTGCCTAGGCTTGCCAAAGTGGTTCAGACCAAATTAAAACAAAGTTCAACTAAAATACCTTTAGTACAAAAAACGTTTCATTTTTTGTTTCAAAAACATCTTTAAAATGTAGTTTTTAAAATAAATGATGAAGTCCCAAGACATCAGATGAAAAACCTTTGTCTGCTAATTGAAAGAGAGAGCAGTCAGGTGGTCAGCCTCCCATATAATAGCAGAACAATAGCATAGCAATCACTGCAGTCAGCTAAATACATTTCTAAACCCCCAAATTTCAAGATTAAATCCGCAGAAGTAAACTAAACACACTCACCAGTCCTTTCTACACTGATGTATATATATGCCTACCAACTGAGGATGACACTTCAGAGAATGTGAAATTGACCTTATGAATGGTAACACAACAATACATTTGCTACTCAGTTTGTAAGACTCGAGTTGTGCTGTGAATAACACAAGAGAAAATTGATCTAGGATAGAGGGGAGTCTATGTCCATGAGGTCCATGAGACTGGTCCATGAGATCCATGAGATAGGTCCATGAGATCAAGAAGAGTCAAAAGCGAATGGACAGATAAACACCAACAACAACACAAAGAGAGAAGGCATAGTCTCACTCCATTCTGCTATGGTCAGACCTCACCTGGAATACTGTATCCAGTTCCGGGCACCACAAGTCAGAAGGACATTGAGAAGGTAGAGCGTGTCCAGAGAAGGTAAACCAAAATCATCAAAAGTTTGGAAACCAAGCCTAGTGAGGAACGATGGAGGGAGCTGGGTTTGTTTAGCTTGGAGAAGAGAAGACAGGGGTCATGATGGCCATGTTTAAACATATGAAAGTATGTCACCTAGAGGAGGGGGCATGCTTCTTTTCTACTGCTGTAAATAATAAGGCATGGAGCAATTGATTCAAATTGCAGGAAAAAAGATTTCACATATACATACTTTTGATGGTAAGAGCTATTTGGCAGCAGAATACATTGCTACCTTGGGGTGTGGTGGAATCTGCCATCTATGGAGGTTTTTAAGCAGAGGTTGGATGGCCATCTGTTGGGGTTCCTTTGATCGTGCTTTTCCTGCATGTCAGGAGGTTGGACTAGATAGCCCTTGTGGTCTTGGCCAACTCTGTAATTCTATTATTCATTCATAGCATTGTCAAAAGTCAACTTGACAACAACAATGCTGTGTTAAACTCCCGAGTGCTCCTTTGTTCTGCCCAATCTTTCACAGAATCACATAGTTGGAAGAGACCAGGGCCAACCAATCCAAACCCATTCTGCCATGCACAGAGACACAATCAAAGTGCCCCTGACAAGTGTCTATTCAGCCTCTTTTTAAAAACCTCCAGAGGAGATCCCATCTAGTCCAAGACAGCATATGGCACTGTTGAACTATCCAGTGTGCTTCATAAAAAACTTCCTTCATCAAGGAGTGTGGGGCCCTTTAAGAAAGTTGAGTAGCATTTGCTTCTAAATAAATTTTCCACAAATATCTTTTAAAAATAAATGTATTTATTTACCACATTTATATCCCACCCTTCTCAACCCTGAAGGGAGCTCAGGCCAGCCTTACAAACACAGCAATTCAATGTTAATACATCAGTAAATAAACAAAATCTTTCAAACCAAACCAAATGTTTTCCACTACCTTGTATGTGTCTTGGTTGGTTTACAAACTTCTTTGACAAATTAAAAGAAAATATTTTAAAAGAAAAAGAGGTTTCTTTGCTTTGAGGAGACAGGCTCAAGTTAATGTGTGAAGAGCTTAAGGCTTTCATTATCTCAGAATATTAAAATTCAAAGACCTGGCAGAGCTGGAGGGAACCCACCTTTGAGCAGCAATAAGATGCTGAACAGTTGACAGCCCAAGGGAGTTAAAAAAAGGTGAATGCTCCAAGGGCACTCTGTGGTTACACAGCCACCTTTCCCAGCAATGCTTAGTGCCTATGGCTATCAACACTTCTGGCCAACACACCCAAACTCTGAAGACACCGTTCTTCCATGGTGATACATATCTGATGTTAATGTTGAATTCTCAGAAGTGGATAGATTTATGACCTTTATTCTAGGGAGGCCGATTAGTAATTACAAAGCCACATGTTTGAGCATATTACCTATTCTTTTTCCTACTGTAAAATGTATTGCAAAAACTTTAAAGCATTTTCCAGAGGCTGATTTTAATGTGGTGTTTTTTTTTCAGGGGGGGGGACCAACATCTTGGGGCCGTGAATATGCAAAAGGATGACTGTGCAAGTTATTACAACAGTATTTTCTATAGATTATAATTACAGCAACCCAAGGAAGTCTGCAAAACGTATTAAAAATAATAATTACAAAAAGTTGGAGGAACCACTTTTTTCCAGTTCTCCCTGTGTTTTGCTTCACTGGGATGTCTCGTACAATAGGTGTGCGAACCTATAAAGAGTATCGAAGCTGTTCCAGACATTCGGCTGAACAAACAACACGCAATATGATGCATTATTTTATTTTCCATTAGCTGCAATGTTCTGGTTTTAAGACTCCCAAATTCCATTATCTGAAGCAACATTATTTATTTATTATGCGTATTTTAAAACGGTTTTCTGACTGCATTTCTATTTGTACTCTCCTAGAAATAAGTTCCACTCAACACAGCAGAACTTTTGCTTGCTACTGCTGTTTTAACAGTTTTAACTGAGTCACTTTTTAAAATGCAGAGAAGATCTGCCTGCAGTCCGTTGAGCAGAAAGTAATGGAACCACAAAAATAAAAGTACTTGAAGCCATCCCATTGTAAAAAAATAATAAAAAAATGGAGAGGATTATTCCCTGTCAAGTTTCAGGCAAAATCATCCACTGAGGCTACTTAATCTGTTTTCTGAACCCTGGATTCGATTATACCATGAAGCTTCAAAGGCATTCAATATACAACAGCAGCCTGATGAATATGGCATACAAATTGTTATCTTGTCCCTTAAAGAAAAAAATTTGAGCAAACTAGTTCATAGTCAAAAATTATTTCAACTAATTAGGATTCCCCTGTAAGTACCATCAGGCTTTACATAGGGTTGTTGTAGGTTTTTTTCAGGCTATATGGCCATGTTCTAGAGGCATTTTCTCCTGACATTTCGCCTGCATTTATGGCAAGCATCCTCAGAGGTAGTGAGGTCTGTTGGAACTAGGAAAATGGGTTTATATATATCTGTGGAATGACCAGGGTGGGACATAGGCTTGACATAGGCTGCAGATTGAGTTAATCATCTTTTCTTCGTTGTCTGGGTTCTGTGTTAACCAAGAAAGGACTCTTGTCTGTTTGAGGCAAGTATGAATGTGGCAATTGGCCACCTTCATTAGCATTAAATGACCTTGCAACTTCAAAGTCTTGGAGTTGTTTCTCCCACCCCGGACGTTCCACAGATATATAAACCTCACTTGCCTAGTTTCCAACAGACCTCACAACCTCTGAGGATGCCTGCCATAGATGTGGGTGAAACGTCAGAAGAGCATGCTTCTGGAACATGACCATACAGCCCGGAAAACTCACAGCAACCCAATAAACCCAATTGCTCACCTTTCTTTCTTGGATTTAAGAGCCTAATGTTACTGTCTATCAAGAGAACAGAAACGGTAGCCATGTGCAAATCTATCAGGTAATTGGCCATTAATATCTCTAGGTCATATCTGCATTAATAAAGAAGTCTTCAAATGCCTTAATTTCAAAAGTTGCTGAAGGTGCCTCAGATTGAAGGGGAAGCCACGTCATGCAAGGACACTCTGAAGATTTGCTCATCTTCCAGTTAGAAACAAGCTGTTGAGTAAGTCACCAGGGAAACGGGAATCTGATGACACTTGTTTTAAAAGGAAGGAGAATGTGTTTGCACCCTTAAAGTAGTTAGGCTATCATACATAAATACGATATTCCACTGTCTATTAAAGTAGACTGCTACAATAGTAATGGAACAAAATACCAAACTACCAGGAAATTTGTTAAAAACTTGTGGTGCAAGTGTATTGACTGTCAAAGAATAACAGCACATATTTATTTTTGTATTTCTATTCCAATATTTGGCTCACTCCAGATGAACTCTCATTATGTCTTGCATGCTGATAAATACAGGGAGAGGTTTAAAATACAAAGGACAGATTGTTAAGATAAAGACCTAAAAGCAAGCAAAGCCACAACTGATCATGAAGCTGTCTTTTGGATTTTTTTTTAAAGAAGTCTATCTCTCATTGTCTTCCTGTTCAACAGTGATTTTCTGCTGTCTTCCTATCTCACTGACTCCCCCAAAATAAAAAATGCCCTGGTGTACCTGTCAGCTGTGGGATTCTGCTAAAGTAACTTCCAAGTTCTGGATGTAGTATAGCATTGTATTTTTCACAGAAGCTTACCAGGTCTTTCTAAGGCTATCCACAAGTAATGTGTTCTGCTACTATTGTTTTTCAGCAGTCAGCAATGAATGGGGTAGAACTACATATCTCTTTGAGGTTCTATCTAGCCATTATGGCTAGACTTTAATAGCCAAGGGCAGCACTCCTCCTTCCTCCTCCTCCTCCCCACTCCCTCTTTTCATAAATATCTCTAGTTTCCTGTTAAACCATCAAAATTGGTGGCTTTTACCATATCTTGGGGCAGTGAAATTCTATATATTCATGCCAGCCTTATGTTCATTAAAGTAAGGCTCAGGAAACAGTCAATGACAAACCATTATGTCTTTCTTCTCTGAATGTGCCATATAGCCTGTTTTGTATGTTCTGCACACTAAACTACTGCCATGACTTATGGTAGCAGATACCATCCTACTTTCAGTGTTGAAGTAAAAATCATCTGCTTCTGTTCATACAATGAAATGGCAGGAAAGTTGCCCTCCACCTAAGACACCAAAACATCTTGAGAAGGCTTAGATGAGGAGTGAAGAAATGCATCCTTTGGAAACTAATTTGCCAGTTTCATTGTATTTATTTATTTATTTATTTATTTATTTGATGCATTTATTAACCGCCATTCTCAGCCCTCCAGGGCGACTCATGGCGGTGTACAGTATAAAAAGCGATTTACAAAAAGGCAATTACAACAACTCATCAGCAATACAACAATACAACAATCATAAAATTACACTAACTAATCCGCTTCGTCTCATAGTAGAATCGTCACCAATCTCGTATTCCTTGTTCCATTCCAGTCATCTTACCACATTATTATAGCACTTAATTAAATGCCCTCTCGAACAGCCATGTCTTGAGGCTTTTTCGGAAGGACATAAGGGAGGGCGCCTGCCTGATGTCTGCAGGGAGAGTGTTCCACAGCCGGGGGGCCACCACTGAGAAGGCCCTCTCTCTCGTCCCCGCCAGGCGTGCCTGTGAGGCAGGCGGGATCGAGAGAAGGGCCTCCCCAGACGATCTCAAGGTCCTCGTGGGCTCATAGGCCAAGATGCGGTCTGAAAGGTATTTTGGGCCGGAGCCGTTTAGGGCTTTGTAGGCCAACACCAGCACCTTAAATTGGGCCCGGTAGCAAATCGGCAGCCAGTGGAGCTGGGACAACAAGGGCGTTGTGTGCTCCCTGCATCCCGCTCCAGTTAGTAACATGGCTGCCGCGCGCTGAACCAGCTGAAGCTTCCGGGCCGTCTTCAAGGGCAGCCCCACGTAGAGAGCGTTGCAGTAGTCAAGGCGGGATGTGACCAGAGCGTGTACCACCGTGGCCAAGTCAGACTTCCCGAGATACGGGCGCAGCTGGCGCACGAGCCTGAGCTGTGCAAATGCTCCCCTGGTCACCGCTGAAACCTGGGGATCCAGGCTCAACGATGAATCCAGGGTCACACCCAAGCTGCGAACCTGCGCCTTCAAGGGGAGTGCGACCCCATCCAGCACAGGCTGTAACCCTATATCCCGTTCGGCCTTGCGACTGACCAGGAGTACCTCTGTCTTGTCTGGATTTAGTTTCAGTTTGTTCGCCCTCATCCAGACCGTTACAGCGGCCAGGCACCGGTTCAGGACCTCGACAGCCTCCTTAGTAGCAGGTGGAAAGGAGTGACAGAGTTGGACATCATCTGCGTACAGATGACACCGCACCCCGAAACTCCGGATGATCTCACCCAGCGGCTTCATGTAGATATTAAACAGCATGGGGGACAGTATAGAGCCCTGTGGAACCCCACAAGTCAAAGGCTGTGGCGTTGAACAGGTGTCCCCCAATAACACCTTCTGGGTGCGGCCCTCCAGAAATGACCGGAGCCACTGCAGAAGCAGTGCCCCCAAGGCCCATTTCCGCAAGGCGCCCCAGAAGGATACCGTGGTCGACGGTATCGAAGGCCGCTGAGAGGGCCAGGAGCACCAACAGGGACACACTCCCCCTGTCTAGCTCCCGGCGCAGATCATCCACTAAGGCGACCAAGACCGTCTCGGTTCCATGTCCCGGTCTGAAACCAGACTGTGCCGGATCCAGAATCCGTGTCTCTCAAGAATACCTGGAGTTGTGAGGCCACCACGCTTTCCATGACTTTGCCCAAAAAGGGGAGATTGGAAACAGGCCGAAAGTTGTCAAATTTAGTGGGGTCCAATGATGGTTTCTTCAACAGCGGTTTTATAATAGCTTGTTTTAAGCTCGCTGGAATCTTGCCTTCCCGAAGGGAGGCATTAACCACCACCGTTACCCACTCAGCCAATCCCCCTCTGGCCTCCTTCAGAAGCCAGGATGGGCAGGTGTCTAGGATGGACGTGGTGGGCCTCATTCCTCCAAGTATCTTGTCCACATCCTCGGGCTTCACAAACTGAAAAGAATCCATCAAAATAGGACAAGCAGGTGCTCATGTTACATCCTCAGAGACTGCATTTAACGCGGCGTCCAGCCCAGAACGGATCAAAGCGACTTTGTCTGCAAAGAACCGAGCAAATGCTTCACAGCGCGTGACCGAATTGTCAGGGCTCCCGCCTGAGGTGTGGGAGTTAAAAGACCTCTGACAATCCGAAACAACTCCGCCGGACGGTTCTTAGCAGACGCAATAGTGGCCGCAAAGAAAGTTTTCTTTGCGGCCTTTATTGCCGCGGCATATGCCCTAAGAAAGGACACAAACCGTGCTCGGTTTGACTCGCTTGGATCCGAACGCCACACGCTCTCTAGTTCCCTCTTCCTTCGCTTCATCACTGCCAGCTCCTCGGTAAACCAAGGGGCTGGTTTAGCTCGGCTACTTGAGAGGGGACGCTCCGGAGCGATCATGTCAATTGCCCTGGTCATCTCCCCATTCCAGAGAGCGACCAAGGCCTCGACATGGTCACCTACCGAGGTGGCGGGAAAATCCCCAAGAGCCGTCAGGAATCCATTCGGATCCATCAGCCTCCTGGGGCGGACCATCTTAATGGGTCCTTTTTTTCCACCTTTGCAGAGGTTAGGGGGCGCAGTGAGCCTAAATCTGATCAGGAAGTGGTCGGTCCATGGCAACGGAGAGATGGACAACTCCTCCACACCGCCACCCTGTTCCCATCCCTGGCAGAAAACCAAGTCCAATGTGTGTCCAGCGCAGTGAGTGGGGCCAGATATTTGTTGGGACAGCCCCATGGTTGCCATGGCGGACATGAAGTCCTGAGCCGCACCTGTGAGGGTCGCCTCGGCGTGGATGTTGAAGTCTCCCAGCACAAGAAGCTGTTGAGACTCCAACATCAGGCTCGAGACCACCCCCGCTAGCTCAGGTAGGGAGACTGTAGTGCAGCGAGGTGGACGGTACACTAGCAGAATCCCTATTCTGTCCCGGTCACCCACCCTCAGGTGGACGCATTCAAAATTTGTGGTCTGCGGGATGGGTGGTCAGATGGATGGAATCTCTATAGACCACTGCGACCCCGCCTCCCCGCCCTCCGGATCTTGGTTGGTGCTGCACGGAGAAGCCTGGAGGACAAAGCTGGGTCAGATTTACTCCTCCAGCTTCATCCAACCAGGTCTCCGTGATGCACGCCAGATCTGCCCGCTTCATCCAGGATTAAGTCCTGGATAAAGGTCGTTTTTCCGTTGACAGATCTGGCGTTCAGCAGCACCACCTTCAATCTGGAGGGCCCGCCAACCTGGTTACACCAATTTACCTTAGGAGACCGGTTTGGGATAGTTAATGTAGATGAAGCGGTCCGAATTAAGCCGAATTTGAGGTCTCCTTCTTCCGCATCTCCTCCTTCCCACCACGACCTCTATGGGGGCCCCTCGGCTAGTGGAACACCTCCCCTCCTCCGTGCCGCAGTCCATGCCCAAGGTCTTAATCTTTGTTTCGCTATCCTCCCTCCCCTCTTCATTGTTCTTCCTGGGCTCCAGCCCGCTTCCTCCTCCGCCCCTTCCACTAATCAGTAATATCAGGGACAGTATACATAGGAGAGAGGGGGACCACATGGATGAAACAGTACACTTCAGTCAGAAGGTAGTGATACAGAGAAGCACACGTTTTAGCTGCAAAAATATGACGATACCTAAAGTGCTAAAGACTTAAAGTGCAACGATAGTAACCACCAAGGCTACGAGCCACTAGGCTATTCCTAAGGTGCAAGATCTTAAAGTGCGGTCAACCCAGAAACTGGCTCTCAAGACTACTAAAGTGCGGCAGGAGGGATCGGGAGAGGGCGAGTGCAAAAACAGTTAGCAGCAAAGGCAGGCGCCTTAAGTGCTATCTTACGCTCTTGTTACCAATTAGCAGTAAAGGTAGGGAAGGAACTGTAACGTGCAATGTTCGCAATATGTAAACACAATAATTGAACACAGTAATTGTAAACCCAGTAATGTAAACACAGTAATTAAAGAGATTAGCGGTTGGTGAAGATACTGTTGTTCAGATGTAATCTATAGACGCCTGATGGAAAGATAGCGGATGAATCACTTGGTCCTCCGGAGGTGGTCAACACGGCGGTGGTCAGCTCGGTTGGTCAATATCCAGCTAAGTTGCACAACAGGCAACACACTATCGGTCAACACAGAAAATGGTCCGTACAATAGGATCTACACAGTATCGGACTGCACAATATCGATCAACACAAGGTCTACACAACAGCACAACAAAGGTCAGCCCCAGCAGAGAACTATCCGCAGTTCGCCAGATGGTAAAGGCCCAGGTAATGGAGGAAAGTAAGGGCTTAGGCGGATAGGCGGGGGTGGTGAAGGCTCAGGCGGAATTAGGCCCGGCAGCGAGGTTGTTTAGTGGGCCTAGACAAGGAAAAATCAGGCCCGGATGATAGAGCTGCAGGCCTAAAGGCCCTCAGGTCCTTACGATGGGGCCCAGCGGCCCAGCGGAGGGAGGGAGGGACGAACAGGCCTAGATGGTGATGTGGCGAGGCCTGATGACAAGGGCCTGACCCGTACAACCCCCGTAGCGCGGTGGTCTGCCCGGCGGGGTCCCCACAATAGAGGCCCAACCAGACGAATGTTCGCAGCTCCGGCCGCTGCAGGGCCCCAACTCACTCCTCCGCAGCTGTGGAATGTCGGCCTCCTCGCCTCCTGGTCTCCCAGCTGCCTCGCGGCGCGTTTCCTCGCGGCGCGTCTCTCCCTCGGCTGCACCCGCAACCGGCTGGGACCGAGCGGCGCGGCAAGATGGCGGCCGCGACAGGTCTTACTTCGGCTCGGTCGGCCGGTAGCGGCGGTCAGACGGCAGCGGAGGCCCAGCGCCCGGCGTCGGAGTCGGGCACAGGCAACTCCGGTCAAGTCCTCCCCGGAGGGTCCCCAAAGCTGGCAGGTCCCCCCCAGGTGGAGTCCGGCCGCAGCGTGTCTCTCGCGGCACGTCTCTCCCGCAGCGTGTCTCCTCTCAGCCGCAGCAGCAAAAACGGCCGGGCCCAAGCCGCGCGCGGCAAGATGGCGGCCGCGACGAGCTCACCTCGGCCCGGCCGGCCGGCGGCCCAGGCGGTGATGGAGGCCCAGCGCCGGAGCTGGACACGCCGGGGGTAGACACGGCAGCTCGACCAGCAGATGGCCAGCCTCGTCGGAAGGACCACAGAGTTGGTAAGTTTTCTCAAGGGGAAGCTGGCCGCATTCCAATGGCGGCCTCTCCCTTCTACCTTCGCCTCCTCCTCTTGGTCCCCTCTTCTCGGCTCCTTGGCTCTTCAGCTTTTTATTCTGGGCACACACACCCGTGCTGGAGTGTTGATCTCACCCCCTCCAATTTGATGGTTAGCGGAGGGGGATTCCTAGGATTTCCTCGGATTTTGCTCTTTTCGTTAGAGCAGCTCAGCGTTGCCGCTGCTGACCGCCATAACCGGAAATTCCATCCATGATCAGGGCTTCTTAAACTGTGGTCCCTGATCCCAAATGGGGGGCCCTGAGCTCAATGTTGAGGTCCCGGAAAATCTATATTCTGAACAACACCTAGTGGCTGTTTTTAGGTCCTCATCAGATGCAGTGAGAGGAGGATCTGCTCTCCACTTCTCTCCACTGCGAGAATGGAGTCCAATGGAGTCCATCACATGACGCAGGGCAATTTCTGGTGGGACTCTGTGAGGCTCCATTCCAGTACCAGAGAGAAGTAGAGCCCAGAGTGCCCCTACAGTTATGTTTTTACCCAACTCCACATTGAACAAAGAAAAGAGAAAGTGAGGGAAGACTGATATGAAGGGGGAAACAACGTGGGAAAATTGACGACGGACTCCGACAGGAGGAAACATCTGCTGTCCCACACTTTCCTCCTGCCCATCTGATGAGGACCTTATACATTTACATGAATCTATTGTGCAGTGAACTCTGTAGAAGATAGTTCATAAAAAGGAAAACAATCTATTTTTATACCTATATACCTGGGGGTGACATAAACATTTCTCCCGAGTACAGCAAAATTTGGATGTTGTCTCCGCCTCTGTTCTGTCCCTCATCTAATTGATATGATGGTGTGATATGATAGTGTAAGGAAAGTGCTCAAGAGCATGATATTTGTCCATCTTCCTAGAGCTTCCAGCCTCCTTTTAACGGTATTCCGCAGAGAATGACTTGCAGTATAAACCCGCACTGAGCAATCTTAAGCAAGGAAATGGGGGGATCACATCATATTGAAAACCCTAGGCATCAAGAATGGAGCACTAACAAGAATTTCACCAAGTCTTTCTCTCCAAAGTGCTGTCTTGGACAAAATTTTGTTTCTTCTCTCTTCTCCTCCCCCCACTCTTTTTAAAAGAGGAAAAATAGTTTATATTTCTTGGCTGATCACATTCCCTCAAGAGAGAGATTCTCCATTTTTACTGTACATGAGGTGCAGCAAAGTTTTCATCACAGTGTGCTTCTTTTTAATGCTGCAATCACCCGACCTCCTTGTAAGAGAACAGCTTCTGACACAGCAGCCATATGGAATCGTAAATTACTGGCTGCCATGGCTACAAATATTGGCTCCTTCTGCCATTTCATTTAACCAGCGAGGGCTCAGATACTGCAATGTGCCATCACAGCTGGCATGGGAACAGACACTGATGCAGAAGCACCAAAAGTCATAGGAAACAATAGTCCAAGTTATTTTAGCTAACTTTGTTATTCCCACAGTTGGAGTAAACGGCATACATTCAATTATTTAGATTTTTAGAAGAGGGAGTTTAATGTGGCATGCAGTCAGGGAACATAGTGACACCAAGAAATTGAGGAGAAAAAACGGCCTATATATAATTTGTAGAATCTTTAGCCAAAAGATGTGATGATGGTCACGGACGTAGGGTGGTTGTAAAAGAAGGGTAGACAAATCTCTGCTAGATAAAGCCACCCAAAAGCTATTAGCATAACAACTTAGCAACCAAATATTGTCATGGGTCTAGCCCATCTTCCATGGTTTTCTACAGGAAATTTGGGTCTAGCCCAGGCCCGTAGCCAGGATTTTGTTTCGGGGGGGGGGGGGGGGGGGCTGAGTGTTAGCCAAATTGGGGGGGGCTGAGTTTGGTTTGGGGGGCTGAGTCTGAGTGAAAGAGGGTCTACCCTAGCAAACCTTTTGTATCGTTACCCCAATACCCCCATGCATATGGGATATATTGAGTATAGTGATCAGATCATGATATGAATAAACATAGCAGTTTAAATAATGCACCAGTAAGGCCTTCTCGCAGACCACCATCAGAATTTGGGGGGGGGGGCTGAAGCCCCCCCCCCCATGGCTACATGCCTGGTCTAGCCAAATTCCCATGGCTTCCTCCAGGATCTTGTACTGCATTTCCTGCTCAGCCCTTCTTCCCATAAATGTTTACTTTCTCACTAGGTGCTGTAATACCTCCTGTCCAGGTTATATAAAGGATCATATTCTTCCTCAAGAACATGTCCATGTTTTGAGACCAGTTGGGGAGATCTTCTGTGTGTCCAATCACCTCCACAGAAACATTTGGGAGAGAGCCTTCTCAGTGGCTGCTCCCAGACTACGGAATTCCATTCCCAGAAATATTAGACTGGCACTTTCCCAACGCTCGTTCAATAGACAAGCAAAGACCTTTCTGCTTCGACAGGCCTTTGAAGACTGCATATTCAAAGCCCATCCCACCTAAACAATATGCCGGATTTTATATCTTTTTTGTTGTTGTTGTGCTACTTTTAAAAATACATAATTTACTCTATTAACTGATTTTAAAGAGTATTTGAAGAGACATTTTAACAGGAGATTCATAAAGTTTCCAAAAGTTATATGCTACTTTGTCATATATCCTGCAGCATTTTTCTCTCTGAAAAAGGTAACAAAGTTAAGGAGTGTAATGGAGAGCATAACCATTTTCCCACAATTTATTTTTCTATTTCTATAATGAGAAATTGTGGTGGGTTCATTTTCAAAGTCTTCAGCAAGAAATACAAACAAATAATATTAAAAAACTAACTTTTCACTTTTTGTTCAAATGTATGTGTGACAGGTGTTTCTCACTGAAAAGCATTATTTTCCTTGTAAAAACATGTGACAACATATTGTAAGCCCTTACAATGCTGTTTCGAGACTTGATCTTCTTGTCAAACAAACAAAAACATAAGGAGATGGACAATCTTGCATAAATGTGTTTCAAAGGTAGCTATGAGTATCTCTTCCTAGGTGGTGCAGCGGGTTAAACGTCTGAGCTGATGAATTTGCTGACCGAAAAGTTGGCATTTCAAATCTAGGGAGCGGGGTAAGCTCCCATTGTTAGCCCAGATTCCCCCAACCTAGAAAACATGCAAATGTGAGCAGATCAATAGGTACCGTTGATGCGGAAAGGTAATTGCGCTCCATGTAGTCATGCTGGCCACATGACCTTGGAGGTGTCTATGGAATAACTCCAGCTCTTCAGCTTAGAAATGGAGATGAGCACCACCCCCCAGAGTCGGACACGACTAGATGTAATGTCAAGGGGAAACCTTTACCTAGTCTATAAAAATAAACAAAAATCCCAAGATGTTAATGAATATAATTTTTCTGATTGTGCAGTGCACCCTTAAGCTTATTTCAAAGAAAATGCAACTACGCTCAACTAACTTCCCTCCAAATAAGTGTGTTTTGCACACCTTAAAAGACAAGACTAAATTAAATTGCTTGTCCGATCCAAGATCTAAAACAGACCCACTGCATGAACCACTGGATGATCCCTATGTTGGGATTCTGCAGCACCAAATCAAAACCTGGCTTTTTATTACAGCCTTCAGGCATAGCTAATTTTATCCACTTTGTGCATGTCCGTATCATATGGTTGTATTATTTAAAACTGTTTGAATTTGGCTAGTTTTCAATGGATACTGTGCTTTACTCTTTTAAAATTATTGGTATTATTTACTGTTTTAAATGGTTTTGACTGTATGCAGCCCTAAGAACTTCGGATATAAGGGGAAATAGAAATATTTTAATAAATAAAATACATAAATAATAATGAGTAACTCAGTACTTAGGCAAATTCCGCTGATACAATGAGTCTCCTCTAGCTGGTAGTGGCAATTAGCGCTATCCACACCTTGGTCACATCCCATTAGGACTACTGCAATGCTCTCTTTGTGGGGCTGCCTATGGAGATAGTTCAAAAGCTGCAATTGGTGGAGATCAGCAGCCAGAGTGCTAACCAGAGCACCATATTGTGAGGGGACGACTCCCATGCTGCAGCAGCTCCACTGGTTGGCGGTCTGCTTCCGGGCCAAATACAAAATGCTAGATGTCACCTATAAAACCCTAAAGCAGTGGTTCTCAACCTGTGGGTCCCCAGGTGTTTTGGCCTACAACTCCCAGAAATCCCAGCCAGTTTACCAGCTGTTAGGATTTCTGGGAGTTGAAGGCCAAAAAATCTGGGGACCCCAGGTTGAGAACCACTGCCCTAAATGGTTTGGGATCAGGCTATTTATTCAATCGCATCTCCCTCCCCAAGAAATAAAAATGGCACCCACCCTCCTCTCCTATAAAAATCTCTTGAAAATGCACTTGTACACTTTGGTGTACAGAGAGGAGGATGAATAAGACATTCCAGTTCCATAAAATGCTGGCTAATCTATCTGTATTCCACTACTGCTATGGTACATGAGAAGAACCTTGATAGTCATTTTAATGTATATTAATTGTCTTTTTTTTCTAGGATTTATGTCTAAATGGTTAATTTATGTTATTAGTATAATTAGGTTTATCCGAGTATTTGTATGTAGTCCTCATTTTGGTGTTAATTTCTCTTTTGTCACAAGTTTATAGTGATTATTTTTGTATTATTCTGTTTATTTTAAAGATTTGCATTTGAGTTGGGCATTGAATGTTTGGCTTTCTTGTGTGCAAACCAACCCCAGGTCCCTTCAAAGAGAGAGGGTGGTCTATAAATAAAGTTGCTGTTATTATTATTGCTATTATTATCCCGTTCTATTAAAATACAGATAATTTTACATCACATATAACTTTGCAATAGTGCAACTCACCAAACAATCCCTCCAAAGAAGAAATGCAGATAGCAAAGGAAGAACTGATGAGAAATAAAAGCCTAAAAACTAGGTCCATCAACTAATTAGAAGAGTTTTAGTTGATAAACCACTCTGTATATAACTGATTCAATTTAAACTGATATACTATCAAGAATTGAGATGCTGAAGAAAACTGACTTTTTAAAGAAGCTATCACTATCTGTTCCAATAAAGCACTAGAAGCAAATAGCCTCAAAACAGAAACAAACACAATATAATTTAAAAAAATCTGTTCCTCCATAAATAAATCAACTTAAAATTTAGCCAATTCATTTACAAATTAAGAGTCTTCAAACAAGCTATTAACACAATATTGGCTGGTTGAGCCCATTTGAGAGCTATATAAATACACCCATCAAGCGTGCTATTTAACTCTGAAAGCTGACAAATCTGACATTCTCTTGACAAAGCGTAATGGCAAAAAAATTGTCATCCTGTCTATTCACCACTGAATCTGCTTAGCTCATGTTCTGCCTTCAATTGAGCTGTAGAAGATAACATCTAGGTTTGTCCTCTAGCTTAACAACTTAAAAGAAGATGCAATATAATAGATTCTGACAGGGCTGAAGAGTGCATAAATTGAATTTCCAAAGTGAACAAAATGCCAGGCAAAGGAACAACAAGGCGCTTGCTATGGTAAACAGCTGCTTTTATTTGCTTTGATTTTACAGCTAAAAATGAGACCACACAGACAACCTGGGGGCTGCCATGACACGCAAGTTAAATTTTTGCAAAGCCATAAACACAGGGTTACAAAAGGGGAGGGAGAGCCATGTACAGCCTTAATTTCCTTGGGAAAAGGGTGGGCTGAGAAAGAGAAAGAGAAAGAGAAAGAGGAAGGAAGGAAGGTAGTTCAAGGACATACTTCTAATCTAAAGTATGCTTTATTTCATATCAAAATCATTGCATAAATTAGTATAAAACTGATAAAATTAGAAGCAGCACAAGTGGCTAAATATCTTTTCACTAAAAATGGGCAACAACAACCGCATTGTCCATAGCCTCCCACAATTCTTCCTCTGTACATGAGGCAGGGCATAGTGGACAAGCATACAGATGCGGAGTTGTCTGTTCTGCTCCACAGTCACACAAGGTGTGGGATTCTTTTAGGTAGTGCCATTTTGCCAGGTTGTCTTTTGATCTGCCCACTCCACTTCTGAGTCTGTTCAGGGACTTCCAAGTTGCCCATTCTTGGTTTGCCCCTGGAGGAAGACCCTCGCGGGGGGCCATCCAATTGGGATTTCCTGGTTTAGCTGCCCAGAGGGACACTCTTGCTGTCACTGGGGGAACATTAAGGGGAGTTCTCATGAAACTTTTCCTTGATTTGAGTCTACTGGGAGGAGGTTGACAGCCATACAGAGGATGGCTTTCACAGTGTTCCACCTTATTTCTCTCGCAGTTAGCAGCAACTTCCCATCGCACATTGGGGGGGGGGGCAATGCCAGCTAGCTTGTAGAGTTTATCAACAGGTGTAGGTTTAAGACATCCTGTGATTATTCTGCATGTTTCTCAATGCTATGTTCACCTGCTTCGCATGGGTAGACTTGTGCCCAACAGGGCAGGCATACTCGGCAGTTGAGTAAGACAAGCTTAGGGCTGATGTTCTTATTAATTTTGGGTCTGCACCCCATGTGCTGTCAGTAAGTTTCCACAGGATGTTATTGCGTGCAGCTACTTTGTGCTTGGTGTTCATGCAGTGCTTCTTATATGTTAGTGTTTGAAGGTGACATCAAGATCATTAGGATGGAAACAACGTTGACCTTCTCAGGTAACTTTCAATGTCCTGTTGGCTTCATGGTTCCGTAGATGGAAAGCACACACTTGTGTCTTGGCAGGGTTAGGCTATCTTTGCAGTAGCTGGAGAGATCTTTCAAGGCATTAGTAAGTTGGATTTTGACCGTTTCAAAGTCTTTTGCTTGTGTTGTTAGGCCAAGGTCATCAGCATATATAAAGCTCTTTGTGAGTGGTGGCTGTGGCTGATCTTTAGTAAAGATGTTAAACAAGGTTGGTGCAAGGACGTTGCCTTGGTGTAAACCATTTTTTGCCTCCTCCATCTACTTTTCCTGCCCTGAAACTCCACACAGAAGCTACGGTTTTGTAGGAGGGTCTGGAGTATGTTAGAACTAAAGTTCAAACTATACTGCTGTTGGAATTGTATGTTGAAAGCCAGATCTACAGTGACTGTATATTTTAAATATTTTAAAGAAACAGTGAGCCTGACTTCCTTACCTTTCAATGTGTCTCCTCTGAACTGCTTTTCTCCTCATCTGAGCTCATTTAGGAAAACAGAGCAAGGGTTGAGTATGAAAGAAGTCATATAAAGATCAGAAGCACACACAGGTTCAGCTCTCAAACATTGAGATATACATTTTTTCCTACACCCTTCAACACCTTATTTAAGCATGATTTGGACAGACTGCAGCTTAGAATAAAAGGGTATTGCTGTCAGCACACATAGTCTGAACCTGAATGCAATCTTCAGCTTAAGATTTTTTTAAAGAATTGCTTTAAATTAAAGAATGTAAATAATCATTTAAAAACCAAACCTCTTTGTCATCTACCTAATGGCATCTCAGTCCTCCTAAGAGATGGCAAGTATCTATACAAATAAAAATGTAATGTTTGTTTGTGGGATTAACATAACTCAAAAACCACTGGACAAATTGACATGAAATTTGGACACTATACCCCAAACAGACCGAGAGACCATCACTCATAACCCCCCCCCCCAAAAAAAAACAGCAGAAAGGACTTAAAAACCCAAAAAAGTTAAATGTTGAAAAACTAAATGACTATACAGAAAAAAAGGGAAGAGAGAGAGAGGGAGGGAGGGGGGAGGAAAGAAAAAAGAAAAGAGAGAAGGAAGAATGGAAGCAAAGAGCAAAGGAAGAAAGGAAAGAGGTAGAGAAGGAATGAAGGAGAGAAGGAAAGAAAATAAGGGAAGGAAGGAAGGAAGGAAGGAAGGAAGGAAGGAAGGAAGGAAGGAAGGAAAGAGGGAGCGAACGAAGGAGGGAAAATAGAGAAAGAGAGAGGGAAGGAAAGAAGGAAAGAGAGAAGGAAGGATGGAAGCAAAAAGCGAAGGAAAGTAGGAGGTAACGAAGGAAGAAAAGAAAGAGGGAAAAGAAAAGGGGGGAAGGAAAGAAGTAGAGAAGGAAGGAAGGAGGGAAGGAAGGAAGGAAAGAAGAAAAGGGAAGGAAGGAATGAAAGAGGGAGCGAAGGAAGGAGGGAAAGAAGGAGAGAAAAAGGGAGGGAAGGTTGGCCACAGCAATGCATGGCAGGTACAGGTTCAGAATTCTATAAATTCTGAAGACCAAACTCAGAGATTCTCAGTCTTGTTTTCAACAAAGCTCCAAGACTTGAACTTTTCTAAGAAAATTTGTTTTATATTAGGAATAGTGCTACATTGCTTTTGTCAGTATGTTAAACTTTTCCAATCTCTCTTCATCTTTACCTTTCACTTAAGAGCTTTGAAGTGTTATTTTTCAGATATGCTTCTCAGAATGACCCAACCAAGATGGAAACAACACTACTAGAAAGCGAACATTGCACACTCTATGTCTCAATAGCAACTGTCAACTATTTTCACGTTTCCTTACAAGGCCATACTTCTGGGTATGGAAAGCTCTTCAGCTCAAAGGTAAGATTGCTACTTGGGAAATCAATGGCTGCACCAAGGGGCTACCTTTTCCTCCTTTGCTTTTCACAGAGGCATATGCATGTGCATGTGCATGTAAGTTGCCTGTTGACTAATGGTGACCCATTGCATTTCACTTGGTTTTCTTAAGCAAGGAATATTCAGAGGTGGATGTGCCAGTTCCTTCCTTTGAAATGTAGCCTACAGCACTGGGGATTTGTCGGCAGTCTCTCATCCAAACACCCTGCTCAACTTCCAAGATCAAGAGGATCTGGTGTCCTCAGGATTTCTCGGCATAACAAGGGAACAATGATGCCTGGTATTTTCACTGAAAAATTCCAAATACAGAAGTAGTTGCATGCATCAAAACACTTTTTAAAGACTGTCTTTGAAGGGATCGTTCAGACCCAAAAAGTTGACGTAGACAAAAATAAATATTTTGGCAGAAGGATCATGCACTACCATTCCTGATTGTTCTCCTTTCACCTTCCTCACCCTAACCACTGTTTGCATCTTGTTTCCAATCACTACATGCCATTAAAAATATCCACACTAATTCAAGGAAATACACTTTTACACCTGGCTTAATTAAAAGCATGTAGGTAATACGTCTGTATGAAACAGCATAAAAGACCCAAGCATAAAAACAATAAAATAATTTAGTTGCTGTTAACAGTTTTATTTATTATTTATTTACAGTATTTGTATACCATTTTTCTTATCCCGAGGGGGACTCAAAGCGGTTTATGTGTACTCCTGTGCCTTCATATTGTCTGATAACTTATGGCAACTGCATGAATTTCATAGGATTTTGTTAGAATCACAGAATTATAGAGTTGGAAGAGACCTCATAGGCCATCCAGTCCAACCCCCTGCCAAGAAGCAGGAAAACTGCATTCAAAGCACTCCCGACAGATGGCCATCCAGCCTCTGCTTAAAAGCTTCCAAAGAAGGAACCTCCACCACGCTCCGGGGCAGAGAGTTCCATTGCTGAACAGCTCTCACAGTCAGGAAGTTCTTCGTAATGTTCAGATGGAATCTCCTTTCTTGTAGTTTGAAGCCATTGTTCCCCGTCCTAGTCTCCATGGCAGCAGAAAACAAGTTCACTCCATTCTCCCTATGACTTCCTCTCACGTATTTATACATGGCTATCACATCTCCTCTCAAGGCAAGGAATACTCAAGGTAATTTTACCAGAACTTTCTTCAGAAATATAGCTTACAACACCTGGTATAGGAGCCGCTGTGGCACAATGGGTTAAACCCTTGTGCCGACTGAACTGCTGACCTGAAGATCCGTGGTTTGAATGTGCAATTTGGGGGAGCTTCTGTCTGTCAGATCCAGCTTCCCATGTGAGGACATGAGAGAAGCCTCCCACAGGATGGTAACTAATCTGGGCGTCCCCTGGGCAATGTCTCTGCAGACTGCCAATTCCCTCACACTAGAAGCGACCTGCGGTTTCTCAAGTTGCTTCTGACACGATAAAAATAAGCACCTAATATTTGTTGGCTGTCTAATCTGTCCCTGCTTAGCTTCCGCAATACGACCAGATCTGGTGCCTTTAGGCATATTCCCTTTATACCTGAGGTGCTTAAACTTTTATTTTCAAAGAAAGATTTTTTTCGCCAAATCACATTAAGATTATGACAGTGTATTCTTCCATGCAAAATAATCAGCAGTAGTGCTTTTAGCCTTTTACTGCTTCTACCGGCAAGGTTACCCAATATTTGCCTTTTAGATAAGTGCACGTTTGATAAAACCCAGGTCTCATAAAAAGAAGATAACGAGAAGAAAGATGAAAGGGGAAAATATCTAATAACTGTCCATCTTCAGAAACATCCCTCAAAGATTGTAATTAACCAGAGGTGATGCAAGAGTTGTGGCTTAAGTCTCCTTTTTCAGAAA
Organism: Anolis sagrei ordinatus; assembly: GCF_025583915.1. Lineage (NCBI taxonomy): Eukaryota > Metazoa > Chordata > Lepidosauria > Squamata > Anolidae > Anolis > Anolis sagrei. The sequence continues at coordinate 15,734,791 of NW_026844366.1, read as the reverse complement.
GTGAATGACATTACAGTGGCACAATCCTAGGTGTTATCACATAATATTTAAAATTAGGCACCTCTTGCTGTACAAGCGCAGCCTTAAACACACCTACATTACATTTAATTGTGAATGAAAAGAAAAAGGTTAAAGAAGGGAAAAATTACCAGCACAGAGTACACTACATATTAAAAGACAACCTCTTCAACCATCTGGAAATAAATACAACGTGGACTTTGTTTTGTGATTATCCCTCGCCCATGTCTAATTATAAGCCATAAATCATTCTCTCTTGTTTGCAATTCACAGCCACTGATTAAAGCAAATATCTTATTTAAAAAACAAACAGTCCTCTAAAGTTCCTGTCTAAGACTACCTAATCAGATTGCTTCAAAGCACCACAGCCAAAAAAAATGCTTTTAAATAAATTCGAAACCCACCTTCACTCAGTAAAGGTTAGGGAAGGTTGGTTTTTTTTAATCACCTCTAATGTATACTATTGGTATATCAGAATCAGTGCCATCAGTATATTTCATCTTCAAATCGAAGAATGTTTAAGTTTAAGCCAGTGTAACCATTGGTAATTGAATAGACGCAGGAAAACAAACTGAAGCTTAATCCAAACAAGACAGATATGTTCCTAGTCAGTGGAAAGGAAGACCAGGGAATAAAGATTCAACCTGTGCTAAATGGTGTTCTCCTGTATGGAGCTGGGAGACACATTTTTTAAGTGTACATTATTTACTCAACTGGCAGCATCGCAGGCAATGTGGGGTCTGTGTGTGTCCCTTACCCAAACTTAAATCTAATGCACACCCTAGTTTCAGAGACATAATTAAGACAAAACAAGTGTGCATTAGATTTGAATACAGTCATAGAGTTGGAAGAGACCTCGTGGGCCATCCAGTCCAACCCCATTCTGCCAAGAAGTAGGAAAATCACATTCAAAGCACCCCTGACAGATGCCCATCCAACCTCTGCTTAAAAGTCTCCAAAGAAGGAGCCTCCACCACACTCCCAAGCAGAGAGTTCCACTGCTGAACAGCTCTCACAGTTAGGAAGTTCTTCCTAATGTTCAGGTGGAATCTCCTTTCAGGTAGTTTAAAGCCATTATTCCACGTCCTAGTCTCCAGGGCAGCAGAAAACAAGCCTGCTCCCTCTTTCCTATGACTTCCCCTAACAAATTTATAGATAGCCCTCATCATGTCTCCTCTCAGTCTTCTATTCTGCAGGCTAAACATGCTCGGCTTTTTATGCCACTACTCATAGGGCTTGTTCTCCAGATTCTTGATCGTTTTAGTCACCTTCCTCTGGACACATTCCAGCTTGTCAACATCGATCTTCAATTGTGGTGCCCAGAATTGGACACAATATTCCAGGTGTACTTCTTGATACTTAAAACTTCTGTGCCAGCTGCACCCACATCCTAGAGATTCCTGATCTGGCTACACTGATACGTGTCTTTGTTATAAGCCAGTTGCATTAATGTAATTTTCTCTATGTGGCATTTAGATTAAGATGAACTTTCAACTGGCACAAAGAGTAAAAGACAGGGTTTTATTAACTGGAGCTGGTTTCAGGAGCCATGCAAAACTCTTGTTGATTTGCTTCCAGACACAATTAAAGGTGTTGTAGAAATCTTTCATGGCTGGAATCACTGGGTTGCTGTGAGTTTTCCGGGCTGTATGGCCATGTTCCAGAAGCATTCTCTCCTGACATTTTGCCCACATCTATCCTCAACCTCTGAGGATGCCTGTTATAGATGTGGGCAAAACATCCGGAGATAATGCTTCTGGAACATGGCCATACAGCCCAGAAAACTCACAGCAACACAATTAAAAGTGATGGTTATCACCTACAAAGTCCTATATGTCTGAGGTAAAAATTATCCAACCCAACATATGAGCTGACGTGGCGACTAGAATGATGTAGTGGCCTGAGAGTTGGACTGCGACACTGGAGATTATGGTTCAAATCACCACTCAGATATCGAAACCCAGTGACCTTGGACAAGTCACACACTCTCTGCTTCAGCGGGAAACAAAGGAAACTTTCTTGCCACCCCCAACCCATTATTTTAAATTGTTTTTAAATACTGTTGATAGTTTTATTTCACTTTAATGGGATCTTCATTATGTTTTTAATTATATTGTATTTTAATTTGTGAGTCACCTTGATTCCTGGCTTAAGAAAAAAGGGGGAAGAGGAGGAATAACCAACAGCAACTGCAGCAATAATACAAAATATACGTGTGTGTGCATGTGCCTTCAAGTTGCTGTTGATTAACAATAATCCCATGGATTTCATAGCTCTTTCTATACAAGAATTAAAGTTCATTGTAAATGGATGTTTTTACCTATACAGTGCAAATTTGGACCACTGAAAATTATACTAATATTAAAACCTTTTCCAAATGAAACTCTAAGAAATTCTCAAGATCTTATCCAAGCATGCTTAGATTGTCAATGTAAGACCAATATTATATTTAATTTCCTAGAAGGAATGTACACTTCTAGAGAATTACTGGGGACTGCATTACACATTTGATATGTGCATTGTTGCTTGACACCACATAAATATGTGGCAGGGAACCATGTCTAATCCTACATCCATTAAATGAACTCTAGCCTCTGCCAAAGTAAATGCATCACTCTTTAAAGGACTGAATGCTCTTTGTTATTTTTGCGCCCACTGAAAAATAAAGCTGTCTAAAATATACATCCTATTCTGTGTCTAGGCACTTGTTCTTCTGTGATATGAACAACCAGAAACATGCTCGCCATACACATACCTTACACTGTGACACATACCTCTAAATGTATTACAAAAACCTGCCCGGCTTAGACTCAAGAAGAAGCACTCAAAGGGAAGCAGAAGAGTGACCGTACAGGACTGACACTTCAAAAGGTTGCCAAAGTTTTAAATGTTTTTATGGTGAGATGGTACCACTTAATGCTTAGGTTACCCTCAATAACTGTCTAACATTAGCACACCAAGTGGAAATCCAGTGTTAGAATGGTGTCACATCCTGATGCTAAACTGGGCCCTCCATTGACATACAACCCACTCCACAATTCCAGAATACAGTAAAATGAAAATACCCCAAATATAGGAAACAGGCAACAGATGGTTCTAAATACTCTGAAGGATGTTGTGAACGCACAAGAGAACCATGGTCATAGTCTTGGCATAGCTTGCAATTATCAGTCCTTCCAATAATAAAGTAATTGAGTTAGTTGTGCATTTGAGCCAGTCTCAACTGAAACACTGAATGAATGAAGGGGTGTCCTTTTGCCTTCCAGACATTTTGCTCTACAAGCGGCACAACAGGGGATAGGGTTACAGCCTGCACTTGACGGGGTAACACTTCCCCTGAAGATGCAGGTTCGCAGTTTGGGAGTGATCCTGGATTCATCGTTGAGCCTGGAGCCCCAGGTCTCAGCAGTGGCCAGGGGAGCTTTTGCACAATTAAAACTTGTGCGCCAGCTGCACCTGTACCTTGGGAAGTCTGACTTGGCCACGGTGGTCCATGCTCTTGTTACATCCCTGTTAGACTGCTGCAATGCACTCTACGTGGGGCTGCCTTTGAAGACTGCTTGGAAGCTTCAATTAATCCAACGGTCAGCAGCCAGTTTGCTCACCAGAGCAGTGTATAGGGAGCATACAACTCCTCTGTTACGCCAGCTCCATTGGTTGCCAATCTACTACCGAGCACAATTCAAAGTGCTGGTTTTAACCTTTAAAGCTCTAAACAATTCTGGCCCAGACTACATGTCCAAATGTATCTCCTACTACGAATCATCATGAAGTTTAACATCATCATTAGGAAGAACTTCCTGACTGTGAGAGCCGTTCAGCAGTGGAACTCTCTGCCCCGGAGTGTGGTGGAGGCTCCTTCTTTGGAAGCTTTTAAGCAGAGGCTGGATGGTCATTTGTCAGGGGTGATTTGAATGCAATATTCCTGCTTCTTGGCAGGGGGTTGGACTGGATGGCCCATGAGGTCTCTTCCAACTCTTTGATTCTATGATTCTATCTGGAGAGGCCCTGCTCTCGATCCCACCACCGTCACAAATGCGCTTGGTGGAGATGAGAGACAGGGCCTTCTCAACAGTGGCTCCCCATCTGTGGAATTCCCTCCCCAAAGACATCAGATTGGCCACCTCCCTCCTGTCCTCTAGAAGTAAACTCAAGACTTGGCTGTGGCATCTTGCGTTTGACCATTGAATAGCGGCTTGTATGAAGAAGACATAAGCAATTTCAAAGTGACGATGAATTGGCCCGGACCCGGATTTTAATTGGCGTGTTTTAACAACTGTTTATTTCATGTTTTGTTTTAATGAATTTGTTAATTGTTCTTATCATTATGATGGCACCAAATGGTGTTTGCTATGAGGCCGCCCTAAGTTCCCCCTCGGGGGTGAGAAGGGCAAGGTACAAGTATATGAAATAAATAAATAACATCTAGCCATGCTGTGTGGAGAATAAGGGGAGCGATAAGCCAAAACACCAGTAGGACCAAAGGTTTTCTAACCATGGGATACAGATGTATTGAGGTTTACTTCCATATCTGTCAACTGTCCCAATGGAAGGCAGTCTACCTTTTGGCTCTAATTCCCTTCTTAACATCATGCAAGCTCATCTGCTATCAAACTCTTCAACTCAGACACAACAGAAAAGACTACAAGACTGGTCATAAAAATGGCGTGTCCTGGTTGCTCTGTCTTAAATGATCAAGTTAGTTGGTATGGGCAAAGCGTAGTCTATGGATCACTTTTTTGTGTCAGGAGTGACTTGACAAACTGCAAGCCACTTCTGGTGTGAGAGAATTGGCTGTCTGCAAGGATGTTGCCCAGGGGACTCCCTGATGTTTCGATGTTTTACCATCCTTGTGGGAGGCCTCTCTCATGTCCCCGCATGGGAAGCCATAGGTGACAGAGGGAGCTCATCCATGCTCTCCAACCTGTCGGCATTTAGTCCTGCTGGCACAAGGATTTAACCCATTCAGCCACTGGGGGCTCCTGGATCACACATAACCCCTCTCCCCAGGAATCTAAACTTCTTTCCGCCAAATAGAAAGGAACAGAAAGTGATCTCAAAAAAAGGGTCAGTAATAATGTTATATAGCTCTCCAAGTGCTTCTGGAAGGGGCCAGAGTAACATATTACAGTTTGTGTATAAATAACATCATTTGAGAAAGGCTGAGTAGACAGTTTATGTTAGAGGGGAGAGTTTAAGTACTAGTGATGGAAGCAGTTCTAAGGAGTTTTTCCCTCTTCAGTGCCAGGCATATATTGCATTTGGCTTTTTTGAAAAAATAGCAGATAATAAGCAGTAACAGAAATGAAAGAGAAAGGTTAAAACTAAAATTAGAACTAAAGCATATTTCAAAAAGCAGGTATATCATATGGTACAAAACTATCAGGAAGAAAAGAGGCTTTTCTCATAAGAACATTACGCCTCTGTTGATAAAGCCACTGGCCTCTGTGGAATTATAGAAAATCCAGCATTTGTTTTGAGTGAGATATGCAAGAAGTGAAAATCACACTAGGCAAGGATAAAGGAAGACAGGATGGGGAGGGACAACCATATGCTAGAACTGAGCTGGCTGTAGGATATTGTTGCTGTTTATTCGTTCAGTTTCTTCCGACTCTTCGTAACCTCAAAGACCAGCCCACACCAGAGCTCCTAGTTGGCCGTGGCCGCTTCCAGTTTCTTCAAAGTCAAGCCAGTCACTTCAGGATAACATCCATCCATCTTGCCCTTGGTTGGCCCCCCTTCCTTTTTCCTTCCATTTTCCCCATCATCATTCTCTTCTCTAAGCTTTCCTGACTTCTCATTATGTGGCCAAAGTACTTCATCTTTGCCTCTAATACCTTTCCCTCCAGTGAGCAGCTGGGTTTTATTTCCTGGAGTATGGACTGGTTGGATCTTCTCACTGTCCAAGGCACTCTCAGAACTTTCCTCCAACACCACAGTTCAAAAGCATCTATCTTCCTTCACTCGGCCTTCCTTATGGTCCAGCTCTCACATCCATAGGTTACTCCATTGCTTTTACTATGCGGATCTTCGTTGTCAGTGTGATGTCTCTACTCTTCACTATTTGATTGAGATTGGTCATTGCTCTCCTCCCAAGAAGGAAACATCTTCTGATTTCCTGGCTGCAGTCATCTTTGCACCTAGAAATACAAAGTCTGTCACTGCCTCCACATTTTCTCCCTGTGTTTGCCAGTTAATCAGTCTGGTTGCCATAATATTGTTTTTTAAAAAAATGTTTAATTGCAACCCAGCTTTTGAACTTTCTTCTTTCACCTTGGTTAGAAGGCTCCTCAGCTCCTCCTCGCTTTCAGTCATCAAAGTGGTATCATCTAGGATTGTTAATGTTTCTTCCAGCAATTTTCACTCCAGCCTTGGATTCGTCAAGCCATGCATGTCACATGATGTTGAATAAGTCGGGTGAGAGTAGACAGATCTGCCATAGTATACCAGGACTTTTCTCCTCATAGTATTTTTTTACAATTAAAAAACTAGTTTCAGAGGGATTCCCAGCCAACCAGACCTATTTTTAGAGGGGAGGGGGACCTGAAGGACTACATAGTAAGAAGAGAGGGGATTCCATCTCCAATTTCTGCTGGGGAAACAAATTTCTCTCCCCTCCAAATTCCACACCCCATCTATAAACAACGCCTTTTATCAGTCTGCCCACATGCCGGAAAAAAAATAACTATTTGTTTTCTAATGCTCATGTTTTCTCTTCCTACTCCTATGCTTTTATCAGTAATATCCTCTGCTGGGCCGGCATGACTAGGATGCTGTAGGCTGCCAGTTAATCCTGCCTCCTTCCCTGTCATCCTGTTACAGCAGAAAGGCTATAATTACGAACGTGTCCACACGGATCCAGAGCACCAAAGCACCTGGCACATCTTGGGTATTGGGCATTATCCCTTGATGTTTAGCAAGGCAGATTCTCTTCCCGTTTTCTGAAACCTCACATGCCATTCAGGTCATGTCAGGTCTCTCACAAGCCTGGCAGGAGAAATCCACATCTGTTTGCGATGCAGTCTACTCAAGCCTGGCAATTCCTCTACACTTCACCAGAGGCAGCTGTTCACATCATTATGTTTCAGCCAAACCCTGACCTAGAATCACAAATACAGCACAATCTTGTGTACTTTTACATGAAAGCAATTCCCACTGAGTTCACAGGACCTTGGCCCTGGATAAGTGCATTTGTGTCTAAGTGTATAATGTCAGTCTGCAAGTTTATTCCAACTGATACCATTTTTATGAAGTAATCGTCTGTGATCCAATGGAGGCTTCCATTAAGGGCAATGGGAGCAAGGTGATTTTCACTGCTTCTGTCTCCCTTGGTGCTGTTGAGATGAAGAAAATGCCACAAAGGGATTTTGTTGAAAAGGCCCTCTGCTATTAAGAGGTGACATGATAGCCATATTTAAATATTTGAAAGGTCAAAATGAAGTGAAAGCAAGCTCATGTTGTGCTGCTCCAGAGACTATTATGACATGGATACTGGATTTCAACTACAGGAAAAGAGAGCCACCTAAACATTAGGAAGAAAATTCTGCTGATGAGAGCTGTTTGACGACTGAATACACTTCTTTGGAGTGTGGTAGAGTTTCACTCTTTGAAGGTATTTAAATGGAGGATGAGTGGCCATCTGTTTAATGTTGTATTCTTGCATGGGAGAAGGTAGGATGGGATGGCACTTGGGATCTCTTCTAACTCTATCAAAGTGCATCCCTCAGTAGAATGGTTCCAATAGGAAATGGAAGCTTGACCTCTCATTGAACACTGAGAAAGCCAAAGTGCTCTTCCAGCAGTCACCAGCCAATCCCTCTCCAGTGCCAGAAATACAGCTTAGTGGTGTAACATTAGAAAATGTTGACCATTTCCACTACCTAGGCAGCCACCTCTCCACAAAAGTCAACATTGACAGTGAAATACAACATCACATGAGCTCTGCGAGTTCAGCATTTTTCTGAATGAAGCAGAGAGTGTTTGAGGACTGGGACATCTGTAGGGAGACCAAGGAGCTTTTTTATAAAGCCATTGTCCTCCCAATCCTGCGATACGCCTGCAAAATGTGGACTATCTACAGACGTCATACGCAAGTCCTGGAACAATTCCATCAGCATTGCCTCTGAAAAATCAGCACATCTCTTGGGCAGATGGACAAATGTCAGTGTGCTGGAAGAAGCAAAGACTACCAGCATTGAAGCAATGCTCCTCCCCCATCAACTCTGCTGGAATGGCCACGTTGTCTGAATGCCCGATCACCGTCTCCCAAAGCAGTTACTCTACCCCGAACTCAAGCTGTGGCCCTTGAGTGCTATAACTGGAGGTCAGCTGCGACCAGCAGTGCTGCAGAATTCGAAGAGCCATGAATGGAGGGCGAAAGGGAGAAATGTGCCAAGAGGAAGGCATGTCAAGCCAACCCTGACAGGAACCACTTTCCATCTGGAAACTGATGTCCTCACTACGGGAGAACATGCGGATCAAGAATAGGGCTCTACAGCCACCTACGGACCCACCGCCAAGACACTACATCTGGAAAACCATCATCCTCGAGCTATGAGAGATTGCCTAAGTAAATTAAGTAAGTAAGTATGATTTTATTGTTAAAATTAAATGGATTTAAATGGGGGTGGGAAATGGAGTACTTGGCTTATTTATCTTCTTTCAGGCGGCGCTGATGCTACTGCTGTCTTTCCAGACTTAAGCAAGAGGTGAAAAGGCTACCACTGTCTACTTTCCAATTGAAGAATACTAGATAACAACAGCAACAACAACAACAAAGTATTCTTATATCCCACCACCATCTCCCCAAAGGGACTCGGGGTGGCTTAGATATGAGACAGACAAAAAGGCGAAACAATTCATTAAAATAAAAAAGTCCGACAGACCAAAAAGCAAAACAATTCATTAAAATAAAAACACCACTAAAATAAGAACATAAAATATAACAATTCAGATAAAACACAATTAAACATAAAAGAATAAAACAGCAGCATTGAAGCTCCATCAGACAATGTTCAGGAAAAACCAATGAACAGAATTACTCAAATTTATTACGAGAATAGTGCAGTTTTTATTTACCCTATTTATACTCTGCCTTTCTCTACCCCGAAGGAGACTCAAGGTGGCTTATGTATAGGCAATTTATTCAATGCCTTAAAACGCATACAATTCCAATAACATTAAGATTAAACTAAATTAAAATTAATACATATTATGCATTTAAAAACATTTCATTATATATTAAAATCACGCCATCCATAATCAGTCCAAGCCATTCCATAGTCACTGCACATATTCCAAATTTGTTATTATATTGCGCTATTCTCCGAAAGCCTGACCCCAGAGCCAAGTTTTTACTTTCCTTCTGAAGCCTAGAAAGGAGGGGGCTGATCCAATGTCACTGGGGAGGGAGTTCCACAGCCGAGGGGCCACCACTGAGAAGGCCTTGTCTCTCGTCCCCACCAGTCATGCTTGCGAGAAAGGCGGGACCGAGAGCAGGACCTCCCCAGACCATCTTAATCCCTGAGGTGGTTCATAAGGGGAGATACTTTCAGACAGATGTGTGACCAGGCTATAGGTTGGGTATGGGATAGTGCAAAACAGTATACCATTGGGCCGGGGAATTGGATGAGGTGCAGAGAACAGTGTACTATCTGGTGACCTAGGGACTGGGCATTAATAACTAGGGACTGTGTACATGTACAGAATAGTACGAAATAACTGGGGGGGGGGGGGACGACACACGCAACTTGCTGGTGAAGTGCACCTGTTGCCACTACTATAAATATATGTGGTCATTTGGACTGAGATAAGCTCCTCACACAATGTGCTGCAACATTTCAAAATAAGCATTTCCCACACTGAGTAGTTTTTAGCTTTCACATAACAAAAGATGAGTGTGCTCCTGAAGGAATCCCAAATGTGAAGTAACCATTATGTGTTACTATTATTTTCTTTCTGAGTTACATTTTTCTCTGTTAAAAAACTGAAGAAACCTATGGAGATCAGGAAAAGGAGACAGGAAAGAGGAGTTGAATTCCTTTAGCAAAATCACTTGTGATCAAAAAGGTTCCATATTTTGATTTTTTATTTGATTTGATTTGATTTTTTGGATTTTGGAATATAGTATCATTTTGGAATAAGATTATGGCTTATTCATTTGCTACTTGGAATGCAAGGCTGGAGAGAGTGACTGATGATCTGTGAAATGGCAAGAAACCAAATGTTTTTTGGTTCCTGTTTCCATTTTTGAAGCAAAGGCTCCTTGATTTCTCAGATCCTTAGTGTCTCTAGCCTGAGTACTGAAGAGACGAATGAGCAGGAGCGCTGCAGGCACTACCTCAAAGGCAGAAGAGGACAGCTGGCAGCAAAAAGTTTCAGGTTTCAGTGGTTTTGGATTTCAGATTTCCAGATAAGGGAGGCTAAACCTGTACTTGTTTTAAATTACATGGGTGAAATCCGACAATGCATGAACAGGACTTCCCTCCCCATTTCTGTTAATCCCGAAGGCCTTTTGAAAATCAGCTGCAGTGCAACCCTCCTCAAAATCTTAGATCCTATTATCTTCAATGTCATCGCTTCTGGTTGCTTCTGGTGTGAGAGAATCAACCACCTACAAAGACATTGCCCAGGGGACGCCTGGATGTGTTACAATCCTGCAGGAAGGCTTCTCTTATGACTCATGCCACATTATCACAGGATGTCTATGCCCTACACAACTGGAGAAATTACACTCTTTAGCTGGTATTGTACCACCTGACATCCACCAAGAAGCAGAAACCAATAATGACAGGACCAAGGCAGTTACGTTTTCTTTTTGGATATCAGCCAGCATGCCAATGCCTAAAATCAAGTTTTCTAAGATCTACAGAGATACTTGCAGGAACACCTCAGCAAGCGAGAGACCAAAAGTGGCAGGCTAAAACCTGGAACCTCAAGCCATGGCTGATATCGGATGCGAGACTCCCTCCAGGCACACAGAAGACTGGGCAACTTGGAAGGCAATGCACAGACTACGCTCTGGCACCACGAGATGCAGAGCCAACCTTAAGAAATGGGGCCACAAAGTGGAGTCCATGACATGCGAGTGCAGAGAAGAGCAAACCACAGACGACCTATTACTAAGCAGTCTGAGCCCAGCCACATGCACAATGGAGGGCCTGCTTATAGCAACACCAGTGGCACTCCAAGTGGCAAGCTACTGGCAAAAGAACATTTAATATAATGCCAAGTTTTTAAACTTTGCTTTTAAATACAATACAACTGTACCCTTGGTTTGCTTCTGATACGATAAATACGATAAATAAATAACTTTGATGTCATGCATATTTGAAGAAACCAATCCTTTTTTTCTGGCAATGGAAGATTCCCCCTCCTTTTTCTAGCAATGGAAGAGGTTCTACTCCCAGGAGAATCTAGTCAGATACAAATGTAGGTTTTCCCAAATACAGAAGCTAACAAGCCTTAAGATTCCCTGGGTAATTTAGCTGTTTTGACATATTGAGCTGCAGTAGATGATCAATAAAGATGCCCTTCTGTTCTTGTTGTTGTTCTGAACTTCTAGCTAAGAATCCTGCGTGCAAAAGCAATAGCTGTATAAATGACAAGTGATGAAAGTAAATATTCCTGGATGACTTGAGTTATGTTAAAAAGGAAGGCAAATAACATAACTGGTAGGACACGTTCATGCATGCTTGCACTACACCATTCCCTGTTCAGACCAGAAGGAGTTATGCTGCACATAAGTAGATGATTAAGCCAGGGTTACAGTCACAACTTCAAAGGTTGCTATTAATACATTTGACAATTTGCCTTTAAAGCAAATGTGAACCAAACAAAGCATCACCAATTGCATACAGCACAGCAGTAAAGCCAACTAGAACTATTATCTTCTGATAGGATTTTTTTTACTAAATGGCATGTAATGTTGGATCAGATACAGCTTTTTGCTATATTTAATGTAATGTTGGATCTGAAAGAGAGCCAGTGTGGTGTAGTAGTTTGAGCCTTGAACTATGTCTCTGAGGACCAGGATTCCCATCTCTTCTCAACCATGGAAACCCCTTGGCAATAAAGAGCATGTCACATTTTCTCATCCTGAGAGTAACATCTCTGCATATGGCCAATTCCCTCACACCAGAAGCGACTTGCAGTTTCTCAAGTCACTTCTGACACGATTAAAAATAAAATCTTCAGAGGAATGTAAAAGGAAACCCACTCTGAACAAATCTTGCCAAGAAGCCCCTATGATAGATTTGCTTTAGGGTTTCCACAAGTGAGAAATGACTTGAAGGCACACAATAACAATTTGGATCATGCAGGTACCAAGTTTTATAACACCCCCATTGAAAAACTGGGTATGAGTTGTTTTGTGAGTGGTCTCACTGGAGAGAGACTGGTAATTAATCTTGAATATCTAAACAAGCACTCTCTCTCTCTTTCAAGATCAAATCATTTTGTCTCTAAGATAAAACAACCAGTTTTTAAACTTTTACATTACAGGCATTTTGGTACTTTTATATTATTATTTTATTTTGCCCCAAAACGCCAAAGCTTGTCCAATCCAGAAAACATTGTTTCTAATATTGAAACCAACGAAGATCCACATAGTTAAAGCAATGGTATTCTCCATAGTAACCTACGGACCATAAAGAAAACTGAGTGAAGGAAAATAGATGCTTTTTTTGTGGTGTTGGAGCAAAATTCTGTATCTTGCCTCCATCCTCCCGAAGGCCATTAAAATTCAGTAACAATCCAATTCTTTCAGGGACAGAAAGTGAAGTGAAATCTTTTGAACAGGGTTATAGACAGCAAAACAAACACCACAGGAGTGTTAACCTTTCCCTACGGTATCCAAAGCGCTATACACTTTTAAAATGTACCTGTTCCGATTTACAAATTCAACTCAAGAGCAAACCTGCAGAAACTATCTTGTTTGTAACTTGGGGATTATCTGTATAACAATGGAGGACTTAGAAATTCTTGAGAGGGATGATTTAAATCAAATCCATGGATAATCAAACCTACAAAAGTGAAAATGACAAATGTGAAGGGGTGACTGTATTTCTTTTTATTTTCTTGCTGTCTCTTTTTTCCTCTGTACAATCATCTCTAGCTTTGTTTCTCTCTATGCTGCACTGTATTCAGCTACATGTCTTGACAAACAGAAATCTTGCAAAAGCGTATTCTTTCTACAACTCCTTCTGATGGTCACTTATAACTCCTACCTGAAATGACTGATCATGTGTCCTACAAAATGCTGGTGACCCTGAAAGGCTACCTTCTAATCTATATCAGATAAGCCTTCAACTTGAAAAGGCTGTTTGCCAGCTAACAAAACAGGTTGTATAGCAGAACTGTGAAGTCAGCTGTACAAGCAGTACTAAGGCTAAAGTTGGATAGCAGACTGCAATGCAAATATTAACCCAAGTTTATCTCAATTTACCCTTTGTGCTAATTATAACAGCTCCTAGCCTGTCATTTGATATAGATCAATGTGGTATTATTATTATACTGACACAAAAACACAGTATGACACAGCAAATGAGATATATATGCTGGATTTTGTATCACAAAATCACAAGTCTAACACTTCCCAAGCATTTAGGACTATGTGATATTGTTGTTGTTGTTGTTGTTTTATTTCTTACCCGGCTCTCCTCGTGGATCAAGGTGGGTTACAACATAGTTAAAACACATAATCATATTACAAAACACACATATTAAAACATATTTCTATAAAAGAGATATTAAAATATACAGAACAAAGATTAAAACACAGGATGCAAATTAAACATTCACAATTAAAACTGATTGGGAATGCCTGATGGAAAAGATAGGCCTTCAGGTTGGTTTTAAATTCCAACAGCTCATTTAGTTGTCAGAGCTCTTCCGGCAGGTTGTTCCACAATCTTGGGGCAGCCGATGAAAAGGTCCTCTTTAGGTGATGGTTGTCAGGGGGGTTCTGGCAGGCTGATGTAGCCGTCACCAGAGGACCTCAGTATTGGGGATGGATTGTACAGGGAAAGGCGATCCTACAGGTAACCTGGACCCAAGTCATGTAGAGCTTTAAAGGTCAATACCAACACCTTGTACGTTGCCTGGAAACTAACTGGCAGCCAATTGAGCGACTTTAATAATATTTGTAATATGCTCACTCCTGTGTAATCTGGTTGATGTATTTTGAACCAATTCCACAGCTGGCAGATCAGCCAAAGTTGATACTAAGCCCTCCTAACTGTCACATCTACCTAGGCTAACATTTGGAGGGACAGATCCAGGAGCATTCCCAAGCTACAAACACAGTCTTTCAGGGGGAGTGTAACCCCATTCAGAAGTGATTAAATCACCTCCATCCCCAGATTAGGACCCTTAATGACAAGCACCTCTGTTTTATCTGGATTCAGATTCAATTGATTTTCCTCATCCAGTCCACTATCTCCTAGTTGATGTGTGCACACAAATTGTACCAAATTATGTCAGCATTATCAGAAGAACCATTGACTTCATAAGGTAGTCATACCAGTTGCACATATGAAGCCCATCAGCAAAACACATGAACAGGAAGATTTGCTTCTCAGGTTCCTTAGCAAGCAACAGAAAAGAGTATACTGCCTCTAGCAGTAGAACCATTCTTAGGAGAATGATCCCCCCCCCCCCCAAAAAAAAGCCATAGTCTACCTAGCACTCAAAGTTCCTCCATGGCAATGCAACAGTCCTCTCCTGCTGTTATGAGCAACTGGTATTCAATGGCCTAATTTTTATATAATGTCTCATTATTCCCTCTGGCTGATGTTTGGGTTGTGGATACCTTTCCTTCTGTAGCCAAAACAACAGCATCTACCCACATGAAAGAGAGATTTACCAGGATTGGATACTATATAAAGATTTGCAGAACTACAAAGAAATCTTTAGATGCCAGCTGACAAAACATACCCAGTTCCATTAAGGCAAATTGACAGCTATAGGACAATGGGAAGGAAATTAAATTGCCTGCTTCATCTTATCCTGACTGCCTGTTTAAAAGAGTAAACTGAAGAGCATCTCAAGTTACTTAGGCAATGCCTCATAGCTCGAGGATGATGGTCTTCCATATGTGATGTTTTGACGGTGGGTCCGTAGGTGGCTGTGGAGCCCTATTCTTGATCCGCATGTTCTCCCGCAGTGAGGATATCGGATTCCAGACAGAAGGTGGTCCCGGCCAGGGTAGGCTTGATGCGCTTTCCTCTTGGCACATTTCTCCCTTTCACCCTCCATTCGTGTCTCTTTGAATTCTGCAGCACTGCTGGTCAAAGCTGACCTCCAGTTTGAGTGCTGAAGGACAAGGGCTTCCCAGTTCTTGGTGTCTATGCCACAGTTTTTGAGGTTGGCTTTAAGGCCTGAGTCCCTCTTCGGAGGTCGAGAAGACTGGGTTATAAAAGCTCCAAATAATAATAATAATAATTATAATTATTATTATTATTATTATTATTATTAATCTTTAAATCTTTTTTCTTGTCCACCAATATTCCATTTTACATTCCTGAGTTCAGAGTAGAGTGCCTGCTTTGGGAGACAGTGATGGGGTATTTGGACAACATGGCCAGTCCAGTGTAGTTGATGGCGGAGGAGCATTACTTCAATGCTGGTGGTCTTTGCTTCTTCCAGCATACTGACATTTGTCCGCCTATCTTCCCAAGAGATTTGCAGGATTTTTCAAAGGCAGTACTGATGGAATCATTCCAGGAGTTGAGTGTGACCTCTGTAGACAGTCCACATTTCGCAGGCATATAGCAGGATTCGAAGGACAATAGCTTTATAAACAAGCACCTTGGTCTCCCTATGGATGTCCCAATTCTCAAAAACTCTCTGCTTCATTTGGAAAAATGCTGCACTCGCAGAGCTCAGGTGGTGTTATATTTCAGTGTCAATGCTGACTTTTGTGGAAAGATGGTTGCCAAGGTATCGGAAATGGTCAACATTTTCTAATGTTACACGATCAAGCTGTATTTCTGACATTGCAGAGGGATTGGCTGGTGACTGCTGGAAGAGCAGGTTTTCTCGATGTTCAATGAGAGGCCAAGCTTCTCGTATGTTTCTGCAAAGGTGTTTAGGTAGATCTTCTGAATGCGCACAGACAATGTTGTCATCAGCATATTGGGGTTCTAGAACAGAACTCCAATCTCAAGTTAACTGATGTGGAGAGCTAGCAATTTGATGCCCCAGTGTGCAAAAGACCACTACCATATCTGTGTCCATTGGCTACCAAGGTTTCTTTCCTTCCCAGAAATTTCATATGGGCCATCAGCCAATAGCTCAAGAACTGGCAACATTCCAGGGACCACTACTTCGTGTAACAGTCTTCTAAACCACAATCTTTTTTAGATGTCTCCTTAAAAGTAAACCTGCGCTTTGAGTTAGTTTGTGGAGACGGGTCAGAAATTGGGAACAAGAAATGCTAAGAAAGAGCGAAGGCAGAAAGAAATGTGAGGAGCATATGAGTATTTTTAAATTATTCTGCCTGCGATATCAGCCTAACTGAAGCATTCAGTCAGCTTCTTTCTTCTTTTTTCAAAAGCAGGACAGTTTAATCTATAATCAAGTTATAGAAGATCCTTCCAACTCCTCGGTGGTGTCAGATATAATAAAAACATTTCAAAGAGAGTGGGAAAAGGAGGGTGTTGTGCAATTAGGAGTGTGATTCTAGAGATTTTCCCCCCACCATCCTCTCATTCTTTCTCTTTCGCTCTCTTTCTTTCTGACAATGTCATACCTTGTGCCTCAGGGCTCTCACCATATGTAGAAATCACTCCACTCTCAGGCCATCATTGCACAATGATCAAAATCCATGGAAGATTTTATCCTTCAGGAAATGTAATAGCCTGGAACAGTCTAAACTAGCTGCAGATTTTATAGATATACACAAAAAAGAGAGGGAGAAAGAGCGGTGTTTTCTTTTTTAATGGAGACCAAGAGCGAATATAAATGTACGTCTTGCTCCCAATGATCCCAAGCCTGAATTTGATGGAATGGGGAATAATGGGTTAGAATATGTTGAAAGAAAACAGAGATGTTTCATGCCTCCTGCACTCCATTTCTCTCTTGGAAACACTGCCAGTCTGTCCCCTCTCACCCTTCTATTTTATTTTATTTTATTTAAATGCTGTGAGGAAGAAAAAGTCAACTTGTGTTGTTGAAGGCTTTCATGGCCAGAATCACTGGGTTGCTATAAGTATTTCGGGCTGCATAGCCATGTTCTAGAAGCATTCTCTCCTGATGTTTCGCCTATGGCAAGCATCCTCAGACATTGTGAGGTCTGTTGGAAACTAGGAAAATGGGGTTTATATATCTGTGAAATGTCCAGGGTGGGAGAAAGAACTCTTGTCTGTTGGAGGTAGGTGTGAATGTTTCAGTTGTCCACCTTGATTGGCATTTAATGGCCTAGGAGTTTTCAAGGTCTGGCTTCTTACTGCCTGGGAGCATCCTTTGTTGAGAGGTGATTAACTGTCCCTGATTGTCTGGAGCTCCCCCGTCTTTATTTACTGTTATGATTTTAGAGTTTTTTAATACTGGTAGCCAGATTTTGTTCATTTTCATTGTTTCTTTCTTTCTGTTGAAATTGTCACATGCTTGTGGATTTCAATGGCTTCTCTGTGTAGTCTGAAATGGTAGTTTGGCGCTGCGTTTGGTGGTCCCTATGTAAATCTATGCAGTCAGTGGTTCCCTTGATTGTATGGCAGGAACACTTTTCCTCTGGGTGGATACTTCAAGAGAACCACTGACTGCATAGGAAGCTGATGACGAAACACAACATACAAACAATCTACAGACTCACTAAGAAAATCCAACATTCAGCAAAGGACAAGATGGATCCTCTCACCTCTGCAGGAGTTTACCATATACTATGCAGCTGTGGACAAGTCTACATAGGGACCACCAAACGTGGCATTGCCCAAACAAGAATCAAGCAACATAAAAGGCACTGCAGACTATTTCAACCAGAGAAGTCAGCCATAGCAGAGCATCTGATGAACCAACCTGAACACAGCATATTATTTGAGAACACAGAAATGCTGGACCACTCTAACAATTGCCATGTCAGACCACACAGAGAAGTCACTGAACTCCACAAGCATGTGACAATTTCAACAGAAAGGAGGAAACCATGAAAATGAACAAAATCTGGATACCAGTATTAAAAAATTCTAAAATCATAACAGTAAATTGTAAGAAGCCAGACAATGAAACTGCCAGGCCATTAAATGCTGATCAAGGTGACCAATTGAAACATTCACACCTACCTCCAACAGATAAGAGTTCTTTATCCCACCCTGGACATTCCACAGAGATATAATCCGCGTTTCACAACCTCTGAGGATGCCTGCCATAGATGCAGACAAAACGTCAGGAGGGAATGCTTCTGGAACATGGCCATACAGCCCAAAAAACTTACAGCAACCCAAAAGTCAACTTGTCTCCAAATGGAAAAAGGGTTGAGCATACTCCGTGAAAACATAGTGTGCATCACTATGTAGCAAATAGTGAAATGAAGCCTCAGTAGCACCTCTCTATTTGTAAATAATGTCTTTCAATCAATCAATTCCATCAGGCAAACTACATGGATATTTTAGTATCTTTATAATCAAACACAAGAATGTTGGATTATTGATGGTGTTCTTTGACTATTTATAATTATTTTCTCAAGATTCAGAGATAATTTCAAATTTTACAAGCCTAGTACCCAAATGATTCTTGTACTGGCAATGTGATTATGATGATCCCCTTATCCCATCCATTTTGAATGGGATAGAATGGGATGTACTGAATGCCAACAAAGCTGGTAATTATTTTTGTTTTGTGCTGGATGCAATACAAGAGCTCTACAAAACAGTCAGGAAGGAAGAAGCATGAAGGGCAAAGAAGATCATACATTTTAGTTGACCAATTTACTGGAGAAAATAGAAAAGGCGGGTCATCAGAGCCAGGTAGTACGTTCAGAAAAGGTCAAGAGAAAAGTCTTTTTTACGTAGAGAGCATCTGTTCCAGCCCACAGTCATTTTCTTGTGGTCATTAAAAGGAAAGATTACTGCACTCTCAAGTACGTGAAGCAAATCCTTGAAAGAAATTCACCATCTGGAATCTACGAAAATGGGAGGGGTGTGTGTGCATCTTCTGTCAAACTGGCATTGCAATCTCACAAAAACAAAAACCAGAAGCTTGGAAAAAGAAGTTCAATTGCCATGGTGCATTCCCCAGTTCATCCTTGATTCAGTGATGCATGCCCTGGCAACTTCCTCTTGTATTGCTGTCTTATGTATCCATGATACATAAGACAGCAATTTTAACTGGTATAGAAATTTTAACTGGTATTGAATATGGCAGTAAGACCGCTAGCTGCAGCTGGAAAATTAAAACTATTTACAAGAACTTAATAAAACATAACACAATCACCCCCAAAAGCTTAAAGAAGCAACAGAATAAAACTACCAGCTTCTAGCGATGCTAAAGTCTAAGAAGTACAAATGAAGAACTAAAAACTTTGGAGAATCTGGGTCTTTCTTTGATATCATAATACAGGTAACAAAATAATATCTCAGTGGGTTAAAGCGCTGAGCTGCTGAACTTGCTGACCGAAAGGTCACAGGTTTGAATCCAGGGAGCAGCGTGAGCTCCCGCTTCTGCCCACCTAGCAGTTTGAAAGCATCTAAATGTGAATAGATCAATAAGTACTACTCCGGTGGGAAGGTAACAGTGCTCCATGAAGCCATGCTGGCCACATGATCTTGGAAGTTTCTATGGACAATGCTGGCTTTTCGGGTTAGAAATGGAAATGAGCACCACCTCTCAGAGTCGGATACGACTGGACTTAATGTTTTCCCTTTACCTTAGGGAAAATAGTCCATTGTCACTACCAAAAAAAGTGTTCTCCCTATCAGCCACTCACTTTAGGGATGTTCTCACTGGACCTAGTCTGTTTATTGGGCCTATTAACTTTTCAGGACCTTTATGGCTTGAACCCTTAGAACCAGAAGCACAAAATTATTCCAAACTAGCTGTCCCCTGCCACATTTTGCTGTGGCCCAGTCTGTGTATATGTGTTTTGTGTGTGTATGCATGTGTCTATATGTGTCTATATGTGGTTTTGTGCATGTGTTGTCATGTATTTTTGGTTTTTGGCTTTTTAAGTCTCTTCCACTGTGTTTTTATGAGTGATGGTCACTTGTTGGCCTGATAGGTGTATTGTATCCAAATTTGGTGTCAATTCGTCCAGTGGTTTTTGAGTTATGTTAATCCCACAAATGAACATTACATTTTTATTTATATAGGTGTGGTACACAGATCCCAAAGTCTTGATCTAAGCAAGGTATATGTAGGTATAGATTTCATGACCATTTTTTCGGGCTGACCTGTAAATGAGCAATTAACCATCCAAAAAAAGGTACAATCTTCTTCTCAACCTTATATGTCTATAAGGACACAAGTCTGCAGTTTAGAGGTCCTCCTGGATTAAGCGCAGACTCTGGAAGCTTAGGTGTCAGTGGTGCCCAGGAGGAATTTCGCACAATTAAAACTTTTGCACCAACTGCACCCATATCTCGAAAAACCAGATCTGACCACGGTGGTCTGTGCTTTAGTTACATGTCATATGGATTACTGCAATGTACACTACGTGGGGCTGCATCTGAAGATGGCTTGGAAGCTTCAATTAGAACAAAGATCTGCAGCCAGGCTACTGACAGGAGTCAGATATAGAGAACGTACCACCCCTATTAAAGCAGCTTCACTGGCTGCCTATATGTTTCTGGGCCCAATTCAGAGTGCAGGTAATTACCTCCAAAGACCTACATGGTTTGGGTGCAGTCTATTTACATGACCACATCTTCCCCTATGAACTTGTTTGGTCCTTAAGATCCGCCGGGGCGGCTCTCCTCACAGCCCCACCTCAGTCACAAATGCGGTTGGTGGTGACAAGGGAGATTGCTTTCCTGGTGGTGGTCCCCCGGCTTTGGAATGCCCTCCCCAGAGAGATTAGGTAAGCACCCACACTCATGTCCTTTAAGAAGGAATTGAAAACTTGCCTTTTTAAAACAAGCCTTTGATAATGGAGAAATGTAAGAATTCTTAATAACCACCAAACAGATTATATGGCTTATCTTTATTAGTGCAATGGTTCAAACCCTAAATGTTGTTCAAATTGTTTTATATAATAATTACCTATTGTTGCATTGGTTGTATTGTGTTATTTTGTGATTGTCAAGAGGGAAAAAACAGATCAGGAGTTCTTAAATGCTGTTCCATGTGGTCCTGTTTTCAAATGGTACCATCACCAACACACCCTACATTTGCTGAACCCCTAGAGTAAAACCGACCTCTCCCCACTCCTCCATCTCATACCTTGCGATTAAATATACAGATAGAACTGTATGAGCAGAAATCCTAATAGTTTAGGCATCAGAATAACTACACTGGCCAAAGGTTAGGCGAGAAGGGGAAAGAGGATAGCAAAGGTGATGGCCAATCAGCTCTGTTTCCCAAATGCAAGACTCAATGGAGCAACATTATTATAAGAGATGTGGCTTTGAAAGTTGTTTGAATCATGTGCCACATTATGGAACTCAGTTTGCACTGGGCATGGCTATGTTGGCAGGAGCAAAAGGCACAGATACAAAGAAATTCAAAGCATAACAAAGAGGGCTGTCACACTAGCATACCGCCCCAATAGGATCCCAGCCAAGGTTCCCTCGCTGGTTAATAGCACATCCAGAAATGAGCTGATTTGCTTTAAGAAATCGATGCAGATGGAGAAATGGCTTAACCTCTTCCTCTGCACCATGTCTCTAAGCCAATCAAGGCCCACCGGGGTTCTTTGAGTAGCAATGGCCAAACAACAGCAACCAAGTCGAAAAATTCAATCTGACTTAGACCCTGAAAAAAAATCCAACTTTCTTCCAGTGCCATCAGGAAGATAGATATGAACATGATGAAGGATTTCAATCTGCAAGTATAAACCTATTTTCAAAATCCAGCCCCCCCCCCCAAATCTCTTGTGACCTGCCTTGGCAGGTATTCAAAAGGTAACTATTGCCATGGGAACAGATGGTGATCAAGCAGACAATTGGCAGCATTCTTGAAAACCACACTGAGAGGGTGTTGAGCAGAAGTCTGGTCAGGCATCCAAAATCAGCAAGGATACACAAGCGGATGCCAAAATGCTCTCTGTTACAACAGACAAAATGCTGCAAGTAGGACAAACAGGTAGCTCTGGGAGCTAAACGGCAGGTGTTCAGTGCTGTGTCACTCCCTGCAAATCTAACTTTAAGGAAGTGATAGGACTTATCAGTGAGCAGGAATCATCTGCTATCCTTCTCTAGTTCCTTTGAGTGTAACTGAAATTCACTTAGTTATAACCAACATACTGCTGTGAGCAATCTTGTCATGCAAAACATTTTGTCCTGAATTCTGGTGGGCAATGAAGACCCATTCATTTTACAAAACCACTCCTGGTGGAAACAAAAACTGCTACAGCTGGATTATCAATGTAGACCAAACCAGCTGCTCATACTTTTGGGTTTTCCATTTTATTTGTTTATTTATTATTCAAACTTATATGCCGCCACTCCCCTAGGGCTCGGAGCGGCTTACAAGAACAGACTAAAATCTAAAACAATTTAAAAAACAGGAATATCAAAGATCAAAAGCCTGTCATGGTCTGCCATGAGGTGTACCTTTAGTTTTCAATCTATCACTATACTCTTGGACTCACATCAAAACCAAAGTGCTAAAGGAGGAAGCTTACACCAGTTCTTCCTCTGCACAACTTTCCTAATTAAAATTGTCCTGTGATGGAAACACATGCAGGCATCAGGTGCACAATTATATGATAATAGATTATTTTGGCTAGGTCTCAAAATAACCAGGACTTTTCATGCACAACATCTACATGGGTGGATTTCTTAAAAAATTAAACCTTTATTAGTATGGCGATGGCAAGGACAAGGACAACAACAATGCTTTCAAATAAATAATAATAATAATAATAATAATAATAATAATAATAATAATAATAAAGGACAACCCAAACAATTACCGTCCAGTCAGCCTCATGTCGATACCAGGCAAGATTCTGGAAAGAACCATTAAGGAAATGGTCTGCAAACACTTAGAAACGAATGCAGTCATTGCTAATAGTCAACATGGATTTATAAAAACAAGTCATGCCAGATGAATCTGAACTCTTTTTTCAATAGTTACAATCAGTTAGGCCTTCCTTTGACAAGGTCCCCCATGACCTTATGGCAAAAAACTAGTCAAATGTGGGCTAGGGAAAACTACAGTTAGGTAGATCTGTAATTGGTTAAATGGACGAACCCAGAGGGTGCTCACCAATGCTTCCTCTTCATCCTGAAAAGAAGTGACGAGCGGAGTGCCACAGGGTTCTGTCCTGGGCCCGGTCCTGTTCAACATCTTTATTAATGACTTAGATGAAGGGCTAGAAGGCATGATCATCAAGTTTGCAGACGACACCAAATTGGGAGGGATAGCCAATAGTCCAGAGGACAGGAGCAGAATTCAAACAATCTTAACAGATTAGAGAGATGGGCCAAAACTAACAAAATGAAGTTGAACAGGGACAAATGCAAGATACTCAATTTAGGCAGAAAAAATGAAATACAAAGATACACAATGGGAATTCCTGGCTCAACAGCAGTACGTGTGAAAAAGATCTTGGAGACTTCATGGACAACAAGTTAAACATGAGCCAACACTGTCATGCGGCAGCTAAAAATGCCAGTGGGATTTTGGCCTGCATAAACAGGAGTAAAGTGTCTAGATCTAGGGAAGTCATGCTACCCCTCTATTCTGCCTTGGGCAGACCACACCTGGAATATTGAGTCTAATTCTGGGCACTGCAATTGCAGGAAGATGTTGACAAGCTGGAATGTGTTCAGAGGAGGGTGACTAAAATGATCAAGAGTCTGGAGAACAAGCTCTATGGAGAGCAGCTTAAAGAGTTGGGCATGTTTATCCTGAAGGAGAGAAGGTTGAGAGGAGACATGATAGCTATGAATAAATATATGAGGGGGAGTCAATATGTGAGGAGAAGGAGCAGGCTTGTTTCTGATGCAGGCGAAACGTCAGGAGAAATGCCTCTAGAACATGGCTCTATAGCCCGAAAAAAACCCACAAGAACCTAGTGATTCCAGCCATGAAAGCCTTCGACATTACACTGGTGTAGATCCCTTGGAGACTAGGACGAGGAACAATGGCTTCAAACTACAAGAAAGGAGATTCCACCTGAACATTTGGAAGAACTTCCTGACTGTGAGAGCTGTTCAGCAGTGGAACTCTCTGCCCCAGAGTGTGGTGGAGGACTCTCTGCTCTTTGGAGGTTTTTAAACAGAGGCTGGATGGGCATCTGTTGGGAGTGCTTTGAATGTGATTTTCCTGCTTCCTGGCAGAGGGTTGGACTACATGGCCCACGAGGCCTCTTCCAACTCTATGATTCTATGATGTGCGGCCCTAATGGCTTAAAACAGGGAAACAGCAAAAATCAGATCCCCCAGCATATCATATGATTCTATATAGATCCAGCTACAATTTGTAAATGAATTTGCCTTCTTAATGTTGCTGCTTATGCTTTGCAAGACATTCCGTTCACACTGGATGTGGCCACAACAGCAAGAATGAAAAACTTGGAAACTTTGCTCTCGGTAGGCTTTTACGAGGACTAGACTATATAGTGAGCAACGCTGAAACCAGAGGCCTGAATCAAGCTGTTTACCAAAGACAGGCTGGATGCACTAATATTCATTAGGGGATGCTGGGCATGAACAGCTGCTCTCAATCAGACGGTGATGTAACCCTCCCTATTGTCAGCAGAAATTCCCCCACACGCCTCCAGCGCTCTCTGCTCTTTGAAAGGCAACAATGTGCTTCTTTCACATCAGCATTCATCGCTGCCACTTAATGGATGGGAATCTCATGCCTCTGCTAGATTTTGCAGCCACTTGTTTTAATGCACCGAGGGCAATAGATATACATGTCCACATGTTACTGAAGAGACTGCGGGAAAACCTGAGATTTCCTAGTACACAATGGGAATTGGAAACTGGATTGCCACTTCTCAGCTGTTACATAGTTAAGGAGAGGCATAACATTCCTGGAAGAAAAGCAATAGTTGGGAAGTGATTAACCTCCTCCCCCCTTCCTACTATTTTCCCACCTTAAACTTAATTTGGTTATCAAATGCATATCTGCTGACCTTGGGGGGGGGGGGTGAATATGTGGTGGATGGATCAAGCCCCAGTTCCTACTTGCCACTCCTCCAGTCCTATAACTGCTCCAACTTCCACCACTTTGTAGCAAAAGAGGAGGAACCTTACTCAGGTCAAGCATCAATCATTAAAGCAAGGACACCAGCCAGATCTGTTGCTTTAGGACCCGTTGAAACAGGTGAGTAAGGGGAGATATAAATAAATTAAGTATAGTGTGGATGAAACAGATTGTTGTCATGTGCCTTCAGATTGTTTCCAACCTACGACAGTCCTAAGGAGAAACTTATCACAGGTTCTCTTCCTCTGAATCTGTCAGAGTGGCATTTGCCCAAGGTCATCTACTTAGTCTCATATCTGAACAAGGATCTGAACCTTGGCTATCAGAGTCGTAGTCCAACATTCATACCACTACACCAGTGGTTCTCAACCTTCCTAATGCTGCAACCCCTTAATACAGTTCCTCATGTTGTGGTGACCCCCAACCATAAAAATAGTTTTGTTGTTACTTCATAACTGTAATTTTGCTACTGTTATGAATCATAATGTAAATATCTGATATGCAGGATGTATTTTCATTCAATGGACCAAATTTGGCACAAATGCCCGATATGCCCACATTTGAATACTGGTGGGGTTGGGCAGGGATTGATATTGTCATTTGGGAGTTGTAGTTGCTGGGATTTATAGTTACTCTACAGTCAAAGAGCATTCTGAACTCCACCGACGATGGAATTGAACCAAACTTGGCACACAGAACTATTACCAACAAAAATTACTAGAAGAGTTTGGTGGGCATTGACCTAGAGTTATGGAGTTTTAGTTCACCTATATCCAGAGAGCACTGTAGACTCAAACAATGATGGATCTGGACCAAACTTGGCACGAATACTCAATATTCCCAAATGTGAACACTGGTGGAGTTTGGGGAAAATAGACCTTGACATTTGGGAGTTGTAGTTGCTGGGGTTTATAGTTCACCAACAATAAAAGAGCATTCTGAACCTCACTAATGATAGAATTGGGCCAAACTTCCCACACAGAATCCCCATAACCAACAGAAAATAGTGTTCTTTCTGATGGTCTTTGGTGACCCCTCTGACACCCCCTCATGACCCCCCCCCCCCAGGTCCCGACTCCCAGGTTGAGAAATTCTGCACTATACTATAGTGGTTCCCACTAAGTAAAACAAAGAAAGAATAATACTTGACTGCAGGGTCATTCTGAAGCTTAACCGCAAAAGATTACATTCAGAGAACCAATGTGGCATTCTGGTTTGAGTGCTAGCCACCAGGAAACCTGAGTTCAAAGCCTTGCTTGGCTATGGAAACCCACTTAGTGACTTTGGACAAGTTGCACTTTCTCACCCTCAGAGAAAAGCAAATCTGTCTAATACACTTGACCAGTGTGTTCTCACAGAATGTAGTATTGGCTGCCAATATGACAATTTAAAAGAAAGGTTTTGTGGAAATTTGGGTCACAGGCTACTCAAGATAACTATTTAGCATCTCCGGTATCTAAGAAACTATACTATGTGTATTAGTTACTGGGGAGTGTGAGATGCAGGATGCAGTTGCACTCCTGTCAAAACTGATGAGAGGTGACTGATTAGCTCCTCTGTAAACAGAATGCTGGACTAGGTCAGATCTTTTTCATATTCTAAAGATCATACCATCTGCCATAACAATGAGATAACACAGTAAACTGAAGCAAATTAAATTTCCGTTAAGTATCTGGTTAGCCACTTCAGGAAGAGCATGCAGGTATACTGTGGTCTGATCCAGTACAGCTCTTTTTGTGCTCTTAGCTTTTACTCAAAGTACTGCTCCTCAAAAAGATGCAGTCCACAAGTTGGTCCTGAGCCTGATGTACTGATGTATTTTTAGGAAAGTATGCAAAAATGATAATAATATGGCATTCAAAGAGTATTGGTTACTGTTAGTTAGACACTTTAATTATTTTGAGAAGCAGTGTTTTACAGCACAGTACAACAGGCACTGAGATCCTTAGTTTCACTGATCTACCCTGAAAAAAAAGGTCTTCTCTGGGCATTTTCTAGGTCATCCAGTGCAACTCTATGGGATTCTTGGACCAGAGGTCCATTTCAATAGGGGTTGTTATTATCTGCAGTTTTGCATATTCACGCAAGTGTGGGAATACATCTTTAAATTATCTTTATCCAGACTGAAAGAATGATTTCCCATACATCTCCCCTCTCTCCCTTTCTATCAACTTTGGAAACATTTTTTCCTGAAGTATAGTTAATATGTATTTTTTATAATGTAACAGAAATGTTAACAGTAAAAACAAAAAACCTGATTCTACCCTCATATTGCTAGCCAATCTTCCCTCTGCTAAACAGTCAATAAGAGTGCTAATGGAAAGAGTTGAAGGCAAAACAAATCTGCCACTTTTGATCAATCATACACCCCTGTGTCATCAATACCCTTCTATTGTTGTGACAAAATTGCCTTTGGTTATTTAGGACGCAAAACTGATAAGAAAGCATACCTGCATACTAATGACCAGTACGACACAAATTTAATAAAGGTTTTGGGAGGAATAAGTATATGAACTAGCTTGTCTTTTGGCCTTGGCATCATAATTTTGCAGAGGGAAAGAGGGTAACTAAATGCCACAAACCATTTAAGCCCATTTAAGCACTAAGACCAATTGAAGGGTAGCTCAGTCAATTGCTAAAGTGAGCTTGATGTGCAGTCACTATATTTTACAATGGGTTTCCTTCCAGACCAATACAGGAAGAGTTCGTAACACTGCAAGCTATGCCTCAGAAGCAAAGATCAAGGCTTTTATTCATTCATTCCAATATTGAGCAAACAAGATGCTAGTCTATGATACACTGAGACAAAGCGACTGCTCCCTCACAACAGACACATTGCTGTATTGTCGAAGGCTTTAATGGCTGGAATCACTGGGTTGTTGTAGGTTTTTTCGGGCTATATGGCCATGTTCTAGAGGCATTCCCTCCTGACATTTTGCCTGCATATATGGCAAGCATCCCCAGAGGTTGTGAGATCTGTTGGAGATAGAAAAATGGTTTTATATATCTGGACATTCAACTGATATATAAAACCAATTTTCCTAGTTCAAACAGACCTCACAACCTCTGAGGATGCTTGCCATAGATGCAGGCGAAACGTCAGGAAAGAATGCCTCTAGAACATGGCCATATAGCCTGAAAAAAACTACAACAACCCAGACACATTGCTCTCTGTGATCTGTAAAATCAAACCATCCTTTTTTGACCTGAAAGCAGCACAATCCACTCCATCAGCTTCAGTAGGACCAATTGCAATGTGTTCCTCCTTCGCAATGAAAATTTGGAAAAACTACTCTTTAAATAAAATTATCACCAGAATGCTGTTCGTATCTCAAATATGCAAAAGTTACCTTACAGAAAGTTGGATATTTTTGTCCAATGCTGTTCAAACTTGTGGAAGCACAGATGTCCATGTTGTGCCAATGTGCACAGCTGAAGAATCAGGACATCTATAGGGGATATCAAGAATCTTTTATAAAGCGATTGTCCTTCCAAATCCATAGTATGTCTGCGAAGATGGACCATCTACAAACATTACTCTTGACTTCTGGAAAGATTCCAGAAGCTTTGTTGCCCTCGAAAAATTATGCTAATCTCTTGGGAAGACACGCAAAGAAACGTCAGAAGCAAAAACCACCAGCACTCAAGCTACGATTCTCTGCCATCAACTTCACTGGACTGGCCACGTTGTACAAATGTCTGCACATCGTCTCTCAACTTAAGAATGGAGAACAGAATGTCAGTAGACAACAAAAGAGATTTAAAGATAGGCCTAAACCTAACATTAAAAAATGCTGTAGAAACACAGAGAACTGGGAAGCCCTGACACTTAAACATTGCAGCTGGAGGTCAGCTGTTACCAACGATACTATGGATTTTAAAGAGGCACGAATGCAGGGCAAAAGAGTGAAACGTGCCAAGAGGAAGGCATGTCAAGCAAAACTTTGAAGTGACAGCCTTCCACCTGGAAATCTAAGTCCTCAATGTGAAAGACCATGTGGATCCAGAATAGTGTTCACATTCATTTACAGATTCACTGCCAAGACTGTACCTCTGAAAGGCAATCAAATTTGGTCACAAGTGACTGATTGGTGATTATTGTCCATGTGCATCCAATTGCCCCCCTCCCCCCTCAATATCTTCCCTTTCTCCTAGCACTTATTAACACCATGGCTCAAAAACAAACAATGATTCAGTTTTAAAACACATGTTAACATCAATAATAAAATGTAAAAATCAATTACAATACATTATCTCCCAACACAAGGACTGAAGAGCCAGTTACACATCTTCTCTGTTTGTTGGGAACAGCTGGTTGGGAAAACAAGAAAAAAAACCCTAAGACTTATAAGGGCAACTTTGAAGGAACTAGGCAAGATCCTCAAGCATAAAGATATATCACTAGATACCAAAGTCAGGGTCACTGACAACCAGGACCCGCATAGTTAAAGCAATGGTATTCCCTGTAGTCACCTACTATGTGAGAGCTGGACCATAGGGAAGGCTGAGCGAAGGAAGATAGATGCTTTTGAACTGTGGTGCTGGAGGAAAGTTCTGAGAGTGCCTTGGACTATGAGAAGATCCAACCAGTTCATACTTCAGGAAATAAAGCCCGACTGTTCATTGGAGGAAATGATATTAGAGGCCAAGATGAAGTATTTTGGTCACATCATGAGAAGAAAGGAAAGCTTAGAAAAGACGACTGTGCTGGGGAAAATGAAAGGAAAAAGGAAGAGGGGCCGACCAAGGGCAGGATGGATGGATGGCATTCTTGAAGTGACTGGATTGACCTTGAAGGAGCTGAGGGTGGTGACGGCCGACAGGGAGCTCTGGCGTGGGCTGGTCCATAAGGTCACGAAGAGTCGGAAGCAACTGAACAAATGAACAGCACCACCACCACCAATGTCAGGCTTGTTCATGCCTTTATACTTCCAATTTCTTTGTATAGTTGTGAAAGCTGGACAGTAAAGAAAGATGATAGGAAAAGATATGCCGGATATGACAGTTTACTGATTTTATGTTTTGTAAGACAACCTGAGGATTTTAAAAATTCATATGGGTGAGATATGCCTTTTCCATTCAGAGCACCAGGACATTAACTGCCTATTTTGTGGGTTCAAGTGTATGCACCGAAAACTGGGCACCTGGGACAGATTAGGGGCTAAGATGGTCTGCCCCAGAGGCTTATGGATGCAGATGGATTTCTGAAGGCTCTTGGGAGATTTCCTGTCAAAATTTGGCCAAGCTCTTCCATTTTCCTTTATGTACACCAGAATGTTAAGCATCTATTCTCTAGCTCAGTGGTTCTCAATCTGTTGGTCCCCAGGTATTTTGGCCTACAACTCCCAGAGATCTCAGCCAGTTTAGGATTTCTGGGAGTTGAAGGCCAAAACGTCTGGGGACCCACAGCTTGAGAACCACTACAGCTCCCTCCCCCACTTTTGTCATTACCTCAAAGTTCAACTTGCTCTTGGTCTTAGTTATGTATCCTACCACCCTAGCAGGGTCTACATCCAATCCACAATATGAGATGGCACCTCTGCTTTTTTTTTTCACTGATGAATCATGTTTCACCCCTGATTCTACCTAGTAAGAAAAAAGAAAAGAAAAAGGCAATACTGTCAAACGTGATTTGTTACCCATTCTCTAAAACTCCTCTTTTTTTCTTAACTTCTTTATCTCTGAGTAAAGAAAGATATCCGTTCTATCCTGACAGCACTCCTAATAGTCTCCTGTCACTGTACTAGATTATAATGCAGTTTAACCAATTCTGCAACTTACCCAAATTCAGATGTGAGAAAATGAGTATGATTTTAATTTTTCAGTATATATGATCTACTGCTCCTCCTTTCTCAACCAACTATCTTTGCTTCTCATTCAGAATAAAAATATTCAACAGCACTAGTCTGTGAACACAATGCCAGAGGCTTTGGAAGATCAGTTCCTTGTTAATTCAGCTGCAGGCAATGGAGGACACACATTAGCTCCATTCAAGGTCATTCACATGAGTCAGCTCAACTATCTTTAGCAGCTTCAATAAGGCAAGTGAGCATTAACTCGAAGACCAAACACCTCCCATTATAGCCAGCAGTTCTTTCTCACTTTAGTGGAAAACATCTGAAGGGAAATTGAAGGGCGAACACTCTGAAATTCAAAGCAATGGGACTTCCTCACCAAAGATGATTAAAACAGATAATCCAATGGAAAACCTATTTTTCAATTACTAACTTTCCTATACAAAACTGGTGAGCAAATATAGTTCAACGGTACTTTTGACTGGGCAGGTTGCTTTAACAACCTCCCCTTCTTTCTCTTTAGATAAAAAAAAATACCCTCTAAGTAATTCTGAAGTGGCAGTCTGCAATCCTCCTCCCCACCCCAATGTGTTGGGGATTGAGGTTGTCTTTGTGCCACATTATTATTGTACCTGCGTCGTTTCCTGGAAACTTACTGGAGACTGGAAAATTATGGCTTGGATCATCACTTCTCCCCCAGTTTCACAGGGATGAGTATCATACGAGGGTTGAATGAAAAGTAATGCCACCACCTTCGTTACTTGGGTTTGGATGGGAATATTTTAATAAATCAAATGCAGAAATAATCCTCAGAATGTGCTCTTTAACTACCACTATTCACTTTTCCACATAATCACCAGACAATTGGATACATTTCTGCCAACGATGAACAAGTTTTCTGAAGCAGTCACAGAAGAAGTCAACACTCTGTTTCCACAACCAGCATCTTACAGTTCTCTCAATGTCTTCATCAGAAGCATAAGGATATCCCCGCAGATCTTCTTTCATTATCGGGAACAGATGGAAGTCAGACGGTGCTAAATCTGGACTGTATGGAGGATGCCATATAGTGGTGAGATCCAGTCTCTGAAGTTCTGCTGTGGTGGCACGTGAAGTGTGTGGTCTGGGGCAGGAAAACATTTCCTTTTCCTTTCGGACCCTTGTTAGCCATCATTTCAAAGTTCGTAGCGTTGTGATGTAACACTCTGAATTTTTGTTGTTCCATGTTCAAGGAAATCAACATGGATAACACCATCTGCATCCCAGAACACTGTTGCCATGATTTTTCCAGCTTAGGRCTGTGTCTTGAATTTCTTTTTCTGGAGTGAGTCTTTGTGTCAATATTTCATAGACTGACGCTTCGTCTCCAGGTTGTAATGGTGTACCSACGTTTCGTCTCCTGTCACAACTGAATGGAGAAAGGTGTCACCTTCACTCTCATAATGCGAGAGGAGTTGCTGGCAAATTTCAAATCTGTGCGCTTTCATTTCAGGCRTCAGCATCYTGGGTACCCATCGTGCACAGATCTTCCAATAGCAAAGCAAAGTAATAATGTGACCYACATGTTCTTGTGAAATGCCGATTATGCTTGAAATTTCTCTCTAAGTGATATAATGATTGTCTTGAATCAATCTGTCAAACTTGGTGGTTGCTATCACAGGATGTCCACAAGTCAGATTTGACAMACAAGTCAGATGTTCCCACCTCAACATCTTTAAACTTACTCACCCCAACTACGCACAGTACTCACATCAACACAATCATCATAAACAGCTTGCATTCTCTGATGAATCTCCTTTGGGGTGACACCTTCTGCTGTCAAGAATTCAATGACTGCACGTTGCTTAAGTCGCATTGGTTGACTGTCTGCGCAGGGCTCCATACTTCGCACTTTAACAACACAACCATTCAATGCTAAGGCTTCCCGCCAAAATGGAACTGTAGAGGAGAGTCTACTGAACAAGCCAGTGCCTGCCACATACCAGTATTGCATCTGTTGAGGAGTTACAAAGGTAGAGGCATCACTTCTCATTCAACCCTTGTATTTGTATACACTGACTATGTCTATTTCTTTTTGTGAAACTTGCCAGAGACTAGCAGCTGATGATTTGCAGATAAGCTTTTGTCCTGGGAGCACCAATTTGAACATCACTGCTTCAATGGACATTTTATGCAATTTTCAAAAAAATAATTAACAAATTTAGGAAGACATAGAGTGACTTAAAACATTGCAAAAAAAACCATACTAAATTAGGAATTGAAGCCAAATGTCCTGTTTTTACTATTCCTACACCACCTAGGCAATGCCAATAAGGCATCATATAGTTCACATAATATGTTCTGGGATTCAATTTTACAAGGTGTGTGGAGGTGAGAGAGAATGTGTGTGTGAGTGAGAGAGAGAGAGAGAGAGAGAGAGAGAGAATAGCCCATCTTCTTTTTTCCAAGTAGTTCATTGGATTTCTGGTAATGGTACTTTTAGAAAGGAGTGTGAAGAAAGAGTTAACCAGAATAATAACAGCCGCCGAGATGGCAACCATTTTACTTTGCTTATCTATCCTTGAACTATTTTTTCAGAAAGTTGACTTTGAGCTGAGTCGCATCTTACTCTCACCTTGAAGAGTCACATACCCAAGATGATTTCCAAACCTCCACCGCAAAAACCCATTCTACAGGGTGAGGCAGCATAGCAGGCGTTATGTTGGTAATTTCTTCCTGGATGTTGTTCTTCAACTCTTGTTGGGTCCTTGGACGGTTCACATAAACATGGGATTTCAAAAAAACCCATAGAAAAAAATCACAAGGGGCCAAATCTGGAGAGTGGGCCAGCCACTCCAAATCCGCTCGAAAAGTAGGCCTCAACGGCAAAAGCACGCTCCTCACTGTTCCATCGCATGATGGCGACTGAACTGTGTCAGGACAAAACTTTATACTCCCACCTCTCGAATGAGACCACTAGGGCTCCGCTACATCTTCAACCGACTGAATGGCACACATTTTAAAAAAGGAAGTTATGCTGCCTCACCCTGTATAAAGTAAAGCCATTCACATTACGTTTTCCTAAGTCTGTCAGGAGTTGTCATTAGCTCTGCAGGACAAGAAGGAAAAGCCCAAAATGTACCCGGTGCTGACTCAGTCTTACTGGAGAGCCGGTTTTCTGGATGCAGATGTACAGCAGAAAGGAAGGTGTACATGAAGCAATGTGGAAATCCCTCCAGAGCCAAATACTAACAAACCACAACAAATGTAATTGCACAGTACGGAGGAATTGGAACTAGTAGTCTCTGTGTCCCTCTTTCAATTGATGTTATAAAGGACAACAGAAAATTATTGGTTATTCCAAAATTGACAGGTACATTTTCTCGGTCACATGTGTAGGCATCGGTAAGGCTACACTGAGAAGTGGCTGTTAATGCCTGGTGCTGCCCTTGTAATGCTCTTCCTGTTTCATCCAGTTCAAGAGATGGGAGAGAAACAAAGATGGGCAAAGTGGGTCAACAGAGATGGCCATAAGGATGAGCACAGTAGGGCAACCCTGCGCAGCCATTTTGAGATCACTGAGATATCACCCCACTCTGAATTTATTTGGGAAAATCCCCACTTTTTTTTTTAGCTTGTGGGGCAATTTTAGGCTCAGGAAAAACCTTTTCAAAACCAGGTCAAATATAGGGCACAGGCAGGGCAGACTGGTAAAATTATCCATATAATCTATAGTGGGCGTGATGGTATTTTGAGTTATTATTTTTTAAGTTTTTTAAAAAAATGAACACATATGTAAATTTTGTTTTAGAGCTGGGTCTCATTTCTCAAACTATCTTAATATGTATATGCAAATATCGCAAAATCTGAAAAAAAAAAACCCTCCAAAATGCAAAATACTTCTCATCTCAAGCATTTTAGATAAGGGATACTCAACCTTTGTGTGCAGTTTTCCCACAGAACATATTGTTTTTATTTTTGAAATGGAAATATTTTACCATTATTATTAAACCTTTCCTGTTTTTATGTGGTCATTCAATTTGGTGTTTGGAAAAATGAACAACTGTTCTTTTATCTACCCCAATACAGGGCACTAAACTCTGCAACAACACTGTTGTATAAAAACTCCCGGAGACCCATCATCATTGGAAAATTGGAGCCCACCTACAAGAGCTGCTTCCGTCAAACTGTAGCAAAATATGTAATCTATTCCATCTGAATAGAAACTGAGTTTCAGGTCCTTTTGATCAACGGTCAGGTCAACAAGCATAATAATTATCTATGTGTCCACCCAATTTAAGTAACTTAGCTAATGGAATTTCCTATACTGAAATAGACTTTGGATTGAGTTTTCTGGGCTGTATGGCCATGTTCCAGAAGCGTTCTCTCCTGACACCTCTCCTAAAGTTATGTCCCCTTTAATTTTCAAATCATATCAGGCTGTATAATATTGTAGAAAGGAGGTCAATACATTTTAATTCCATCCAAGTCCTACTATAAGGCTGCGAATCACTAGAAGTGATACAATTAATTGGATAGTAGTTTTTGGTTATAAGAGTTTTGAATATCAGCATAGCCAATTACATGATATGCAGAATAACTGAATTAATAAGAAAATATTGTCAAGAAACCAGAGATGTCCTTGGCACTTGAAAATAAAGAAGTGTTTTAATTCATGTCCTTTACCTTCCAGGAAAAAGCCTATACAAAGGTGGTGTGATATAAGTACTTATGGTACCCTAAATAGAAAAAAAAATGACTACCAGTTCACATATGCAATTTAAAAATACTTTCAAATATATAAAACATGTTACATAAAAACTACATATATATATACATATATATATTCTATTTTTGAACTTTTATTAATAGATCAGTGAACTGATCTTTACATTTTTTGTCTCACAGGAAATCACTGTCAGATTGTCGTTAAAATGTTCAAGACTAGAAATGTTCAGATTGAAACCTACACTCAGCGACCCAGTTCACTGGATAATTTGGAGTCAAATGGTTTTCTTTTCTCCCTACTTCATAGGGCTTTGTGAGGTTATAAAGGGGAAGGGAGAGACATTATGGCCTCAGTCCAACTCTTAGTTCTAACCACAGTTGAACCACTGAATCAATAGGAACTTGGCACAACAATATTTACATAAGATCTCAGCGAGCCTAAATTGTAACAGGGACCAACAACTGGGCTTAGGTTTACGTATACCACCTTGAACGACTTGGAAGAAACATAAGACACTCAGGAGAAAATGTAGTTTTAACATCCTTGTATTCCTGCAGTGCATCTTTCTATCATCTTTACCCTATGCTTCTAGCTTACAGATCTCTGGTGAACTTTTCTGTAGCATGACATTAAGTCTATTCCAACTGAAGGGGATCCAAAGGCAAATCTATCATGGGGTTTCTTGGCAAAATGTGTTCAGAGGGGGTTTGCCTTTGATAAAGCAGTGTATAAACAAACAAACAAACAATTCCCCTGAGTTGAGTGACCTGCCCAAGATCATCCAGTAGGTTTCCATGGCAGAATGGGTATTCAAACTTATCTCGCATTGTCTGGCATTCAAGTCAATACACCACACTGGCTCCAGAATACCATTACAACAATACTACCCAACAAGAATTATTAAGTGATCTTAAAGATCTTTAAGAATTGTCCAAGAGTGACAACTGTCCTCATTGCTGTGCTTTACACAAAATTTTGTTTTACACCAAGCTTTGCCGATGAGATGTTCCAGATTTTGGAAGCTCCTCTAAACGTGATACTTCCATGTTGCAGGAAATCCCCTGACTCTAGGATTGCCAAAGAGGGAGTTTTCCACTCCACACTGTCCTAAGATGTATAAGCCTATACGACAGTGGCTCCCAACCTTTTTGTCACCAGGGTCCAACTGACCAGGGACCACTCTCCAACATTAGTACCAAAAGGGTTGCAAATCAGATTTTGGTCAACTGTTGATTCAATTTGGTTATTGGAGGCGCTGATTCAGAAAACTGCATTGGATTGACTACATCAGCTCTAGTTTCTGATGGAGAACACATGCCATCCAGTAGTCGCTATCTGCTCGCCCACAGAAAACTATATTTAATAATCTAGAGCTGATGTGGTAGTAGTAATCTTTCATGGGTAATCAGCCTCTCCCCTCTCTTGACATTCCCATTGCCTTTGGCGCTATAAAAGGGCCGTTGCTACATGGTTTCAAGGCAATGGTGTAGTAATGATGAGGCTGCGGACCACATTTTCATTCATGTGGACCACAGGTTGGGAACCACTGCTATAACAGAAGCCTTGATGTTGAAGAGACTATGTCAGTGGTTCTCAACCTGGGGTCCTCAGATGTTTTTGGCCTTTAAATCCCAGAAATCCTAACAGCTGGTAAACTGGCTGGGATTTCTGGGAGCTCTAGGCCATAAACATCTGGGGACCCCAGGTTGAGAACCACTGGACTAGGTAGTGCTTGCATAGTAAGGCATGCAGTTGGTTCCACAAACTGCAGCTGCAAGAAAAATTTCAGTGTAAGCTTGGGATTAAAATTCAATTTCAAAATAAAGTATTTCCAGAAAATCCCCAGAAGGAATTTCACAACCTATAACATGAGAACGGATTCAATCTTGAATATATTCACGCAGTTGCCTTTCTTTCTCTCTCTGTCTAGAACAAGACACTGCCTTATAAGAGGATCCAGTGTACTTTGCAGGCCTGCTTCATCTCTTCCTGGATTCAAAAGATTAACCCAACACATTTCTTCACTTTATTCTACTGCCGGTCTCCTCATATATCATCTCTCATTTATTTATTTATTTATTTATTTACTTACTTTGCTTATATACCGCTGTATCTCAAGCCCGAAGGCGACTCACAGCGGTTCATTTAAGTACTAAGAAACAGGAAGCCTTCACGTTTTATAAAGCACTGACTTGGACGGTCCTGCACATCCCACATTTTCTCTGTATAACAGATCCGACTTCACAAGCAATACAATAAAGATTTCAGTTCAAGCAAGGACTATAACAGGCAGAGATTTTACTGGATGCACCACTCCTCCTTTCAGTCAGCTTTGAAAAACATAGCTAAAAATAAGAACTGTACAAGTTTAAGTTCTAAAGAATTACGATTCAGAAAAGCAGAAACCTTCTGAGAGGGAAGAGTCCTCATTCTTATAAAAAGGTACTCCTATGAATAGAGCTATGAGTTTGCAGACAAGACATTAATGAGAAACAATGCTTAAGTTGGACAAGTAACGTAGGAAGCTTTGAAGCAGTCGATGGAAGCTAAACTAGTCTGCTGAATGGAGAGAGAGACCCTTAAGAAAAACATTTTCCATGTGAAAATTAGATTTGACCTTTATCTATCAAGCAGTTTTAAACTACACCAAGTGAAAAATGTAATTAACACATTTACATAAAATTGAGCTTGAAAAACATGTCTCTGTGCATGTATTCAGATAGTCTTTAGACCTAGAGCTGATGAGCATTTTAAATACCACTTTGGTGTTTCAGTTAAAAGAACTTTTTTGTTTGCTTTTTTAATGTAATGAAACAGATAATAGCATTCCATTTGTGATAAAAACAAGTTGCACTGCAATGCAATTAGCTTCTGATAATACTGGTATACTTCATACCAAGGAATTAGCTGCTAGACTTTTCCTTGGCCCATAGAATGGCATTTTAAAGTCTCATGAACCTTTCCAAACCCACAATTAGATGCTCCAAGGAATGGAACAAATATTTTCCAAAAATGCTGGTTAAGGATTAATTATTATACTGTTCAACTGCATTTAAAGCCAACAGACAATGGTGACACCAATGATGATCATGGTCAAATTTAACATTATATCATTATTCTACTATGTAACCTACAAATGAAGCATACCAGTGTATAGTCAACCCTCCACATTTGCAGGTTTGACTTTTTTTGTAAATTTGGTTATTCAGTTTTGAAAAAAATGTTCTCCGGTACTCTACTAGAAATTGCCCATAGTCTCACTGGAGGACCTTGAGATTCCTAGAGAGATGTTTTAAGACACTAGGTTTTAAAGGTGGGATATTTTTATTGATTACTAGCTGTACCCGCCACACGTTGCTGTGGCCAACTTTCCCTCCCTCTTTCTCTTCTTTCTTTCTCTCCTCCCCTCCCTCTTTCCTTCCTTCCTTCCCTTTTTTCTTTCTCTCTCTCCTTCCTTCTCTTTCCCTCCATCCCCCCTTTCCTTTTCTTTCCCTTCCTCTTTCTCCCCTTTCTTCCTTCTCTACCTATTCTTGGACTGCAACTTCTAGCAGTCCTTTTGATCCATCGATCTATCTGCCTACCTATCTATCTCTATCTAATCTATCTATCTGGAGGATTGCTGGGAGTTGCAGTCCAGGAATAGGAAATTGGAAATATGAAGGGAGTGGGATGCTCTCAAAGAAATCCAAGAAGAAGAAAGCTTGCATCTTGGAAGCAGTGCATTTGGATCCTCCTCCTCTCCTAGGGGGAGATGCTGGGAGCTGTAGTCTGAAAGAGTGTGTAGATATCCTACTGTGTGTTTTGTTTGCCAGGGGGAGTCATTTACTGGAAAGGTAAGTTTCACATAGGAACACACTGCTAGTGTCTCCCCAAGAAGCTTGAATTTCCAGAGGGGAATGCAGGTAGATCAAGGGAATACCAGGTGCTTCCCATTGGAGGATTTTGCTTCTATTTTTGGTCACAGATCAGAAATAACCCTGTGTTTCTCTCCACAGAAAAAGGGAAATGATGTCATGAAAAGGAGGAGCTTTGATCAGAGGACAGGTAGGCCTTGGGTAAGGCCGTGTCCTTCTATTCAGTTTGTCAATTTGGTTTTGCACTCCATCTGGCATCTAGGACCAATTCAGTTCCTGATTCCTATGATAAACCAAGATTCTCCAAA
This sequence comes from Anolis sagrei ordinatus, assembly GCF_025583915.1. Lineage (NCBI taxonomy): Eukaryota > Metazoa > Chordata > Lepidosauria > Squamata > Anolidae > Anolis > Anolis sagrei. Next base: position 15,694,797 of record NW_026844366.1, on the reverse strand, counting down.
ATTGCGGCCTACCAAACATGGGATTCTTGGCTGTGCAGTTGCAACCTTTGATATCTGTACTAATGTAGGTGTCACTGAATGCAACATCACTTGACCCTGAAGTCTTAACTAACTGAAGCATGGGGTTAAAAGCATATTTCTCACAGTTGCTTGTTAGGCAAAGTTCTTTATCTGTCAGATAAAAAATTGCTAAATATTTCAGATATATAAAGATAAAACCACGAAGAGTATTAATCACTGCAAATTAAACAGCTAGTAAGATCTCTGCTCACGACTCCTTGATGGAGACACACTAGGGGCTTCGTTGTCAAATGAGAAGTGCAGCATGTCTTTTCCTTAATTGCACATAAATTACTATGATTATTGTATTGCTGAAGAAAAAAATGCATTTATCTATTAACACCTCAAGAGGAGCATATGTGAACAAAGGGATTTCTGCACTACAACCAAGAATAATGCTGAACAAAGGAATTTATGCACGGCATATAAGATGTATTGCACTTAGAGTAATGGGGGAAAAGATCAAAAGGCCTACCACGAATCTTTAATCCTGAGAAAATCAAAATAATATATGCACTTGCTCAGTTCCTTAGAAGATGAAATACTGCATTTAGAAAGAGAATTTCTACATCTGCATGTACATCTGTGCCTTTATGATCAAACTAAATCATTGGTCCATCTAGTCAGTACACTGTCTATTCAGACTCACAACAGCTATCTAAGGTCTTAACCAGAAGTTTCTACCAGTCATATTACTCTTTTCATAAACTTTTGCAAGCAAAGCTATAGCTAATCCCAAAAATATTAAATGCAGGTAATTTTCCAATATAATAACAGTTAAAAAGAAGAAGTGTCTCTGGTGTTACAGTAAATCTTTCTCTATTTCTTCAATACTGTTTTCATATCTACACAGTAAGTAGTATGTCGGAAGGCAAAAACACCAAGACATTCAGAATATTCATGCTATTGACTTAGCATCAATATACCAAATGAAGGCCTTGTTGAAATGTTATATAGAGAAAAGAAGACGTCAACAGCTCTTTAAAAAGGAGGCTATTAAGGGGTCTCTCTCTCATGTTCTCATTAAACAGAACTATGATGTGGTGGGAGTGAAGTAAAGGCCTTCCCAAAGACTCTTAGAACTTGAGTCAGTTTGTATTGGCATCTTTTAAGTAGTCTGGAATGATATAAGGAAAGCTAAAACTCAAAATGAGCTAAGACCAGCTAGACAACCAAAGAGGAACAACCCCACCTCCCACCCCAATATATTTTAGCAAATAGAATGACAAAAGAGACAGCGGAGACTGTGCAACATGGATGGCAAAATGCTAACATATTAAAATGAAAAGGCAGGATTATTCAATACCTATTTTGCTTCAATATTTCTCCCCAAAAAGGGAACTGCATACTTCCATACAGCAGCAGAGATTTTAGCAAGGCATCTGAATTGCAAATCCAAGATGAATAGGGAGCTGGTCAGGAATCACCTAGCTATCTTAAACAAGTTCAAATCTGCAGGGCCAGACTAATGGAAGCGCTTTGCTAATGTGCTCTCTGAATCCCTTGCTATCATTGCTGAGATATCTCTGAGAGCAGATGAAGTGCCAGACGATTGGAGAAGAGCAAACATTGTCCCTCTCTTCAAATAAAGGCAACAAAGAAAATCCAGGAAAACTGAGACCAGTCGGTCAAGCTGCAATAGCAGGAAAAATATTAGAACAGATTATACAGGAGTCTGACTGCAAATATCTTGATGACAATGAGTGGCCAGTAGGAGCCAACATGTGTTTGTCAAGGACAAATTCTGCCAAACTTTCTTATCAGGTTACTAGATTAATAGACAGTGAAATGAGGCCCCTTCCAACTGTAAGATTCTATGATTTATGGAATGTGAGATTCAATTATAGCAGCAGAGAAAAAAAGATTTTTTCCCCATCACATTGGCATCAGCATATGGATGCTTGAGAGTAGACTGAAGACCTCTGGCAACTGTGAATTTCTGAGTCACAACCAAACCTAAGCAAGAGAATATGAGAGTGCAAAGACAATCTGTACACTACTAGGTAAGATCTAAAACAGTGGGTGGCCAGTTTGCCATCACAATCAACAGTATACACTGTTATGATACAGAGATACTCGTAGGAACACCTCAGCAAGCGAGAGTCCAAAAGTGGCAGGGTAAAACCTGAAACCTCAATCAGTGGCTGATACTGGATGAGGAATTCCTCCCTGGGCACAAAGAAGACCTGGGTGACTTGGAAGGCGCTGAACAGACCGCTCTCTGGCATCACATGATACAAAGCCAATCTTAAGAAATAAGGCTACAAAGTACAGTCCACAACATGCGAGTGTGGAGAAGAGCAAACCACAGACTACCTGTTACAATGCAGTCTGAGTTCTGCTTCATGCATAATGGAGGACCTTCTTACAGAGACTCCAGAGGCATTCCAAGTGACCAGCTACGGGTCAAAGAAAATCTAGAATAATGCCAAGTTTTTAGCTTTGTTTATGTTCTTTTTAAAATACATTATAAATGTACCCGCAATTTGCTTCTCATATGATAAATAAATGCACTCTTGAATCAAGTACACATACAACAAACATGCACTTAGGAAAAAAAATAGCAGCAATGAATATGAAACATACACCCTTCCAAACACACATACAAGCCATCCATAGAATAGATATGCTGCAAAATGGAACTCACTGCATGATATTTTAGTGCACATAGCAGAAACCGACTTTTAAAAAAGAACTTGATATAAAGATGGGAGTGCATATCTATGACTACCTCTAATAAAGCAACAGCCACTGATGTTGCTATATAGCAGTCATTCCCTTTCCATGTGTGACACAGCTGCATACAGTGCATGTGGCTTATCTGTGGCGGCTGACATCTCATTACACAGGAACTGGTAGGTGTCACCACAGCCCTGGGACCCCGAGACTGGCACAAATCCTGCACTGGCAGGGGCTTCTGTACCCCTACAGCTACAGCTGTCACTTTGCATCATGCTGCCCATTTGCATCCATTTACTGAACAGCTCTGCCATGCAGAGCAAGGCACTCAGTTGGGCTTTAACAGAGACAGGAGACAAAGACAGATGGGTAGACATCAGCCACAGGGAAAGCAAGTCCTACAACAGATTCATTACCAAGGGTAAGATGTTCTTCTGGCAGATCACCTGGCATCAATTCTAGATGCTGGAGGGTGGGCCAGAAGGCTAAATAATTCAGCCTCTTTAAATATAAGATGGCAAGGAAGAAAGATATAGCTAGTAGAGACATGAGGAAGAAACATATTGTTTAAATGCAATACATGTGTCCAAATTAGACTTATTTTCACCACAAACTTCTCCGCCCCATCCCTCACGTTTTAGGAATGCATACCCCACTGGCGTCCCCATGGGGCGGGATATAAATAAAGTTTGATTGATTGATGGATTGGCATGCCTGTTTACTAGAAAGCTCCATATCCAAGACAGTAATTAGCGATGCAAATTCGGAACAAAATTCAATAGGAGGACTAAACTGCACCACCACAAGCTGTCACAGCAGACAAAAACAATCTATTTTTCAAATCAACATAAAGGAACGGAGGCTCATCAACGTGAAATCTGATCCTTTAGAAAAGGCAGAAGAACTAGAAAATACCAGAAAAGTCTAAGAAAGGAAGTATCGGTGGCTGAGTGCTGCATTTGCAGATTCTGAAGGATGCCTTCATGCCACAGCGATTAATCTGCATTGAAACTGATGGTTGGTATGTGAACACAGAGGAGGAATCAATCTGGACCCACATGATAATGCAGATGTGAAAACCCTAACATTATTTCAGAGTCAAAGAAACATTAGCAATCCCTTGATGTGCTGATTGTCATACGGAGAGCACAATAAATGAACAATTGCTATACCTTTTCCCCACGCTGTTCACAGAGCTGGCCACGTTCCGAGCTGGGAGAGTTTTTCTCCTTGACAGCTTCTTGGTGCTGCTGCTGTCATTGCTGCTGTCATCGTCTTTCTTTGGTGTGCTCCCTCCTTTGCTGTTGAGGTCCCTTAACACATTATAATTAATTTTACTCGAGATCTTCTTCTGTTCCAACATTTTTTCAATTGCCTCTCCTGCTGTGCTGGCCTGGATCAGCTCCCGTTTCTTTGCAGACTTCTTTGGCTTAATTGAAACATAAAGAACCACAGTGTTATGGGTGGTCAGAACTATTCAATCAATACAATACTGAATGGTGAGCTGCAGTTTAATCATTATCATCCAGACAGGAATGGGTTGTGAGAATGATTGATAGGTAGCACAGTTACATTGGTGCAGGAAGTCAGTTTGTGCCTCGCAATGGTTTTAACAGGATGTTGAAGGGCTCCCACTGCAAAAGACTTCTGAAGAACCACTGTTGTAAAAAGTCTTGAACTCACTGAAAAGCCAGCTAATAAGTAACAATTAAACATTCTCTTTAAGAATGATGAACGGCAGTAGTTCCATGAATAACAAACAAAATGCCGGAAGGGCATTTCCAAATGTTTCTCAAGTAATTTCTGTTCTCTATTATCTGATATCGCAAAATAAGAACAAAGAAATGAACTTATCGTTTCACTGAGACCCCTTCCATACAGCTGAATAAAATCCCACATTTTCTGCCTTCAACTGGAATGTATGGCAGTGCGGACTTAAGATACCCTGTTCAAAGCATGTTGTGGGATTTTCTGCCTTGATATTCTGAGTTATAGGGCTGTGTGTAAGGGCCCCAAATCATACTTTTGTCCCAAGAAAAGCTAAATTAGTTTTTTGTCTACAGTCATGGACTACAATAGACTACCTTTGTGACTGCATCTCTCTCCATGAACCAGCCCAACCCTTCGATCTTCGGGCGAGGCGCCTTGTGGGTACAAAGGAGAGTCTTCTCCTCTGTGGCCCCCTGACTCTGGAATTCATTGCCCGGAGAGATTAGGAAAGCCCCTACTTTGGAAACTTTTAAAAAGAGTCTCAAGACCTGGCTCTGCTATTGTGCTTTTGGAGAGTAGCCACATAATTTTATGCTAGTGCTCCCCCAACGTTCTTGTCCCAGGAGTCCCCTCTTATGTACGTAGGTTTGCTTATTTTCCTATCTCTCTATGAGTTCTCCCTTACAATTAGTTCTGTCCCCTTATCTCACCCGGGGTTTTTAAAATCATTTTATGTACATGCGGCCCGCCCTCTGTCATTTTATTATTATGTTTAGTTCCTATGTTCTGTGTATATTGTTTTATATGCTTTGATGTTTTATTTTAATGTTATGTTGTTATTTTATTGCAATTTGTATTGTTATATTGTAATTCTTATTCGGGCTTGGCCCCATGTAAGCCACTCCGAGTCCCCATTGGGGAGATGGTGGCGGGGTACAAATAAAGATTATTATTATTATTATTATTATTATTATTATTATTATTATTATTATTACAATGAAAATGAAATTATGTAGGTGAGGATTTCATTTGTCATGCTAAAACCAATCCTGTATGTAATGGTGATAACAGCCATCCTGCCAATAGAATATAACCTTTCTAGTACATTACAAAGCATTTACTTCCACTACAATGACCAGAATGATTATTACTCAATTTTCTCTCTTTTTTTCCTATAGCCTATAGTTTAGAGTACACATTCCCTTCATGGGATTTCCCCTTCTCACATAGTACCTGATAATATAAGTTCTGCAGATATGTGTTTGTCCTGAAGTTGCCTGTCTAGTTATGGAGACCCCATGAGTGTCATAAGGTTTTTTAAGGAATTGAATATTCAGAGGTTTTGCCAATGCCTTCCTCTGAAATTGAGCGTACAGCCTCTAGTATTCCTAGCAATTTCCCATAAAAATACTAACCAGAGCTGCTCCTGCTTAGCTTCCAAATTCAGATGAGATCTGGTGCTCTTATACCTTCCAGAAAGGGGACTGAGCAAAACTAGAATAAGAAACTTTTGCCTAGCCTGAAGTCTGCCTTGCTCCTTGTGGAAGTATGGGGTGCACAGAATCATAAATTTGGAAGATCTAGTACAACCTCCTGCCATGTCGGAATATATAATCAAACCATGAGAATAGCAGGTACAGCCAGATCTAAATAGGAGACTATCCACCGCATGGTCACACATGCACACAGCATTCACATGGGGATGCTGTGTGCATGTGATGGGAAAGGCGCACAAGAAGATGGGAAAAGATAGGGCTCTGAGAAATCTGGACCACCTATGATGCCTGGCTTTCAGAACTTCTTGGAGAGAGCCACCTGGCACACTGCCAGCTCTGCTTAAGGGCAGGAGAAGGGAAGGGCAGAAGGCAAGGAGGAAAGTGGGTGAGTGAGAAGAACAATGGAAGTTGGTTGAAAAACCAGGGTGGGGAGGAGCTGGGCTAAAGAACAGAGCAATGCTTCCCAAACTCTGGTCTTCCAGGTGTTTAGACTTCAGCTCCAAAAATCCCTAATCAAAGGCCAAGGCAGCTGAGTTGAAGGAGTTGAAGTCCAAAACACCTTGAGGACTAGAGTTTGAAAATCACTGGAGGGAGAAGCACCAGAAGGACATCTGCAATGGGAAAGTTGGGGCCACTGCAGCTGCTTGCATGACCTTCAACCACAATTCCTTTTTATTCCTCTCTTTTGATGCTAAAGAATGGTAATGTTTTCAGGTGCAGCTACCAATCTCCACAGGGGAAGGTTATGCAATCCCCATCCATTTACCTATTCTTTTTTTAAAAAATAATTTTATTAAGAATTTAATAAAAATAATAAGAAAAAAGGACATAGAAAGAAGTTCCTTTACACGGAAAGTGGGAGAACAATGTGGTCAAGGGAAGGAGGAATTTAAAAGAGGAAAGAAAGAAAAATGAGAAGAAAAAAAGAAAAGAAGGAAAAAAAGTAGTAATAATAATAACAACAACAACAATAAATCACACATACACATACACAAATGTCGACTTCCATCTGCAATTTGGTGGTAGTCTCAGAATATTTACTGAATCTTTGTTGCCTTATTTATCTTAGTTTTCTCTTCTTTTCCCTTATCTTTCTATCATATTTTTCCCTAGGTAGAAGCTTCTTAATTTAAGACAAGCCATACCAACCTTTTAAAACAGAATTTTCACCTTTCTTTTTTAAGATAATCTTTTACTAATTCCTAGTTAATTTGTATCTTCCTTCTTCTTTGGTACGGCATCATCGAGTAAGTCAATATATCCATATTCATAATTTACATTAGTTTCAATAACCATTCTTCTATTGTTGGTGTTTCTTCATTTCTTCAGCACCTGGCATAGATTACCTGGCTGCTGTAGCCATATGATTGAACAGGAGTTCTTTGTCTTTTGCCTTATCTAGATCTAACGTATCTAGCAGGTAATATTTTGGTTCCATTTTAAAATTTATTTGTATGATTTTTTGTACTCTCCCATGGGTTTCTCTCCAGAAATGTTTTGCTTGGTTGAAATTCCACCTATTCTTGAGTGCACTGTCAGTTCCATGAGACCATGTTCCCCTATTTTTGCAGCCTGGATGTCCCAAACAAAGGGGAATGATTCCAGTTGGCAAATGGGTATGATGGAAGAAAGGTAAAGGGGCCCATCATATTCTTTCTAAGAATACAACCCCATCCCTCCTCTCAATCAGAGTACGCAAGTCTGTCTGTCTGATTGTGGGGGTTGGATGCTTATTGCCGATGATCAGCACGGAACAGAATACTGAGCCAGCATTCCAGTCACTGCTGCAACAGTAAGCTCAAGGGATAGAAACACAGTTTAAGTAAAAGTACAGAGCTGTGTTCAAGACTTCCCAGGGGATTGCTGCTCTACGGATCAGTGAAGGCAGCCAACTAGAATACATGGCATTGTCAATCTGCCAGTAAATGGACTTCGCTTAATATGTGCCCCAGCGAAAGGATCCCTGCTACTAAAAGCAAGAACAAGGTCAGAATGACAACACCACATGAAAGTAAAGCAAAACAAAGGCAGCATACAGTCTTATTTTGACCCAGGCCACTGGTTCATTCCTCTCAGTATTGACTACAACAGCCTTCCTAAAACTAATAGTCCTCAGAGTAGGCCCTCCACCATCCCCAGGCAGCAAATGGCCCCAGTTTAAGGACTGACAGTGGTTCTCTGGGGTTTCTGAAGAGTCTTTTCTAGATCCAACTGGAGATATCAGGGGTGAACCTTGGATCCTTCGCAACTCTTTATCTTTTCCGCTATAAAACTAAAAGTGCAGGGCTGGACCACTAAGATTTTGTGGCAATCGTAATGAAAAAGCATGAGCTCTAGAAGGAGGCAACTGTCTGGCAGAACAAGATGCAGGAGTCTTTCTACTGACCCCACTCAGAAAAATACTTCCAGACGCAGTACTTAATCATCACTGTGCGTTATAACTTGGACAAAACAAAGTTAAGAGAGGACGTTGAAATATATGAAAAGATATCATATTGAGGGGAAGGCAGACTGTTTTTCTGCTGCTCTGGAGACTAGGACTTAAAGCAAGAAATTCAAACTGCAGAACAAGAGATTCCACCTGAATGTTTTGAAGAACCTCATGACAGTCAGAGTTGTTTGGCAATGGAATATGAAGCTTCAGAGTCTGCTGGGGTTACTTTTGGAATTTTAAAACAGACTGGGTGGCCATCTGTTCAAGAATGCTTTGACTATGTATTATTTCATGGCAGGAGGTTGGACTGGATAGCCCTTGTGGTCTCTTCCACCTCTTTGATTCTATGATTCTATATGTATGTACCAAGAAAACAATATTTCTGCTGCTAACAAGAGGCCCACAGATCTCAAGAATCTCTCTAATGCATAACTCTTGAGTTTAAAGCTCAGCTCAGGAAGCTCAACAACGGTTTCTTGGCATATCTAAAATATGAGTCTGAATTTAGGCTACAAATCATTTTAACTGTTCATTATGTGTATCTAATTAGATATTAGCTAATCTAATCTCTCTAGGGAGGGCATTCCAGAGCCGGGGGGGGGGGGGGAGCACCACTGAGAAGGCTCTCTCTCTCTCATCCCCACCAATAGAGATGGGACCCAGAGAAGGGACTCCCCAGCAGATCTCAGAGCCCACGCTGGTTTATAGAAGGAGATGAGGTCTCAAAGATAGGTTGGACCTGAAATGTATAGGGCTTTATTGGTAATTACCTGCGCTTTGAATTGGGCCCGGAAATTTGTCAGCAGCCAGTGGAGCTGTTTTAATAGGGGCATGGTATGCTCCCAAAAGCTAGCCCCAGTTAGTAATCTGGCTTTTGACCTTTGCTGTAACTGGAGTTTCCAAGCCACCTTCAAAGGCAGCCCCACGAAGAGTGCACTAAAGTTGTCCATTCTAGATATAACTAAAGCATGGGCCACCATGGCCAAGTCAGGATTTTTGAGGAATGATCACAGATGGCACACCAGTTTTAACTGTGCGTAGGCCCTCCCAGCCAGGGATCCAAGCAGGTGTCCTCCAGCATCACCATCTGGGTATAATCCTCCAGGAAGAAGCGGAGCCACTATAGTGCAGTGCCCCAAGACCCATTTCAGAGAGCTGATCCAAAAGGATACCATGATCAATGGTATGGAAAGCCACTCAGATATCCAAGAAAACCAGCAGGGACACACTCCCCCTATCTAGTTCTCTGCAGAGGTCATCCACCAAGGCTACCAAAGCTATCTCTGTTCCATGACAAGGCTAAACCCAGATTGTGAGGGATCTAGATAATCAATTTCATCAAAGAATTCCTGGAGTTGAGAAACTACCATTATGTCTAGAATCTTACCCAAGAAGGGGAGATTTGAAATAGGTGAGAAGTTTTTCAATACAGAGGAATCCAGGGATGATTTCTTTAAAATAGGTTTTATAATTGCTTTTAAAAAGCTGGATGGAAATTTTCCCTGTTCCAATGAGGTATTGATGATCCTCGTAAACCACTCAGCCAACCCCTCACTGGCAAGTTTGATAAGCCAAAAAAGGCAAGGGTCTAGAGCACATGTGGTTGCATTCACAGCTCCAAAAACCATCAGTATTTTTTGCTGGCCACGGGAGCTCTGTGTGCCCAGTTAGGTCCAATTCCATATTTGGTGGAGATCAGAGTGTTCATTGCAGGTGAACTATAAATTCCAGTACCTACAACTCCAAAATGTCCAGGCCAATTCCCCCTCAAAACCTACCAATATTCAAATTTGGGCATATTGGGTATGCATGCCAAGTTTGGTCCAGATCCATCATTGTTTGGGTTAATAGTGCACACTGGATGTAGGTGAACTACAAATCCTGTAAATCCCTCCAAAGACCTTCAGTATTTTTTGTTGATTATGGGAGTTTTGTGTGTCAAGTTATAGCTATTAATGGAAGTGGGAGCCTGTCTGTGGAAGTAGATACTCCAACCACATACACACATACATATTTTCACTTTTGTTATGTGTATAGACAATAATATGAATGTGGGCACAGCTGCCACTTAGTGAGGCTGCATCAAATTATTTTTACAGGAGGAAAATGTGTGAAAAGTGGAATGAAGCACTTCCTAAAAACAATGCGCATTGTCACTTTTTAATGCGGTTTCCCTGATGTTTAAAGTTCCAAACAACTCTGGCAACATTTTTTTATTTCTTTCAAGAATAGCCCTTTTGCTTAGTAAGAGTCACACTGTTACGGAGCTACATATGATGTGTTGCTGTTATTGCAAAAAGGAGAGCTATTTTGATGAGGACCGCAGTCTTAAAGCTGTGGCATATGCTGGCTGCGAAAAGGCTTAGCAGAGAGTGTTTCCACCTGAATGCCAAGCGCAGCAAGCAGGTCAACCTGAATGTATAACACAGTGACATGCTCTTTTTTCTGCATTGCTACCACCCATTTATAAACTAATCACAGAAAAGCAAAGAACATCAAAAGAGTCACGCTGGATCAGATCAAAGGCCAACCTAGTCTAGCATTCTGTTCACACAGTCGCTAACCAGTTGCCCATGGAAAGTACATCAGCAGTACATATACACAGCTACACCATCTGTCTTGTTATACAGCTGTCTTCATATATCACTGATATATAGTTGCACATTGTATCCCAGAGGTGGTCCAGTGTGGAAAACTGGGAGGCCAAATTAACCACAGGCGATCTTGAAGGGACACACATACACCCACACATTTGTACTTGCTGCAACAATAACAACAATTTAATCTCCAAATCATCCCAAGTCCTAAAGGAAAGATGGGGGCATGCTAACCATATTTTTTTTTGGGGGGGGGGGCTTTCAAGGAGAATTTTATGCCCAAAAGAGTTGTTTTTTTAACAACATGAACCAGAAATAATTTCCTGTTCATTTCTTGTGTCAAAAATAGCTTCTCTTAGGCATTAACGGGCTTTGGGACGCTAAATTGTTTAGAAGGCATTCTGGTGCCTTTTAGCTCTTGTCTTTTAAATTGTAAAACATCTCAAGCCCCAATTTTGGGAGGAAGGGAAATAGAAATAGACATCTTCATTAACGTCTTTATTATTGTTATTATTAGTTGGAAAATACATTTTTCTTGAAAATATTTTTTAAATGTGTCACTTCTTTTGGTCTCCAAACGTGGGAGAAATACCCACCACACTCCTTGTGGCTGTGTGCCTTCAAGTCATTTATGACTTATAATGACACTATCACAGGGTTTTCGTGGCAGAAGTTGCTTAGGGAGGAGGACTGCCTATGTGTTCCTTACCTGGAATAACTGTGTCTGGGCACCACAATTTAAGAGAGATATTGACAAGCTGGAACGTGTCCAGAAGAGAGAGAGAAAATGATCAAAGGTCTGGAGGCCATGCCCTCTGAGGAGCAGCTTAAAGAGATGGGTATTTTTAGCCTGCAGCAGAGAAGGTTGAGACATGATTGTCATGCTTAAATATCTGAAAGGGTGTCGTAAGGAAGAGGGAACAAGCCTGTTTTCTGCTGCCCTGGAGACTAGGATTCAGAGCAATGGGCTCAAATTACAGGAAAGGAGATTCCACACAAATATGAGGAAGAACTTCCTTCCTACCACAGTTCAACAGTGGAACTCTCTGCCTTGGACTGTGGTGGAAGCGCCTTATTTGGAGGCTTTCAAACAGGGGCTGTATGGCCATCTGTATGTGGTGCTTTGATTGTGCTTTTTCCTGCATGGCAGAAGGTTGGACTTGATGGTCCATGTAGTCTCTTCCAACAGGGATTCAAACACTGGTCGTAGTCTAATGCTCACACCACACCACACTCTGGAGCAAAACACTATGGTCTGACATCTGGGGACCCAAAAATAGTTGGGAGGAACACACTTTGTCCACTCCTACTATATAACATGCAGCTTCAAATACTGGAGATGCTATATAGTTATCCTGACAAATAGCTCTTAATGGTCATTCATGAATTTATCTCCTCTCCTTTTACAGTCATCCTAAATTGGCAAATATCACTTTGCCGTAGGTTACAAAAGAGATAGCACATTTAATCAAAGTGATATGAAACAGCAAAAAAGTATATGTGACACAACCCCTCTCTTTGGCTCAAGTCTCCAGTAATGTAAAGAACTCTACCAATTACAAAGCTACGCTTCAGATTTATTATAACTCATATACAGTAGAAGTGTCACTTTCTAAAACTGTATTAGAAAAGATTAAAACAGAGTTATTCCTTGGACTGTCCCATGAGCATTCGAAACCACTGAGAAGCACAACAAAAATTGTCCAGATATCACATTTGCAGTCAGCTTACAGAATATAAATACTGTAAATAAATAAATAAATAAATAATAAAATAAATTCATCCTAAAAGTATTATTTACCTTATGTTCTTTATAAATCCCAAGCTCTTTCTCTTTTGCTATTCTTGCTTCTTTTTCTGGAAGGAGACAAGGAGGAAAAGCAAAGTTAAAGGGCAACTCTAATCCAGAGACCTAAATTTTTGTGTGTGAGTGGTCTTGACTAATCATATACGTAGCTAAAAGCCACGTTTCAGGATAGAGAAGGCACTTGATTGGCCCAGGTTCCACTATTCCAGAGTAGAAAGAGGCATGTATGCAATTACCATACAAAATCATGTATAAACCAAGGGCAGGTTTTGGGGACAAGAGTATAGATTTTGATATGACCCATGGATAGGCTGAGGGTCATTCTGCAGAAAGGGGAAAGTGCCAGCAAAGCCAGCAGCCAGACACCCCGGCTGCTGCCATTTTCCTGCCCAGCACTCAAAAAGGCCAGAATTGGCACCATGGCACAAAGAGTAGGGAGGGTTGCTCCTTCATGTAGATCAGTGGTTCCCAACAAGTGGTCCACAAGAACGAAAATATGGACCGCAGCCTCACCATTAGTACACCGTTGCAACAAAAACAACCCGTCACGCGAAACCCTTTTATAGTGTTGAGGCTTATTAAATATGGTTTTCTGTGGGTGAGCAGATGGAGACTACTGGATGGCAAATGTTCTGCATCAGAAACTAGAGCTGATGTGGTCTATCCAATGCAATTTTCTGAATCAGCACCCAAATAACCAAACCAAATCTAAAGTTGACCAAAAACTGATTTGTAACCCTTTTGGTACTAATGTTGGAGAGTGGTCCCTGGTTAATGTGATCCCTGGTCAAAGTGGTCCCTGGTCATAAAACAGTTGGGAACCACTGATCTCCCAGGCTGGATTAATCTTCTACTTTTATCATCCTAAGGGAAGGGGATAGTTCATTTTTGGTAAGATTTACGATACAATACTCATGCTGACTCAAGGATAAGTTGATCCAAGTATTTTGGGTCAATTTTTTTACTAAAACTTCTAGACTTTTACATGAATATATATAGTAACCTTTTTCTGTTAAACAGAACAGGAATGGAGAAATAGGAGGCTTGGGTGTTTGTGGTTTTAAAGAGGGGAACTTCTGACACCTTTCTGGTACAGAAATTCCAACCCACATAATGAATGGTACTCTTTCCATGAGAAGTTTGGTTATGCGACCACCAATTTGAATTCCGTGTATGACAATTTCATCAAGGAATAAATGTAAGGGGATCGCTAATGTGTAGGCATGGAGAGTTTTGAAGGTATATACATAAATATCAACTTAGAACAGGAAACAAAATGTAAAATATTGTGGCTCACAGATACATGTTAAACTGACACAGTAAGGTAGCATATTTGGGATCTCTTTTAACAGTTAATAAATAACAAAACCCCTATGCCATCAATTCCCCTGAACTGGCCTTGTTGTCCGAATGCCCGATCACCGTCTCCCAAAGCAGTTACTATACTCCGAATTCAAGAATGGAAAACGGAATGTTGATGGACAGGAAAAGAGATTTAAAGATGGGTTTATTGCCAACCTTTAACACTATGGCATAGATATCGAGAACTGGGAAGCCCTGTCCTTGAATGCTCCAACTGGATGTCAGCTGTGACCAGCTGTGCTGCAGAATTCAAACCAATGCCCTCACTGTGGAAGAACATGCGGATAAAGAATAGGGCTCCACAGCCACCTACATATCCACCACCAAGACACTACACTTGGAGGGCCATCATCCTCGGACTACGAGGGATTGCCTAAGTAAATAAGTAACAAAACTGTGCTTCATTGTCTAGTAAGCACATTCTTTTTTAGGAATGTAAAAACAGATGCTTTGCTTGTTCGGTCCTATGTAGTATAGTATTCCTAGGAAGAATTTCTGCCACCAGAAGATGCAGAAGGTTGTCAATTGGGAAAAAAATCCCAATTGATGTCTATCTATCTCCTGCCATTCCTGGCCTAGAGACCCTTTGAGTTAGAAAGAATGTACAAAAATTATTTTGACAAACCATCTGCAACCTACGAGATCATCTAATACATTTTCCCACAACAACAGATGGCAAGCAGATTTTTCTTTTGACAATAGTATCAACACCAATACCAAATTCTGTTCAAGGAGACTAATCTCACACAGCCAAAACTGGATGCTATGCCAAATTATGGTTTTAATACTAAGTGTATATGAAGAGGCAAGCCTCTGTTAAAACTATAAGAAAATGGAAATTCTCATTACTGATTTAAAAGCAACTATTTCACTATTTCGTATTTATTGTTTGCAAACTTAGGGAGCTGTGAGAAGTTTAGTTCAGTCAAAACAGGATCAACACCTGGTTTACGACTATTATTTACTTCATTTCTACCCCTCCTTTCTCACCCAAAGGGACTCAAGGCAGCTTACCATTCCAGCAAAAATGGAGTGGTCCCTAGGTATGAACATACTTAAGAACTCTGTTCCATTTTAAATCAGAAAAGGGATAATAATAATAATAATAATAATAATAATAATAATAATTATTATTATTATTATTATTATTATTATTATTATTATTATTATTATTATTTATACCCCTCCACAAACTCCCCAAGGAGATTTGGGGTGGCTAATAAAAGGCCAACCCCAAAAAATTACAATTAATCAAAATAAAATACAGACAACAAATAATAACATCAAATACAGTGCAACAATAAACAAAATAATACAATAAAATAAACACAAAACATATGATAAAGGAATTGAATACAGTGGAGTGGGCCAAATGCAAAGGATAAAATTATAGAACTCCTGGGTGAGATAGAGAAATAGAGTATATCTAGTGGGAGACTTAGATGGGACAAACAATGGGATTAATCTTCAGTGAGGAGCGAGATAAAGTGCATCAAAATGACACATTTGTACGGGATGCTTCTTACATTTCCCTTGTACATGTACTTGGAGAAGAGGGTGGATGGGAGGCATATGGCCCTTTGTTTCACAACTGCTCATACAAGTAACACTAAAAATAGATTAATATTGAATCATAGAATCCAAATTGACCCATTATTTCAGAAACCTTTACATCATTATTGGGAAACCTATGGCCCTCCAGGCTGGCTCTGACTGATGGGAGTTGGACAACAACAGTATCTGACCATTTTAGGTTTAAAGAGAACCACTGAACACACCACATACGATAGGGACACAAGACTGGGACTGCAAAACATTTGTGACCTAATATAACATTAGGAATGAAAGGCTCTAACATTATTTTGCTTACCCTTTTGTTCCTTTAAATAATCTGCATTTTCCTTCATCCATAGTTCTGCTTTTATTTGGGCTTCTGATTCATTGAGTATATACTGGAGACAGAAACAAATAGGGGAGGTTTTGAGTATAGGTATCAGCATCAGAATCTTGCAGCTTGCCAAATTGTTCACCATCATCCTTCCCTGCATTCGCTCCCTCTCATTTGTAAAATGCAATGACTGTACAATTGCTTTATGGGCCATGTAGCAAAGACCAATATAACTTTTTGCAAATAAGGGCTTGTAGCTTAGAATGATTACATAAAAGGCAACATGATCAATACATTATTTTCAATATTTTTTTAAAAATCAAAGGCCACAAAGACTAACCTCTCACCACCCTCCTAGAATTTAACACTTACAGAATAATAAATAAATGTTATTCACTATGCAAAAAAACCCCTTTAAAATAATTGTTATTGAAATGTCTATTGGCCATGCCTCTCAATATTTAAGTATCGAGGACCCATGTTACCATTAATGGCTTATTTCAAGGCTGTGTTCCACCCATCTTTCTTTAGCCTCATCCATTTAAAGTTAGCTCATCATCTCAAGTTTCCTCTTCAAAGAAACAGATATGAACATACTTCTGAGTGTACACAAATGCCTTCCCTTTACCACGAAGCAACTACAGCTTGATCCAACACCCATTCACACCCACAGAGGCATTTGACCTGTCCTTTTTGACACGATTTGTCATTCTGATCTCTCTCTGTCTCTTTCTCTCTCACACAAACAGAGCTTCTAGCTTCCAGTGGTGCTTTCATCCCGTTTAGTCTGAAATCTCGGCACATAATGTTCACCTGTTAATTTTCACCAGTGATTATTGCCTGTTATTAATAATAATAAATCATGGCCATAGTGATATATTGTGTTGCATGTTACTTTTATTGGATCTTTCTGATCCCTGTGTAAAAGAAAAACCGGATTGGCCCTGTTAAAATATCTCAGTTTCTTAACAGAGACACATACGTAGAGAAGCAATATGGCCAAGGCAAGCGTCCTTACCATATCTATTTCAGTGTCATCAATTCCATTTAGATCCAATTCACCATCTCCAGTATTTTCATCTAAATATAAGCAAATGAAAGTTTAATTAGGATACGCATTCATTCCAAATCAAATCTGGTTCATACTCCTGTTTTAATCATTTCGGAAATGCAGTCTTCCTGATAACTGGTTTGCTAACAAAGCAGTCTTTCAGAAGACAGGGAAAGGCCAAATTAAAAAAAAAGAGGGGGAGCTATTTTTTTCTAACCACATTTTCCTATTTTTACTCTTCCTTGCATGAACACAAATTGTCTCTGCAGTGAATTAGCATGGAGAATAGACATGAGCACCACACACACTTATTTCCTCGTGAATCACAATTAATATAATTCAATGGCAAACACTCAATTAAATGCAAGGTGAAGGAATGAAAATTAGGAACATTTGAACATTTGAAGTTAAGGATATGGAACAATGGGACAGCCACCATCTTCACCCATGTGAATGATGACTACAGGCAGTCCCAGAGTTACAAACATCCAACTTCCAAACAACTCGTAGTTAAGAATAGAAGTGAAACAACAGGAAGTGAGGGAAATCTACTCCTTGGAACGGAAAGAGTTGTCATGGGGAACAGGTACCTGTTCGGATTTACAAAAAAAATTATCTAATTTAGGAACAAAATCTGAAATAAGAGATTGGCAGATCTAGACTTCAGCTCCACAAAATAAAGAACAAAGACTATGACTATCGTTCTTCCCTCTGTTTGCCAAATTTTCTTCTCTATGCCTCCCTCCCTCCTGCTTTTATGCCTGGAAGTCATTATAATAACCAAGGAAGCAGGTGGAGGCAGCATTTACTTCCAAATTAGAGAGGGTAGAAATACAGGAAGGCTTTTTTCTCCCACTGCATTAGAGATGGGAATGCTAAAAGCGTAGTCTCCCAGTTGATTTGAAGACCCAGCATGATGTGGTGGTTTGAAAATAGGGGCAGAACTTTAACAGGCTTCAAAGCTCCACTCAGCTATGGACACCCACTGAGTGACCACGGGCAGGTCACACTCCCTCAGCTTCAAAGGAAGGCAATGGGAAACCTCCTAAACTCATAGAGTTGGAAGAAGACCCCCCCAGGAGCATCCAGTCCAACCCCTTGGTATGCATGAATGTACAAAGTACTCCCAACAGATGATCCCAGCCATTTGAATATATCTTCCCAAGAGCACCCTAAAATACGGTCATCATAAAATTGAATCACTTTAGATATAATCCATATGGTCCCCAAAAGTGGGATTCAAGGAGGCAAAGAGTGCTTCTATGCTGCCAAATAATGCAGTGTAGAGATTAAGTGTGCATCCACACAATACACACATACTGATGCAATTTATCCTAGGGTAAGCTGCTTAATGCAGCCGCACTCCAGATTTTAAAAAGAGGGGAAGGTCTGAATCTTGCTCCTTGATTCAGATCTTTGCCTTTAATGGGGAAGTGAGGACAGCCATCTTCAATTCCTGTGTGGGATCCCTGGTCGCTGCCTCCTTAGCCAACCTGCTATCCCTGGGCTTAGGCAGTCCAGGGAGGTGCGATAGCTGTCCTTACCTTCCCTCTTCAACCCCGCCACACTATTTTCCCCAGGAGAATGCAGGTTGGCATGATATGTAGCCTCTTCTTCCTGGTTGTGTGCCATATCATAGGCAAACAAAATGGGGGGGGGGGGKGGTTCACATCTTTGAAGTTTCTTTGCCAGTCACGTAGCATGAAACCTGGAAGAAGAGGCTGCATACCATGTGGTAGATGGATTTTCTTTCTTCTTCTGGGGAAAATCAGAAGGTGTAGGGARGGTGGAAAYCGGGCCCATTACCAGCCCTGCCGAACCAGCTGTGACACACCTGGGCTGTCGGGCTTGTGTCTCACTGCCACTGTRGCTCAGGACACGCCTATCTGACTGTACGGCGGGCCAGAACTGGCATTTTCATGCTGGTTCCGAGTCAAATTATGTTCTATGTAGAACTACCCTAAGACCACTATGAGTGATTTTGAAGAAAATTAGTGGCCGAATGTGTTCCTGTGGTTGCAGAATCACAAGATGGAAAGAACCCTAAGGAACAGCTTAAGAGAGTGACCTGGGACATCATCTTACCAGTAACCCTATCTGTGGAAATAACACCTTTCTCTACAAATACACACATAAACACAACCATTCACCTTCATCCAAGTACTACTGTTGTGTATCTTCAAATAATTTCCAACTCATGGTGACCACATGGTGAACCTATCACAGTTTTTCTCAGCAGGATGTATTCATATTTGTCCTCTGAAGCTGAAAGTGTGCAACTTGCTCCAGTGGGTTTTCATGGCTAAATGGGAATTTAAACCGTGGTCTCCATAATCCTAGCCCAACCACTCTTAAACAAACAATGCTGGCTCGGACTATCCCACAGTACTATGTCAATATATATCTGAAGCTCTAAGATTACTTAGGGCTCTTTCACACAGCCATATAACTCAGAATATCAAGGCAGAAAATTCCACAGTAACTGCTTTGAACTGGGTTATCTGAGTCCACACTGACATATATCCCAGTTCAAAGCAGAAAATGTGGGATTTTACTCAACTGTGTGGAAGGGGCCTTAGAGTTGCTCCATGCAAGATTATTTTTTGAAGGTACAAAACTCCTTATGCACAAAATTTAATAGTTAAATACATTTTCAATCTTTAGGATGCCAGTTGATCTCTTTCTTGCATGCACACAGAGTGAACATTTAATCACACAGAAGCAGTAATTCTAGTCAATTTCCTAAATTCTTAACTCCGAAGAAAGAGGAAACATAGAACTAAAATGGTTATCTGGGAAAGATACCCACACATGAGTCTTTTGTACAGTGCCCTTAGAAAAAGCCATGCTAATGGATTTCAAAACTTGGAAGCGGAACAACATATTTATTTGGAAGCCCATAAATCCTCACAGGAGCACTAAACTTGATGCCTTATATTCACAAGCAAGGCATGAGTTTTCAAACCACTAGATAATGTTTTCACACTGATACTACTCAAGACATTTTGTATACTTTATCATTCCATTCTCCCGAGAATGCACCAGACAACATACATTTGCTGCAGGCAATTTTATGATAATATATTGACTGAAAATGCCTCAGGAAAAGGTTTTTAAAATGGCATATTTTAGTCATGAGTTTTACTGACAACTCAGCAAACATTAAACTGTGTTCCACGCCATGTGCAACTTTTTACATCATAACTTTTAACGCGTACCTAGCGGGGGAGAAATGCCTTGTAGCAAATCCATCACAAAACCTGAAAAAAATGCTTCCCGAGAATAGAGTCTTATTGCTGACTTTCCATAAATTGCCTCAAAATCAAGTAAATGCACAAATAGGAGCTTTACTTTGCCCTTCAGAGACAATACTATTACACCATCCCAAGCAAATTGGTTAACATCACTGTCATGCCATGCAATTTGAACTAGGTTTGCAAAGTGAGAACAGCTACATTTAAATGGCAGTCTAGGAAAGATACTTCTTGGTGCAAGAATCTAAGAATCCATCTGCCCCACACAGTGTGGAAGGCATTGGCCTGGATCCCATTAGGCGTTTCAGCTAAAGTAGACCTATTGCCTCCATTGCGGAATGGTGAGTCTCTACTTTGCAAATTCCTTTCTTTGTTTTCGACCTTTATCAGGGTGGTGTACAACTGAAAATAGTTCCTAAAGACTTTTATAGAAAGCTTTATTTTGGCTTAACAGCAGAAAGAAAGAAATATTTGTTCCAGGTGAATTTTCAACAGGAAGACATTTATTGTAGGTTTCCAAACTGTGTATTTTTAAGGCTGTGGGCCACTTTGGGTCACAGTGCTGGTGAGGGGAATTTGATATATATAATCAAAGGGTCTACTCTAGTTTGGACTACAAACGGTTCGGGACCCGCCTACCTTTGTGACCTACCTTTCGGTAGGTTCGGGACCCGCCTACCTTTGCATCTCCCTTCATAAACCTGCATGAGCTCTTCAATCTTCTGGGGATGCCCTCCTCTCGCCCCCACCGTTATCACAAATTTGACTTGTTGGGACGAGGGAGAGGGCCTTCTCTGCTGTGGCCCCCCAGATATGAAACTCACTGTCTAGTGAGATTAGGCTAGCCCCCACTCTGGCAGCTTTTAAGAAAGACCTGAAAACCTGGCTTTTCCGATGTGCCTATGGCAAATGAATGCATATCCAGCTTTAATCTCTTTCCACCTTACTCTGTCCTCGTGATGCATTCTCCCTCTGCCCTTAATTGAAGATTTAACACAATTGTTTTTTTGGTCCTTTTGCCCCCTCCTCCCTCCTAGAAACACATTCTCCCTCAGAAACATATTCTACCCATTTCATCCAGGGTTTTATCAAATTTTATCAATTTTACTTTTAATACATCTGGTCCACCCACTGTGTCCTATTTCTTTTCATGTCATTTGGATGTCAGCTGGACGGCCATCTGTCAAGGGTGATTTGAATGCAATATTCCTGCTTCTTGGCAGGGGGTTGGACTGGATGGCCCATGAGGTCTCTTCCAACTCTTTGATTCTATGATTCTATGATTTTGGACCTGTTTATTTTATTTCATTACGTTTGTATTTATTTTGATGGTGTTTTGCTTCATTGTATTGTATTTGCTGTAATTGTATCTGTTTTGTTATAATTTTGGGCCTGGCCTCATGTTAGCTGCCCCGAGTCCCCGCTGGGGAGATGGTGGTGGAATATAAATAAAGTGTATTATAATAATTTAAGAGGAAATATTTTCATCTTTCTGTGGCTGGTTAGAAATGTAAAGAAACACTTGAGTGAGACAATTCCCCTCGCCAGTTGGCAGTATTACCAAGACAATCAGTGCACAGAGTAGCTGTATTGGACCATTTATTGATTACATTTTATCTGAGCCTTTCTCCAAGGAGCTCATAGCAACACAGGAAGTTATCTTACATCTGGTCAAATTATTTTTCCATTTAGCTCAATGCTGTCTGTTCTGAGCAGAGCACAGAAAAATTAATTTGGAAGGCCTACAGATCCCACATTCTGAAAATTGTAATCTTTATTAAGATAAAGGAAAATATTTAGATTCTGATTCTGAGTTGCTGTGGATTTCAGTGATCTCAGGTAGGGATAAGCCAATGTTCACTGTAAGAATAACAGCAATTGGGGAAAAGCGTTAAGAATGACCACCAATGGGGTATTTTTTTTTAAAACAAAAAATGCAACCCACCTGCAATGGCCATGAAACAGGCCATGTATTAAATGCATTAAATAGCGTTTTCCAACTCATAACCATTGCTTTATTATTTCATCTCTACAGGTTGAGTGTCTTTTTTCCAGAAATCCAAAAGGCCCCAAAAATAATTTAAAAATCTGGCTGCCTGGATAATCCATGTTTTATTTTCACACTGCCAATGGAAATGGGTCACAAGGACATTATGGACTGGCTGGGCAGCTGGAGCTTAGCAATATTCCCGGATACTTCAACGCCCAGATACATTTGGCATTTCCGTTCCCTGATATGTCTGTTTTTTCCAGAGGATTTGCTTGATTCTAACAGCAGAACCCACAGTCCCCCTTCCTTCCCATTTCCCAATCAAATTTCTGATAATAATAATAATAATAATTATTATTATTATTATTATTATTTTATTTCTCACCCACCTCTCCTCATGACTTGAGGTGGGTTACAAAATAATCGTTGGAAAGTTTATATAAATATACATATTAAAATGTATTTCTATAAAAGATACATATTAAAACATATTTCTATACCATACATATTAAAATACACAGAAGAAAGTTTAAACACATTATGGTGGGTCAACAACTCCTTGAGAAAAAAAATCAGCAGGGACTGGGTGTGTAACTAGCCCCCTATCCGTTGTGTCTCCCTCTTCCTATGAGGATGAGTTGGAAGAAGAGAAGGCCGAAGAGGAAGTGGTTGGGGATTCTGGGCAGGTGGTCAGGTCTACTTTGGAGGAAGAAGAGGAAGAAGGCACTCTGACTATTCCTAGTTTTCAGGATCATCGAAGGGAGCAGCAAGCAAGGCATAGGTCAATAAGGATTGCTGAAAGACATGCAGCAATCAGACCACTCCCTAAAGGCACATGTGGGGTGGGGCTATAAATCAGAAGAGGAGGAATAGCAACCAATCCATCATCTAGCCTTTGGTCCTAATTAGTTCATAAGACTTTGTCAAGAGACGTTGCATAATTTTGTGGATTTGCTCCCATTGCTTTGATTTTGCCGGAGTAAAGCTTTCTTATTTACTTTAAACTTGGTTTCAAGGCTATTCTTGAGCAAAATAGGACACTATCCCCTCATCCCTCATTTACTATGTTGGTGCAAATACAGATATTACCAACCCCCCCCCCCCTCCAAATCTGAAATCTGAAAAATCTCAGGTCCCAAGCAATTAGAATATAAGGGATTCAACCTGTACTACCATCACCAACACCAAACTGACTTTAGTAGATTTCAACTTTGGGATATGTTTCCTAATCTAATCTTCCTGTATTTATTCTTAATGTTTCCTGAAGCAAAATTCAAGATAATGCTTGAAGGAACATAAGTCTTTAATAGGCCCTTCTGAAACTCAAACCGTTTCTACAGCAGATTGGAGGAGGGCCAATGTGGTCCCAATCTTCAAGAAGGGAAAAAAGGATGACCCAAACAACTACCGTCCGGTCAGCCTCACGTTGATACCGGGCAAGATTCTGGAAAAGATTGTTAAGGAAGCGGTCTGCAAACACTTAGAAACAAATGCAGTCATCGCTAATAGTCAACATGGATTTATCAAAAACAAGTCATGCCAGACTAATCTGATCTCTTTCTTCGATAGAGCTACAAGCTTGGTAGATGCGGGGAATGCCGTGGATGTAGCGTACCTGGATTTCAGTAAGGCCTTCGACAAGGTCCCCCATGACCTTCTGGCAAGGAAACTAGTCCAATGTGGGCTAGGCAAAACTACGGTGAGGTGGATCTGTAATTGGTTAAATGGACGAACACAGAGAGTGCTCACTAATGCTTCCTCTTCATCTTGGAAAGAAGTGACGAGCGGAGTGCCGCAGGGTTCCGTCCTGGGCCCGGTCCTGTTCAACATCTTTATTAACGACTTAGATGAAGGGCTAGAAGGCATGATCATCAAGTTTGCAGACGACACCAAATTGGGAGGGATAGCCAATAGTCCAGAGGACAGGAGCAGAATTCAAAACGATCTTGACAGATTAGAGAGATGGGCCAAAACTAACAAAATGAAGTTCAACAGTGACAAATGCAAGATACTCCACTTTGGCAGGAAAAAACAATGCAAGATACAGAATGGGGGATGCCTGGCTCGAGAGCAGTACGTGTGAAAAAGATCTTGGAGTCCTCGTGGACAACAAGTTAAACATGAGCCAACAATGTGATGTGGCGGCAAAAAAGCCAATGGGATTTTGGCCTGCATCAATAGGAGCATAGTGTCTAGATCTAGGGAAGTCATGCTACCCCTCTATTCTGTTTTGGTTAGACCACATCTGGAATAGTGTGTCCAGTTCTGGGCACCACAATTCAAGAGAGATATTGACAAGCTGGAATGTGTCCAGAGGAGGGCGACTAAAATGATCAAGGGTCTGGAGAACAAGCCCTATGAGGAGCGGCTTAGGAACTGGGCATGTTTAGCCTGAAGAAGAGAAGGCTGAGAGGAGATATGATAGCCATGTATAAATATGTGAGAGGAAGCCACAGTGAGGAGGGAGCAAGCTTGTTTTCTGCTTCCTTGGAGACTAGGACGCGGAACAATGGCTTCAAACTACAAGAGAGGAGATTCCATCTGAACATTAGGAAGAACTTCCTGACTGTGAGAGCCGTTCAGCAGTGGAACTCTCTGCCCCGGAGTGTGGTGGAGGCTCCTTCTTTGGAAGCTTTTAAGCAGAGGCTGGATGGCCATTTGTCAGGGGTGATTTGAATGCAATATTCCTGCTTCTTGGCCGGGGGTTGGACTGGATGGCCCATGAGGTCTCTTCCAACTCTTTGATTCTATGATTCTATACCACCGGATCGTTTTTTATGACAACACTTTCATTTGAACTCATTTTGGAATTTTCTCCAAGTTGTTGTGTCATCAGAGGCAAGGAGCTCATTTGCCAACTGCCAAATTGATGGGAAAAGATCTAAAAAGAAGTCATCTAAAATACGCACAATTTGTACTAAGGGGAAATTATACCAGGGAGCACTTTAAAGGCTACTAGTCCTGCCTGCAAGCAGCCAGCCTTCAGGCCTGTCTGACAAGTATTCATTACGGGTCAAGACTTTGCTGAGAATATCTGGGACATTCACATTCCCAGGTTTTATGTCCCCTCCAGACAAAATTGTTTTTGTTATTAAATGCGCATCCACAGTAATACTCAAATTTGAGAAAGAAAAACAGCTGTTCCGATGAGACACAGCAAACAGCACTGCCCTCATCAGCAAAACCAGCTGATGCTGCCCTCGCTGTGGAGGGTGGCCATCTGTTGCCCATTAAACAGCTTATTCCAGCGGCAAGGCTCTTTTTCAGCCATTGGGGGGGGGGGGAGCACCTCCTTTCCGCCTAAGTTTCTGAACCGTATTCTTGAATAAAAACACCTGAAATGCGGTATTCTGTAAACACAGATGTGACCACCTCCTTTGGCCCACGATCTTAAAACAGCAGAGGCCTGAGTGGTTTTGATGTGGTTCCTTGCAAGTCTGGCTTTCTGCTTCATGTCTCCTCCCCCAAATCTCCTTTTGAAGGAAGTCAGAGCATGCCGAGTACAGGTAAAAACAGAGTTCTGGGTTGTTGTTTTTTTTAAAAAATGAGGTGCCGCTTTAGGCTATTAATCTTGTAAGCAGATCAGAGAGTGCCTCTGCGGTTAACTAAGGGCAAGGAGCAACAAATACACAGCCCACCACCTTCCCTTGCCCATTCTAATCTCTGGAGTCTAACCAGAAGCTTCCGCAGCTTTCAATCAAGTCTCCAAGTCAATTACAGGCTGGAAACTTGAAAGCATCTGTCCTGCCCTTCACAGCCGCCACCATCAGAGGATGAACACAAAGGCTTAAATTTAATTGCTAATTGCTTAAATCTCAACTAGAGTAGACTCACTGCATCAATGGAGTTTACATAACTGTTGACTTGCCGTTCACCAGTTGATTTAGTGGATCTACTCTGCTTGGGACTAGCAAGTGGATTTCAGTTGAGGACTTCAGAACAAGGGGATGGCATCTCATCCTCAGTGCACACTCCTCTGCTTGTAGAAGCTCCCAAACTCCATCCTTGGTGTCTCCAGTTTCGATGACTGCAAACAGACAGCCTTGAAAAGCTCTCCATCACCTGGTGGACAGAGATCACTTTCTAAGTCCAACCTATGGGTGAATCACAGTGCTTCAAGACAACAACAGAATTTTCCTTGTGGTTGTGCCAAAACTTTAGAATCCCTTGACTCGGAGACTATATTGCCACACTCTCAAACCACACATCATATGCTGAAGATCTTCCTATTTGCAAAGCAGCTACTTCTTACATCCTAGACAATGTTATATTTATTACAGCTACCTGTTTTTCTATTTTGTAATTCTATTGTATTGTATGACTTTTCACTGTTGTTAGTCATGCTGGGTGGTGTTCAAACAGTAGACTATTAAGTTTTTGTATAAGGAAATAAATACAGAAAATCTTTCATTTTCCAAGGAAAGGCATAGTAGTCTGACTAACACACCAGGAAGTCATATTACATTATGATTCTTTTTTGAAGATTATCCCAAAAGTCCGGGAAGAGTAACATCAGCCTCTGGGATAAACTCCTGGATTGTGAGAAGGACCCCAGTTCCATCAGAGCACGTCCTTCTCTCCCTTCTTTTAAGTTCCCTCCTCTATTGTGTGAGTAGTTTGAGAAGAACAAGACTCTACAGCTACCCAATAAAACAAGACAGCAGCCCCAATGTTTTGGAACTAGTCATATTATCCCCAATCTTACTCATCCCTTGTGGTGTTGACAGAAAAGACCCACAAAGCTAAGAGGAGGCCTCTACCATCTAGGTGCCTAAGACTTCATTCTTGTGACCTATAGACATGTAGCTTGTCCTTCATCATAAAGAGTGATCCTCTAATATTGTCACACTATTTCAGAGACCAAAAACAAAAAAATACTTCATGGGACCAGATGGTTTCAAGACCATGGGAGCTGCAGTCCAAAACAGCTGGAAGGCACCAGGCAAGTCAAGAGTCACAAAGACCACAATTCCCGCTGTAAAATTTTTGCAAGTATGGGAAATATAGCTTTCCGAATGCTAACTGGCAGTATATGATGACAATGATGGGGATTATGTATAGGCCTATTTTTTCATTTTTTTAAAAAATTGCAATTAAAAAAAATCAAACATGGACATTAAAATAAAATTATATTATTCACCTTATTAAAGTAATTCACATCAAATAAGTAAAGCACAATTTAAAAAGACAAAATATGTTAAAAACAGTTAAAACAATACAGCCTCCCACTCCCCAGTCTGTTCTTTAAAATCTTTGTTTTAAAAGCCTATCATAATAAAAAGAATTTGGCTGTTTTTTCATTCACACCTAACTGCAGCAGGGAAGAGCTCCTTGCCCCACCCCAGCCATTCCACAGATATATAAACCCATTTTTCCTACTTCCAACAGACCTCACACCTCTGAGGATGCTTGCCATAGATGCAGGCGAAACGTCAGGAGAAATGCCTCTAGAACATGGCTCTATAGCCCGAAAAAACCCACAAGAACCTAGTGATTCCAGCCATGAAAGCCTTCGACAATACAATTTGGCTGTTGTTTGAAGGACAGTGAAGAGTGGGCCATTCCAGTCTCCCTGAGAAAACTGTTTCAGAGTCTAGGGACAGCCACCAAGATGGTCAACTCTTCAGCCCTCACCAACCATGTTTGTGACAGTGACAGAACTGAGAGAAGGATCTCTTCTGATCATCTCAGGGTCCAGGAACACTCATATAAGGAGGTACATTTTACCAAAAAGCCAGGACCTTACACATAGGCGTGCTGTAATCTACTAGGCGTGCTGGTCTCATAGGACAAAAGCAAACAAACATGAATATAGCACAGAGTAAATAAAGTTGATTGGCTTCCCATTAACAGTATTATTTAAAATCTTGAACTAAGATTTCAAGTTACATTCCCCATTCCGTGTCTTGGGAAAAAGGAGTACAGTACTATGCGCCAATGCCCTGGCTGTACCAGTGCCCAGTCCACTCTGCCACATGGTGTTTAAAACAAAGAGAGAGAACAAGAATGGTTTTAATGTGGATTATGTTAATTGGATTACAAACTGTCTGACCTTGCCGGAGGGATTAGGTTACGCAGCCCCAGGAAGAAGGCAGGAAAAATGTCAGCAAGATGCAAGACAAGAAAGTGCCAGTCAGAAAATGTAAAGTAACGAGATTTCAATTCATTTTCTCCCCTAGTCTGGTTCTGGCCTCACAGGACGCCTCTGAATTCCCTGTCAGTTTCTTTCTGCTGCCAAATTTTGCTGTTCCAAGACTTTCCACAGGAGCCAGAATAAAAACCCAAAAAGGCCGATTCAGCATTAACCCTCCATGCTGCAGCACAAGACCTCTGAAGATTCAGATTGGGTAAGCCAAGATGTGCCATGGGCCTAAATAACCCAAAGCAATGGAGTAGGGTCTCAAATAAGCATGCACACTGAATCCTGAGTCATATTGTTTTCTCCCAGATGTTGTGGATGGTATAGTGTTGGCAGATATGTCTCCCCCATCCTGGCCCCAGCTTTTGAGTGCTTACAACAGATGGCAAGTCTTATAATAGGCTCTACTTGGGGGGGGGGGGGGGGGGGGGGAAGGGTCAATCCAGGCAGAAGAAAACCTTGTCCAAAATCTCTTTGCATCCCTCTCCTTCCCTTGGCCCCATAATTTTCTGACTCTTAAAATAACAGAACTGCTTGTGTTGCAAATTATA
Source organism: Anolis sagrei ordinatus (assembly GCF_025583915.1). Classification (NCBI taxonomy): domain Eukaryota; kingdom Metazoa; phylum Chordata; class Lepidosauria; order Squamata; family Anolidae; genus Anolis; species Anolis sagrei. The sequence continues at coordinate 15,665,779 of NW_026844366.1, read as the reverse complement.
ACTTATAACTATGCACAGGCTACTGTTGACTTTTTTTTTTTAAGCATACAGTCAGACTTCCACAATTTCTTGTGTAATTTTTGTGGATTTGATTAATATGTTCTCTCCAGAGATTACTAAATTTTCCAGCATGATACTATGTTCAATTTTCACCAGAAGCTGATCACAGAGCCACAAATGGAGGACGTAGGGATCTCTAGGTCCTTCAATGCAGGTGCTCTCATGTATTTTAATTTATTTCCCATTTGTGTTTTTTCACTTTCACAGAGGATCCTGAGAGACTTTCACAGAGAGACTACTGTACCATGAACATATAGATTGCTTCTGCCAATGCAAGATGTCTTCTTGGACTTGGCCACAGAGGCAAGCTAGGGATCACGTAGCTCTCTAGAAGTTGTTGAACTATATCTCTCAAGATACTTCATTATTGGCTATGCTTGCTAGGGCTGCTGGGATTCACAATGTAAAGCCAACTGGAAAATAAAATGGCCCATCACTGCTGGGGAGAATCGGTTTTAACCAGGGCAGCAAACGGGAGTAAAGAGTCAAGCCCCTTTCCTCATTATGGTCCAGAATGTGAATGCAATTCCTCCACCGTCACATTATGACAACTAAGGACCTTACAATTTCTTTCACAAATATTTGAAAACGTAAGTATAAAGTCATAGATTTTGTTGCTGTTGTTGTGTGCCTTCAAGCAATTTCCAACTAAATTCCCAACTATCACAGGGGTTTCTTGGCAAGATTTGTTCAGGCAGGATTTGCCTTTGCTTTCCTTTGAAACTGTGGATAATAGCAAACACTATAATTTGACTATACTTGGGCTAGAAGCATAATATAAAATCTCTATAGAATTGCACTGAAGGACCAAGAGAAGTCAACAAACACTTTTGAGGGGAGTATTTTTCTGCAGTATTGGTAAGTGAAACTTTGAAGATTGAATGGGTCCAAATTACAGGAAAGGGGATTTCACCTGAACATTAGGAAGAACTTTCTGATCATAAGACAGTAGAACTCAATGCCTTGGAGTGTGGTGGAGGCTCCTTCTCTGGAGGCTTTTAAACAGAGGCAGGATGCCCATCTGCCAGGGGTGATTTGATACTGCTCTTCCTGCACATCAGGGGGTCGGACTGGATGGCTTCTGGGGTCTCTTCCAACTATGAATACATGGATAAGGGGGCAAGCAAACATACTTCATATGTTTTTGTGAAGAAAACTAAGCCTGCTTTTATTCCCTCTGTCAGATTCTGCGGAATATGTTGGTGTGAAGATGGTTGTTAACCACCTTCTGACAGAATACTAATTACCGGATTCTGCATATGAGGCACAACACTATTTCTCATATTCCCTACCAGCTTTTACTTTCTATTTCACTTAAATGTGGATTGATATTGCTGCCTTTGATCACTTTAGTAATATTTTCCCCTCACAACAGCCTGTGATGAGCACAACTGACTCAAAGGCATTCTTGTGTGTTTGGTGGCTGAGTGCAGGTCTGATTCCCTTACGCTGAGTCTAACATTCTAACTAGGATACAACACTGCCTTTTTCTCCCTTGGACACAATGAAGGAGAAGAAGGGACTGATTAAACCAGGTTATTGCTTGAGCACTCAGATCCAATGCCCATCACTGCCAAAGGTCTCACTCTAATATTATTTTATTTACTGCACATCTTATTCCATCTGTCCACCAAACACAGAGCACAAGACAGCTGACAACATCTTTTAAAATGATGAAAACACTAACATCAGTAGCATACAGAAAACCATCTGAAAAGCCAAATTGAAATTAGCACGGCACCAAAAATTGTGAACACAAAACAGCAGAAAAGGACATGATAAATCCAGAGTTGGCATGCAAAAATAGCATGGTAAAGAGGGAACTCTCAGCTGATGGGATGTTCAAACAGAAGATGAGCTGCCATTTTGGCAGTGTTGCCTTGATCTAGAATTTGCAGGCTGGAGAAAACATGCCAGCTTCTTCTAATTATATTAAATGCAGGGAGGAGATTGTAGCTTACGGGTTATATGTGCGGTCTCAAAACATAACTTCAAGGGCTGGTCAGAAACTGATTACATGTGTTGAGTGAAACAGAAGCAGCTCTCCTTTCCTGCCATTTTGAAATTACATTCTATCGTCCCAGGAGTTTAGAAAACTACTAGAACTTTTCGCATTATATAACAAGACGATGTCTTTGCTAATTTTATTTTTGCTCTGTTTAAGGTTTTTCTTGACACCAAATGTAACTGAATCTTCTGTTCCCAGCATCTCAGTAGGACCAATTTTAACAAGCAGTTCGGAAGGTTAAAAACTATGACTCATCAATTGTGTAATAAAAAGGAGGGGTTTTTTTTTAACCCGCACTACATTTGACTCAGAAACTGATTTTATCTTAAATTCAGGCACAAACTGGTTTCATGCATTTTATTTAGTGTGTTTTGGTTGCATGCATACAATGAGATCCATTCAGAAATTCAGCATTCTGTCCAATGTCTTTAAAAGTAAACTATTACACCTTGCTTTGGAGGCCATTGTAGAACAAAAGAATACAAGTGTGCTGGAGACAGAAGAGATCTCCTGCAACACATAGTTGAAGAGGCACAAATGGAGGGCGAAAGAGAGAAATGTGCCAAGAGGAAGGCGCGTCAAGCCAACCCCGACCGAGACCGCATTCCACCTGGAAACCGATGCCCTCACTGAAGGAGAACATGCAGATCACAAATAGGGCTCCACAGTCACCAATGGACCCACCGCCAGTACACCAATCTTGGAGGACAATCCTTCTCGGACAACAAGGGATCGCCTAAGTAAGCAAGTAACATAGTGAAGTGGAGGGGGAAAGAGGCATTCCCAGAGTGATTGGCCTGAAAGTGAATACAATGCTGAATCTACATGGCTCTTATGTTCAAAAAATGAAATTAGTTGGAAAGATGGTCCTTAACAATAAACAGATATTCTGCCGTTCTCTTATGCTGACAAGTATGTAATTTAATGTCCCCAATCTTCCACCTTACCATTATAGCCTGCCACCTTAGCAAAATAGCCTGTGATTATTAATTTATCCTTGCCAGTAACTTAAAAAGAAATACCATATCTTGCAAGATACATTTTCAGAATCTTTCTTTTGCATTTCCGGACCCTGTGGATTTTTCGGGTTCTCCCTCCCTGTTGCACCCCAGGCCTGAAGCCACCTATGACCACGGCACCACACAAGAGTCCAGAGTATAAGCGAAGAGTTCATTGTAAAAGCATATGAAATATATGAAAAAATCAGGAATAAAGATAGAAGAGGAGTAATCCAAAACAGGTTTAGCAATAGGTGATAACCACACAGGATTCCAAACGTCTCATGAAAACCCAAAGGTAACACAGTCCAGGAATAGTCAAAACTCGCAAGTACAGCATAAATCCATCAGCAAAAGATATCCTTAGAAAACTTGAGCAAGAATCACAAAACAAGAATATAAAAACCTTCCAAGATTCTTGAATCCAAAAACAGGACTTGACTTGACAGAACTAAGGCTTAAGTTTTCCCTCAAACAGCAATGCTGAGGGACTAATGTTAAGAAATTAATGTTAAGGTAAACAACTGGGTGTTAATAAGCAGTCATGAAGTCATGGCGTTTCCCATGAATTTTCTCTATCTCTTTCCCACATAATCTTGCTGACCTATGGAGCTGATTCTCTGTTCTTATCTGCAAACAGAGATCCTTGCTTAGCTCCATACCGCCAGGTGCTTTCCCTTGAGAGTTTTCTGTTTCATTTAATTCTTCTTCACTCGACCCCTTATCTAATGATGTTGTTTCTGGCTCCTGTGATTGACCTTTAAGCTCAGTACTGTATGAGGCAATTCCATCCCCATGGTCTGAATCTTTAACACTTTGAACCTCAGCTGCATCACTTTGAACCCCAGGGAATCCCACAATCCCTTCTGAATCATCAGTAAACCCATCAACCCCTGGCTGCTGTGCTACAACACTCCAGACAAGAAGAAAGAAAGGAACAATTTGACGCATTCACACCTCAACCATACTATGTTACAGAGGAGACTTAATGTGTCTCTCTGTCCCAAATTGTAAAATGCTCAACTGCTGCCATCTTGCTTTTCCCAGGATCCTATACTACAGCATTCTGAAGAAATGCTGGAGGCATGGAATGAATAACAGCCTGAGTTGAACATACACTTTTCTAGTGGTTGCTATGCTAACACCCTCACCCTATACTTCTATTTCACGCACACATTTATGCCAACACTCTAGATTCCAAGGCCTGAAATGAAGCTGTCGTAAAGAAAACATAGCAGCTATGGCCACTAATATCTACTCTGCCGTTTTCATAGCTACAGCCAGCAGGAAAGTAAGTTTTAAAAGAAATCTAAGAGTAAGAAAAAAATTCAAAGGTAGATGTAAGAACGACAGTGAAGCAAATGCCAACAAAACAGAAATATTGTATAAATCAGTGGTTCTCAACCTGGGGTCCCCAAATGTTTTTTGCCTTCAACTCCCAGAAGTCCTAACAGCTGGTAAACTGACTGGGATTTCTGGGAGTTGTAGGCCAAAAACATCTGGGGACCCCAGGTTGAGAACCACTGGTATAAATGGAAGAGTGTTTACAGGCAGAGGAGTCTTTCATATCTCCCCTCTAGATACTGTACGATCCCTGTACCAGAAATCCATGTATTCCCCTATGTACCTAGGGCCTCTTGCAGAAGCTACAGTCTCTTCTCAATATGTCAATTGTTTGCCCCATTGAAAATAATAGGGTTCTCTACTATCCACAATTTTGTGTATTCATACAAAGTCTCAGCATGTATATTTTGGGGATACAGGGGTTGTACTGTAATTGCCATAAGTCCAACACGGAGGCAGCAGAACAATGAAAATGAGGTTGTTGACTGTGTTGGGAGCAGCAGGGCAGATGGCAATGAAGCACTGTGACAAAGGGGACATAAAGGTCTACATGGGACCAGCTTCAAATCCAAGGTTAGTTATTGGCTCAACTTGGCAGGACCAAGAGAATCAACTGAAACTGGAGAAACATCTTTGTATTTTTTTTAGAGAACGGAGGCTTGGTAGTAAAATAAGAACATACAGTACTTGTTTTAAGGGCTTAGACAGCTTTTATAAAATGGAGGCGGAAAAGAGAAGGAGGGGGAGTTTTTTATGACTTCCCTAGTTGCTAGCTGTCTTACTGGAAATAAATATTTCCTTCGACTATAGAAGTCAACACTAAGCTTTTGTAATGTCCAGACAGATCCTCAGCATATGAGCTCCAGAGTATTCAGGCAGGCCAAGAGGGTGGATATACTGGGGGCTCTGAAGTCTCTGTGAAGGACAGAATAACCAAACGCTGTCACAAAAATCCTGAGTCTGACAGTGATGCATTTCGGCACAGAAGAAATAAAGCAGGGCTGAGTCAACTGACCTCCGCTGGCAATGAGAACCAGGGAAATTAATGACTCGGAGGAAAACTTGGCCTTTGTTCCAAAAAGGCTTTAGAAGTCAATGCAGAAGCATCTTACAACCAAACCAAAACTTGACAGGTAGCCAGTAAGGCTAGGCCAAGCTTGGGCAGGAAGAGAAGGAAAGAGGGGGGCATGCGGCTGAGCCAAAAATAAAACAGCCTGGGATTGCCAAATGCACAAAAGCATTACAAGGATCTATTTGTGAGGCCACAAAAAGCCCAGCTCAAAATCTCTGCGTAGGGAAAGGTTTCATTCAGGAAATATTTCTCTGATGTTGAGATGGCTGACCTCACCACATAGTCCAAGGGCACGGCTATGACAGCACCAGCACAATTCCCCGACAGAAGGGAAGTTTGCGGTGCATGGAAACCAGTAACCTTGTGCCAAAGACATACATTACACACTTGTGAATTACTTCCAAAAATCTTTCCAATGCATATTATGAGCAAGACAAAGTGATTAAAGGGAGTAGAGTGAACAAATAAGCCATCTTAAGAGAGAAGTGATGTTACTGGTACTCATCTCTATATACTGGCTCTGATATTAGCATACTGGTACTCAGCTCTATACACACTGAGTACTCCTTGGCATGTTGGACCCCCATGCTATTTACCTGATTTACCATATGTTCTCCTTTTCCTGCACATATCTCTTTTTCAAAGTGAAAATTTCTCTCCAAGCAGATTTTAAAATATCTGAGACTTGTATTGCTGATGGCTTTTTCAAATGTCAGCTACTGCTTCACCTCCTAATTACTGTCTCACTGCCTCCACTCTGAGTTCTACGAGGAGGAAGGACAGAGGCCGGCCCATGGAGCGAGACCTCAACCTGAGGATGAAGGGTCAGGGAAGAGACAGGCCCAGGACAGAAGTCGGCGAAACAGCCAAGTGAGACAGCTGCAGGAACCTCTAGCTAAAAGGGGACGATGGAATAGGGTGGAGTGAATGGGCGACTGTTGGAAGAAAAGGGAAGCAGAACTGCTATTATGTAAATACAATGATGATTAGTAGGAATTTCCAACAGCAATTACTACATCTTACGTAGAATGTGTGTTTAAAGTGGGAGTCATCGTAGCACTTAATGGTTTGAACTAGTCATTTGGTAAATGTGTCCTCTTTTGTAACTTTAACAACAGGGCCTACCCTATATGCTCAAGTTTAGAAATTATAATCTTACCCTATATACCAGTGGTTCCCAATCTGTGGTCTGTGGACCACCACTGGTCCGCAAGAACTAAAATATCATCCGCGGCCTTACCGTTATTACACCATTGTAATGATAACCCTTTTATAGTGCCAAGGCTTATTAAATATCGTTTTCTGTGGGCGAGCAAATGGCAACTACTGGATGACATATGTTCTGTATCAGGAACTAGAGCTGATTTGGTCTATCCAATACGATTTTCTGAATCACTATCCCAAAAAATCAAATGAAATCTAAGGCTGACCAAAAACTGATTTGCAACCCTTTTGGTACTAACATTGGAGAGTGGTCCCTGATCAAAATGATCCTTGGTCAAGTGGTCCCTGGTCAAAAAAAGGTTGGGAACCACTACTATATACTCATGTTTAAGTTTAGACATTTTAAACCTGGGTCGACTTATCCATGGGTCAAAGAGAGTACTCTTACAAAAGAAAACAAAAATAGGAACCATCCTCATCTCTGTGTAAAGTGACAAAAGATGACATTTTAGTCTATTCCAGAAGAAGTTTAAAAAAGGACTGCCCCCCTCTATTCTCTCCCCTATGGTGCTGCTTCTGGCTTTTTCTGAATGCTTGGATAAGGAAATGGCAGCAATGACCAGAGGCATGTCCTCTTGAGCCACCATTGGTGGTTTCCCTTCTTCATGGAATGACCCTAAACTTATCCTACCTTATACAAATCCAATTTTTTGGCCCTAAAATATGCCCTCTACTTACTCATAAGATCAACTTACACATGGGTATATATGGTAAATACCACAACGGCACAAGATGCTGTCTAATATCAGAAGCTAAGCAGTGTCAACTCTAGTTAATACTTCAATGGGAGACTGCTGGTGATAGGTTTGCCTTAGGGTCACCATAGGTTGGAGATTACTTGAAGGTACATAGCAACATACCCAGCCTAAGTTAGAAAATGGTTCCTTATTCCTGTTTCAATCTGTTGTCTTTCTGGAAAGTGTATTGTGGCATTGTATGTCTTTGCCGAAACACCCTAAGGCTTCAGATCCCAACTGATCTTGAAAGCCAAATGGCTAGTTCTGGTTAGCCTTTGCATGGGAGGCAAGAAACAAATATCAAATGTTGAAGATGTTTGAGAGAAAGGAATGAGCAATTGATAATTTGGACAATGGAAAAGGAAACTGGGTGAAGGGATACTGAGACTGGCAAGATGTGCGCTCCTTTAATCCTTCAGAAGAGAAAGAAGCCATTCATGGAGGACACTGCTATCAGATTAGACATGATGACCATGTATTGCCTCCAGGATCAGAAGGGGAAGGTCTCTATGTAACAATTTTAAGAAAACAGAAGGGGACGGAACTCTTCTGTAAGACATTGCCCATAGTTTATTTCCACAGCTTGGTCTTCAGAGTCTTACCTTTGCATATTTTTAGTTACCATCTCTAAAGGTCACCGTGCACTCTTGCCTTGCTCGTGGGCTTCACAAATTCAAAGTGTCGATTTTAAGTGAGGGCCGTCAATTTAGGACTCTCGTTCTCTGATTAGAAATGTAATTTCTTTTGGCAGAGAAAAGGAATATTTTTAGGGGGGAAGCTGCAATATTAGCTTCCTTTTGCAAATTGAAAGGCACTTTCCGAATCTAGGAATACGACAAATTATATGCATAACATGGTTTGGCATAAAATTACCATGTTTAGTATTCTGAAAGTATATTTTATTTAGAAAATAATTACAAATTGAACTTACTTTTTAATATGTTCTCTCTATATAGATGGAGCAATAAGGTCCTAAACTGTAAGAAATGCCTGAAAGCTTAGGAAGTAATTCTGTTTTGCAAGTTAATGAGGAAAAAGAGGAGGAAAAATGAGAATGGAAGAATTATCAACATTAATAAAACAAAACGAATTCTGTTTCTTCTAGTCCTCCATAATGAAAAATGAACAAAAAAGAAAGAAAGAAACCGGGACCAGGAAATACAATAATCTGATAATAGCTATCAGTGTTACCACTACTATGGTACTTAATATCTGGGAAGAGAATCCCCCCAGTGCAAGATATTGATACTATATTGTACTGTAATTTGGATGTTTTATGTTCACGTTCTCTATGTTACTTATAATTTTTGATAGATTATGTTTTATTTAATTTATAGTGTTATGTTTAAGTTGTTCTTTATGTTATTCTGGGTCATTATATTGGTACTTATTGTTATTGAGGCATTGAATGTTTACCATTTTGTTTGTTGGAATCCGCCCTGAGTTTCCCAGAGGAGATAGGACGGGAATATAAATAAATTATTATTATTATTTTTATTATTATTATTATTGTCCATTGACTACACTTTATTTCCTGAAAATTCAATATAGACTGGCATCCACTAGCTCTCTTACTAACATTATGTTGACTGACCCTGCTATACATAATCTTAGGTTGCATATAAATTGTAGAGGAGCCCCCTGTGGCACAGCGGTTTAAACCGCTGAGCTGCTGAACATGCTGACCGAAAGGTTGGCAGTTTGAATCCTGGGAATGGGGTGAGCTCCCGCTGTTAGCCCCAGCTTCTGCCAACCTAGCAATTCTAAAACATGCAAATGTGAGTAGGCCAATGGGTACTACTTCAGCAGGAAGGTAATGGCATTCCATGTCATCATGCCAGCTACATGACCTTGGAGGTGTCTACAGACAATGCCAGCTCTTGGGCTTAGAAAGGGAGATGAGCACCACAACCCAGAGTCAGACACATCTAGACTTAATGTCAAGGGGAAACCTTTACCTTTACATTGTAGAATGAATGCGGCCTGACACCACTTGAACTGCCATGGCTCAATGCTATGAAATCCTAGGAGCTGTAGTTTGGTGAGGCACCAGCACTCTTTGGTAGGGAAGGTTAAAGGTCTTTTAAAACTGCAGAACTCAGGATTGCATAGCATTGAGCCATGGCAGTGTAGATGCATCATTTCATATAAATCTATCTACTATCTCCCTTTTTAAAAGAAAATATTCCATAATATATTTTTTCTTTAATTTTTAAGGGAATGTACGGTGGGGGGACGGGGACCTATTTCTCCCATATTTTCCCAATTTCTATTTTAATTCCTTGTTTCTACTTCCAATGGCCCTTTATCTTTAAAACAGATGTAGACCAGATAGCCATTCAGAGAAAGACTTCAAACTGATGCACACTTTATGGAAACCCTTCAAACACAGGACTGTTTTTGGGAAGTAAGACACATAGCTAGCAGATACGCATATATAAATAAACTATTCATAAAGAATCCAGTTTAGATTCCAGCAACAGCGATCCAGATGACCCACGAAAGCTCATGACTAATGACCGAGTTTCATAGCCATTACTCATGGTTCAGCATCTCATACTTAGAGTTACGCTGCCTTTGTCCATTTTTAATTACCATCTGTAAAAGCTAGCAATATTTTGATTCTCCTTTAATTATGGGAAAACCTATTTTGCAATCATTTTATCTTTCCAGTGTAACATCATTTTGTTGCAATTAATTCCTTATCCATGTTTATCCAGGGGTAAATCCCAATGAGCTCCACTAGACATATGCTCAGGTAAGCATACATAGGATTGCAGCCAAAGTCAATTAAGTATTAAACAAAGTACTTCCTTCTGCTCCCTCTATATTTATTGGATGATTCCAAAGTTCTATTGTTTTGGGAAAGCACACTTTACCTCCTTCTCCTCCACTCAGATTTAGCTGCCTTGCTTTGCAATCTGCCACGGCCTGAAGTTAGGACTTTCCTATCTGAGCCCAACACATTATCCATTCCTTTATCTACTAGCATTCCTCAGAAAAGAGTTTCCAAAGTACAATTGCTTCGTAACTGCTGCACTGCCAGTTATACCAGTGACAGAATGACAGCGTACAAATGCTAGTAATAAATGCTAATAAAATAATAAAGAGGCAGTTCTGCAATATAACGAACATTAGAGTGAGATTTCTCCATTGAAACCCATAAAGGAGGTCTAATGCTCCCATTTCCATATGCAAATTTTCACCACAATCATTAAACGGATGTTACTAAATACAGCTGTAAGTAGATTTAGTCTCCCGCCCCCACCCCATATATTGATTCACATCACTGTGACTTTTCAAAAGGCCATTCTCATTGCCAACGTAATTACAGTTTTAAAGCTATGTTATGATAGTATGCATTTTTGCCTTAGCAATTTAGAATAAAGTTTAAATTCTGTGGTAGAATCTACACTTTTCCTGTTCTTGCTTTAAAAGACCTCTGGTTCTCTGAGATCTGAGCATTAGGAAGAACTTTCTGACTGTGAGAGCTGAGAGGAGACATGATAGCCATGTATAAATATGTGAGAGGAAGTCATAGGGAAGAGGGAGCAAGCTTGTTTTCTGCTGCCCTGGAGACTAGGACGTGGAACAATGGCTTCAAACTACAGGAAAGGAGATTCCATCTGAACATTAGGAAGAACTTCCTGACTGTGAGAGCCATTCAGTAGTGGAACTCTCTGCCCTGGAGTGTGGTGGAGGCTCCAGGATCCTTCTTGGGAAGCTTTTAAACAGAGGCTTGATGGCTATCTGTCGGTACTTTGAATGCCGTTTTCTTGCTTCTTGGCAGGGGGTTGGACTGGATTGTCCATGAGATCTCTTCCAACTCTATGATTCTAGGTGTGATTGGATACATTCTATCTATAACTTCTACAGCAATGGTGCCCAACCTTTGATCATCCAGATGTTTTGGATTCCAGTTCCCAGAATTCCTGGCCATTAGGCAAGTTGACTAGAGCTTCTGGGAGTTGGAGCCCCAAACACCTGGAGGACCAACGTTGGACACCACTGTTCCACAGTATGAAATAGTATTTATTTTCTTATACTCATGTAGTTGAGTTGTACACTCTATGAACAGCAACTGCATACAGTGCTATTAAATTGCATACAAAAGCAAAAAGAGTACACAAGTGGGGACAACTCCATATACAGTTGTTCTTGTGGCAAATTCTCTAAGATAATGAAAGCAATTGTCAAGTCAATTGCATGCTTTGATTGTTGGAGCCAAGTGAGTCAACCTGAGCAGATGGGTCAAATAACACAAACTCACCTCCATCTCAATATAAGTAGTCCACCCAATGTACAAGTAATGCCTCCACCTTCTTAACTAAACAGATGACAGTACTGGTATGCGGCAGGTACTGGCGTGTTCAGTAGACTCTCCTCTACAGTTCCATTTCGGCAGGAAGCCTTAGCATTTAACAGTTTTGTTGTTAAAGTGCGAGGTATGGAACCCTGCATAGACAGTCAGTCAATGCAACTTAAGTAACATGCAGTCATTGAATTCTTGACAGCAGAAGGTGTCACTTCAACATCTTTAAACTTACTTGCCCAACGATGCACAGTACTCACATCAGCACAATCACCATAAACAGCTTGTATTCTCTGATTAATCTCCTTTGGGGTGGCACCTTCTGCTGTCAAGAATTCAATGACTGCACGTTGCTTAAGTCGCATTGACCAACCGCCTGTGCAGGGTTCCATACTTCGCACTTTAACAACACTACCGTTCAGTGCTAAGGCTTCCTGCCAAATGGAACTGTAGAGGAGAGTCTACTGAACAAGCTAGTACCTGCCGCATACGAGTACTGCCATCTGTTGAGGAGTTACAAAGGTGGAGGCATTACTTTTCATTCAATTCTTGTATGTCCTGTTCTTCAAGAGAAGTGCTGCTTCCAGCCACTGACTTGGCACAAGAAGAACTACAGGTTATTCCAGTGGTTTTAATGTGTGGACAGGTGGATCAAGACTATCCGGTGATCTCACATCAAAAAGACCAACCATTGTGTTTTCCAAGCAGAAGCAGTTCCCTAGCAGATGCTTCCTGGTGATGACGCTTTTGGTGATCACATGGCTGGGCACTCTGTTGGCACTTCATCACAATCTATGTCACCAGCAAAACTGTGCCAGGAAGTGCTTCTGGCTAGTAAAATAGCAGTGGCATATCCCTGCAGGATAGGGCATTCGTTCCAATGTGCTGACTGCCCAGGTAACCATATGGTGCTCCCAAGGTGTATCTGGAACAGCTCTGGAACAAGCTTCTCTTGATATTTCTCCTGGTGTAAACACAACCTATGACTCTGCAAAGCAGTTTAGGAGCTAGGCACAAGAACCAGGTAAATACAAAGCTGCATAAGCTTGCAAATGTTCCTGAGCTAGTGGCCAGGAGAACATGGAGCATTAAGCGGGATTTATCTTATAAACTGCTATATCGTCAAATACAGTACCAACTAAGGAAGTCTGCTTAAATTGACAGTTCTAACCTCTATGAACAATATGAAGTCAATCTAGGAGACTTGCTGAAGCTAGTAAGCAAGTCTGTCTGCTTTTGTCCTTTTCCCTCTCTTCTTGTGTCTGCCACACTGGACATCACAGAAGATGTTTTTTGGCAAGGAGGAACTGAGAAATAACCAAAAAAAGGGGGAAGATTTTATGGAAGGCTTCGTATTTTAATCTGTCAGAGTTTTTGAATGGAATTTTAAAATAATAACTATCATGCCAAGAGGGAGAATGGAAAAATATTATAATAGGAAGGAAGAACATAACCCAAAGAATGGAAAGTCACTACAAAGCAATAGGTGGGAGGATGGAATGGCATAGTCAGGTACAATCACTGCTCTGATATTAGGAAATATTGCATTTGTTTATGTGTATATACATGTGTAAAGATTTTTATTGTTGTTCTTTCTGATAAATATGCAAATTTTAAAATACTATACAAAAGAAATAACTAGGAAATGCCAGAGTGCATGGACCACTGTCCATGTCAATTGCTTAAGGGCATTAAGAGCTCATGCTTCTAAATGCCTAAACCAAGCCTCTACCTTTATTTTAATGCATGATTTCTCTCATAATAATTAAGTTAATTGAACAACATTTACCCAAATGGTTTCACAGAAGAGGGAGTGCTTAAAATACGTACTAGCAAGTACTAGCGACTAGTTTTAATGCCAATGGGTAGTTTCGGGATGATCGAGACTATTCATTTAAGTAGAGCACATTCTGCTTTATGAGGCAGGCATGAGACTGAAACAGACAAGCAACTTTAATGTGGTGGAAAGAAAAGACGTGGCAGGTTGGTGGAGGGGGGTGTGGTGGTGGAGAAGCAGCAGGGACAGCTGCAGACAGAATAAGCTAACTAGCATGAGAAATTAGCCATTTGGTGCCAGGGATGTTGCTAGCTTTCTGCATTTCAATTACGGCTGAGGCTGAACTGGGGAAAACATGTAATCGAAATGATAAGATAAATTTATAGATTTTGCTTGCTCTACCTATACAAACAGATTATACAACTTTCATAGCTCTAATAGGCACCTGCTGATAACATGCTAAAGGGCTCCCATTTACCTACCCCCTTCAAGTTGTCTGGTACCTTTAGAGTCCTACTGAAATTAAATGATGCCAACACAGGCTAGCATCATGAGAAGATGTTTATTTATTTATTTATCAGAGCAAACCAAGGGTACAGTTGTACTGTATTTAAAAAACACAAAGTTTAAAAAACTTGGCATTATACTAAATGTCCTTTGAATGCAATATTCCTGCTTCTTGGCAGGGGGTTGGACTGGATGGCCCACAAGGTCTCTTCCAACTCTTTGATTCTATGATTCTATGATTCTATGACCAGTAGCTGGCTACTTGGAGTGCATCTGGTGTTGCTATAAGGAGGTCCTCCATTGTGCATGTGTCAGGGCTCAGGCTGCACTGTAGTAAGTGGTCTGTGTTTGCTCTTCTCCACACTAACATGTCGTGGACTCCACTTTGTGGCCCCATTTCTTAAGATTGGTTTTGTATCTCATGGCACCAGAGTGCAGTCTGTTTAGTGTCTTCCAAGTCACCCAGTCTTCTGTGTGCCCAGGGAGGAGTCCCTCATCTGGTACCAGCCATGGGTTGAGGTTCTGGGTTTTAGCCTGTCATTTTTGGACTCTCACTTGCTGAGGTGTTCCTGCAAGTATCTCTGTAGATCTTAGAAAACTATTTCTTGATTTAAAGCATTTGCATGCTGGCTGATATCCAAAAAGGGGATGGGCCGGAGATGTCATTGCCTTGGTCCTTTCATTATTGGCTGAAACTTCCAGGCGGATGTTAGGTGGTACAATACCACCTAAACCAGGGGTCCTCAAACTTTTTAAACAGAGGTCCAGGTCACAGAGGGCAGGATTATAATTTGAAAAAAAAATGCTTTTGGCTGATGAGATAGGATTGTTGTTGTTGTTGTTGTTGTTGCGTGCTTTCAAGTCATTACAGACTTAGGTTGACCCTGAGTGAGGGCCGGGTAAATGACCTTGGAGGGCCGCATCCAGCCCTTGGGCCTTAGTTTGAGGACCCCTGGCCTAAACAGTATAATTTCTCCAGTAGTGTAAGAAGAGATCAAAACCTGATAGACTGAGGCAGTGGTTTGATAACTCTCTGGCTATGTGAGGTGCTGGACTTCCATTAGAAAACTGACCATGACAATTTGTTTTAAAATATACATGGCTCAACTGAAAACAATCTTGCTCTCCCAGTATCATTTCTGATAAGCACTACCATCAACTATTAGTACCTTTTATAAGGATACAGAGTGAGAGGATAAGAGGAAGAGCAGAGGCAAGTAAATGATGTAGTCAGAACTAACCTTGGGAGATTTACAGTTTAACTCGCACAGCTAGAAAGGATTTAAAGCACAGCACAACATGGGACAAATTAAAAATACTGCTGCTATAAAAACTAACAAATGTTTGACATTTGGAACTAAATGGACAAATCCAATGATTTAAATTATTTAAAAAACATTTAACAAAACCAAATGTAATTGCAAGGAATTTTTTTTGGAAGGGTGGTCTATTTTACATAAAATCTCAATAAAATTTTAGCTGTGACATAAAGGTTAGCCTCTTTCATGCCACAATGAATTAAATCACAATTATAGAGCTGGTAATCCAGTCTTATCACGATTTCGAATCAGAGGGGCTCTGAAATTGTAGCCAAACTCAGTGGGACTGCAAATGCAAAGATGTGGAAAGCTAAAAAACACACTAGTTCAATTTATGTGAGTGCTCAAAACCTGACCACCATAATAGCCCACCTGAATTCAGTTTCTATGTTCTCTCAGATTCTGCAATGTTCTATGGTTGTGAAGTATAGCTCATATGAAATGTGTACATTCTTCCCATCCAGCTCTGATAAGAAAGGCAGTCAATCCTTCACTTGGGAAGATGGTTGTCCAACATTTCTTCAAACACCAGTTTTTTTGTTTGGTCCCGTCCCCCGTCCCCCCGGTGTCAGGAGGGACTTGCTTCTGGTGTGAATTGGAGGTCTGCAAGGACATTGCCCAGAGGATGCCCAGATGTTTGATGTTTTAACATCCTTGTGAGAGGCTATTCTCATGTCCCTGCATGGAGAGCTGGAGCTGACAGACAGAGCTCAACCCGCTCTCCCCTGATTCGAACCACTGACGTAATGGTCAGCAGTCCTGCTAGCACAAGGGCTTAACCCATTATGCCACTGGGGGCTCCAGTTATGGCAATGCTATGATCAATAAGATGCTAAAAGAAAAATAGGTAAAGTTCTACAAATAGCCATCCTTTGCTGACTCTAAGCTCCAGCCATCATCTCCTAGGAAGCATGAGTTCCAAGAGTAAACAGAAATAAACAGGGAGTCTTTGTTATCCCATGTTGTGATATATGGTGAACATTACATCAGAGGTAGAACTTGGAAAAAATCATTTTTATCCCACAAGTACTGGTTGGATTCTGGGGGCTGGTTGTTGTTGTTGGCTTTCAAATCATTTCTAACTTATAGTGATCTAATGGCAATCAGCCAGGAAATCAGAAGGTGTTTACTTCTTGGGAGGAGAGCAATGACCGATCTCAATAAAATAGTGAAAAGTAGAGACATCACACTGGCAACGATGATCCACATAGACAGGAAAGCTTAGAGAAGACAATGATGCTGGGGAAAATGGAAGGAAAAAGGAAGAGGGGCCGACCAAGGGCGACCAAGGGCAAGATGGATGGATGGGATCATTGAAGTGACTGGCTTGACTCTGAAGGAGCTGGAAGTGACTGAATGAATAAACAACAAATGGCAATGTATCATGGGTTTTCTTGTATCACCATAAGTCAGAAACACACTAAAGGCACATTTGCCATCCAAAACAGTCTATTCCGCTGTGGAATACCCCTTACAGCCATGGAGTTCCTTCTAATCAGAACCACTTTTTTCCAATTTGAATTAACAGGTTCAGGTCCTATTTTCTGGAACAGCAGAAAACCAGTTCACGCTATCTTTCATACGACAGAACAGATACTATATTTATTTATTTACTTACTATATTTATATCCCACCCTTCTCACCCTGAAGGGGACTCAGAGCGGCTTACAAATTGGCAACAATATAAATATCTATCCATCTATCTATATCAATATCCAGTAATTCCTTTGGTCTAATCCAGTCAAGACTAACAACTAGATTTAAATCTTTTTTATTCTCCAGGTGTGTTAGTGGAGGATGATAGGAATTGTAGTCCACAACATCTGGAAAGCACCAGGTTGAGGAAGGCTTGCTTTGTTTCTAGAAAAATATTAACCAAAAATAAAACCACACTTGGGATGGTAGTACTGACAATACCAATGAATAATATCACAGGGGACCTCATTACCAAAGCTATGCCTCATGCTCCCAGTGGACTTGAAGAGGTCAAAATCATAAAGAGGGGTCGTTTAGGGCAAAATTTAAACCAAGTAAGGCAGGCTTGGGATATCTCAGAGTTCTGTGTATTGATTGAACATTTGTCATGCTGTCTTCAAAGCAGTTAACCCAAGCCAAATGCTGTCCCACTCCCCTGTATCATCTCTTGCCAAGGGCGAGGTCTGTGACTTCTCAACACGGGTTAATAAATCTCCATTAGCAGTAAAAATGAAATTATAAGCCCTCTCTGCAATGGATACAGACTTGGAGGACTACAGGCTTGACATTTCAGCAACTCGGTGGTAACTGCTTAAATAACAGTTCTTTAATGGGTTTCATTTTCACTTGAAGCTGATGAAAATTCTATTTTATCTCCCAAGTTTTCATTTTTTATAATGTTTCTGCAATAACCAAGATCAATATGATCACTTTTTATGGTCATTGTAACGAGAGGTTTCTGGGTTAAAGGGAGTATGGAGGAATGGGAGAATAGGCAAGGGAGTAATTTTTGTGCTATCTCCCAGTGACTGCTCATCCAAGTAATTGACTGTTATAAGCTCTGGAGGTGCAGACAAAGAACGCAAACCATCCATTAAGCCACAGGTCTTTCCTCTTGTCCCCCACCACTTATAGGTCAAGTTTTTCCAATCTCCATCTCCTTGATCATGACCCTGAATGTACTTTCCTTGTATGATGATAGCTCATCAAAATGACAGATGAGTTCCAGGGGTTGTGTCTACCTATGAAAAAAAGAAGAATCCAGTCTTGGATAGATAGATAGATAGATAGATAGATAGATAGATAGATAGATAGATAGACAGACAGACAGACAGACAGACAGACAGACAGACAGACAGACAGACAGACACTGCTCAACTTCCAATTGGAAAGGAAGTAAGGAGAAAAAGAGAGAAAGTGTTTCTGGGTTACATAAGAAAAAGCCAAAATATGTCCTAAGAAAAAGTACAGTAGAGTCTCGCTTATCCAACATAAACTAGCCAGCAGAACATTGGATAAGCAAAAATGTTGGATAATAAGGAGAGCTTAAGGAAAAGCCTATTAAACGTCAAATTATGTTATGATTTTACAAACTAAGCACCAAAACATCATGTTTTACAACAAATCGACAGAAAAACAGTTCAGTACATGGTAACGTTATGTAGTAATTACTGCTTTTACTAATTTAGCACCAAAACAGACAAAGATTATTTATCTTGCATATTTGTATCCCGTCCTTCTCACTCCCAAAGAAGTCTCAGGGCGGCTTCACAACAGGCATTCATTCTATGCCAACAACAGTAATAAATGATAAAAGCAATTAAAACAATGTGTTAATGCTTTAAAATTACTGAAATATTGTTTAAATCATGCAGGTTTGATAGTCCAGGTCAGTTCATTGTCGTTCACACAAATTGGATCTCATTCTAAATAGCTGCCCCTACTGTTTGAACACTTTGTCCCATAACCAGGTTTTGAGTTTCATTCTAAAGAACAAGAGAGAGTGGGCCAATCTAATGTCACTAGGTAGAGAGTTCCACAGGAGAGGGGGCACCACTGAGAAGGTCCTGCCTCTCATCTCCACCAGTCGCATTCGTGAGGATACTGGGACCGAGAGCAGAGCCTCTCCCATCAATCTTAGACTTCGCGATGGTTCATAGCAGGAGATATGTTTAGACAGGTAAGCTGGGCCAGAATCGTTTACTCAGTATTGCATCACCTGACTTCTGTTGGGAAGTAGAAGCCAATAATGAAAGGACCAAGTCAGCAACATCTCTGGCCCATCCTCTGTTTGGATATCAGCCAGCACGCCAATGTCTTAAATCAAGAAATAACTTTCTAAGATCTCCAGAGATACTCACAGGAACACCTCGGCAAGCGAGAATCCAAAAGTGGCAGGCTAAAACCTGGAACCTCAAGCCATGGCTGATACCAAATGAGAGACTCCCTCCTGGGCATACAGAAGACTGGGTGACTTGGAAAGTGCTGAACAGACTGGACTCTGGCACCATGAGATGCAAAGCCAATCTTAAGAAATGGGGCCACAAAGTAGAGTCCACGACATGCGAGTGTGGAGAAGAGCAAACCAAAGACCACCGATTACAATGCACCCTGAGCCCTGCCACATGCACAGTGGAGGACCTCCTTATAGCAACACCAAAGGCGCTCCAAGTGGCCAGCTACTGGTCAAAGGGCATTTAGGATAATGCCAAGTTTTTAACTTTGTTTGTGTTTTCAAATACATTACAATTTTACCCTCAAATAGCTTTTGACACGATAAATAAAATAAACCCATCGATACCTCAGTCCTCTACTCAGTTCCTAGAAAGCATTTAAAATATACTGTAACACAGGGGTCCTCAAACTTTTTAAACAGAGGGCCAGATCACAGTCCCTCAAACTGTTGGAGGGCTGGATTATAATTTGAAAATACTACGAATGAATTCCTATGCACACTGCACATATCTTATTTGTAGCGCAAAAAACACAAAAAATACAATAATCAAAATCAAGAACAATTTAAAGAAATATAAATTTATTAGTATTTCAATGGGAAGAGTGGGCTTGCTTGAGATAGGATTGTTGATGCTGTTGTTGTGTGCTTTCAAGTAGTTTCAGACTTAGGTTGACCCTGAGCGAGGGCCAGGTAAATGACCCTGGAAGGCTGTATCCGGTCCTCGGGCCTTAGTTTGAGGACCCTTGCTGTAAAGCATAAGGCATAGTATAAATCACTCTTACAACAATATTTAAAGTATGACCTCTGTCCTCACAGGGTGGATACGTTCTTGGCTTCCACACAGATACACAAATCTGCATATAATAGTAAACCCTATTGAAATCAAGTCCTTCCAGCCCAAGAATAATCTAGAATCATGCTGCAGGATGTGGAAAATCAAACATCCATGCAAAGAGAAAACTCCTTTTCCAAAAGAGTGTTTTTTCTTTCTTTCTTTCTGACACAATGGAGTTGTTTGATAAAATGACTAGTTGTACCGAAGATATGAAACACTGAGAGTACCAATTTTGAGATTATTAAGGGAATAAAGCAATCTTTCCATTTGATTAGATTAGTATAGAACTATTACACATCTATTCCCAAGTATATGGAGCTATTGTATACTAAAAGGAAAGTCTTGCCAGTTCCCTTTCTCTCCTGTTTTAACGGTGACATGAGGTTACCTCTGAGTTGATAAGCACTGCATATTTCCATTCAAAGTCAGATTCAACCAAAGGAGAGAAAGGACAAAGAACTGTCCATTTCTAATCAAAAGAACATGCAGAGGAACACAAGTTTTTAAGTTCAACCCACACATTTCATAAGTAGCAAAATCACATCCTCTGCAATTGGCAGCACAGGCTGCAGATACAAGAAGCGGGAGATGGACTCGCTGGGGGAGGCGAGTGAAGGAAAATTCCACTATCACTATGCCGGCTGCAGCAAGATTTTCACATCTCATTAACGCCATAATGAAGGCTCAATCACAGATACAACAGTCTATAAAGACTGCCAAATTTATGAGCTGCACATGCAAGGTTCGATTCAAAAGGCTTGCTTCAGCCAAGATTTATCACGGTGCGCTTCGAAGGACCTTTTCAGCATGATACGGTACATGGAATATACATTAAGAACAAACCGAAAGCAATTTGCACATTTTCAGGGAGTTTCATTTGGGCAACCACAGGTCACACGCTAAAGGATTTTGACAAGCGGTGCTGAAGAATATGGAAATAACGCATGCCTCACTAAGAGCAAAGGAGGAAGCAGCTAGGAGCAGGGACACTGCGGGGGAAAGGGGCACGACTTGCCTTGAGGCCAAAAAGCAAAACAAAAAAGAGGTAATTTTAAAGGAAAGCTATCCAAGTAAGAACAGCAATGGCCTAAACCTCCTTGCTGTCTTCACTGCAGTTCACAAACTCTGGGACAAAACTACCCATTCACTGATACTACTTTTGAACATCTATTTTGCACAGAGCTTGGAAAGTTACCTTTTTAAAGTCATTTCTTCATTTTACTCTCCTCAACAAAAATTACTCTACCATGAGTGTTGGTGTGTTGAGTTACATGTCTTATCAATGTATGTCATAGCATATAACCTGAAAGATCTCACTCAAAATACCTCTAACAGAAAGCAACGGAAAACTTTGTGTTACTTCTGAGATATACATTATAGCTGTAAGTGCAACTATAATGCAGTTTGACAGCATTTTAAATGCTGTGTCTAAGCGATATGGACTTATGGAAGTTGTAGTTTTACAAAGTCTTTAGCGTCCTCTGCCTAAAAGTGCTGATGTCTCACCAAACTACAAATCCCATGATTCCATAGACTTGACCATTGTAGTTAAAATGGTGACAAAGTGCATTAATTCTGCAGTGTCGATCCACCTTGCTGTAAAAGATGGCTGTATTGATGGCATTGAATTGTTGCCAACACAGTGAACCACCCTGATTCCCCTTTGGGATTGAGAAGGGTGGTATACAAATACCACAAATAAAAAATAAACCCATTAATGTCTGTGCTTGTGACACGTTAATTCCAAATTCAAGACAAAATTTAAATTCAATGGATTTTTTAGGTGAACGGAGAAATTTGATATCTGGGGAAAAGTGAGGCTGGCATAAGGCTGTTATAAAAAACAGACAGATGCTTGAAATATACAGAGAAGACAACGTAGTGGCATTTACTACTTTGACATTATGGCAACGTAATTAATTTTCACTCTTCTTAATGGAACCTTTGTGATTCTGGAATTGGAGGTTCATGTTTTTAGGTTAGATATAATTTATTTGATTATGTAATTTTAGGTTAATGTTATAATTTGCTGTATGATGTTGGTTTGCTTTGAGATTTGGGTGGATTATTATTGTATTTGTGTTGTGACTGTTTTCAAGGCATTGAATGCCTTTATGTCTGTTTGCTGGAATCCTCCCTGAGTCCCCTTGGGGAGATAAGGGGTAATTTGAATGTAATAAATATTCCTGCTTCTTGGCAGGGGGTTGGACTGGATGGCCCATGAGGTCTCTTCCAACTCTTTGATTCTATGATTCTATTATTATTATTCAAGGCCAGAGATATGAAAAGGTGGTTCCAGAAGACTAGGGGACAAATGTCACTTATTGCACAAGTGTAGACAGGCTTCTGGGTCCATTTTAGTGCATTGTAAGCTAGCAAATCCTGGCCACTCCACAACTCCCAAAATTAAAATGTATGTAAGAGCCACATGATTGTACATCTTGCAATCAATAACCCCACAACCATTTCCTTTTTTAATTTTTCTCAACTCCTCCCAACCCTCTAGTGAAAAAAAAGCTGAGATTGATTGCCAAAGGTGAAATGATATCACTTTCAGTTTGCTAGTTACACATTGGGGCAACCAGTTGGGTGTAGGAGGAAGCAACCATTGGCCTCCACAAATTCCCCAATTGACTGAATCTGAAATTGGAGTAGAAAAGTTCTGCTACTTTGCCAACCTAGTTGATCCGCACTATAGGCATTATCTAAGAACTTATAGCAAAGCAAAGACCCATGTAGTCCAACAACCTGTTTTTCACAGAGCCATCAGGAAGTCCAGAGTGGGGTATTTTGCTGCCACTACACAAAAATGCTCAAAGGTATATCGATTTATGAATGTTCCCAAGAGAGGACAGCAGGAAATAGCTGTTCAAATGAAATGACAAATAACTTATTGTGAGGACAAACAGCCCAGGGCAGTACATGAGCTTGTAAATGTTCCAAAACATTCACACCAATACTATAATGAATCTTCTGAATGCAGAAGTATGTATACTGAAGTAACAACGAAACAGGCAGCACATTCAGGAGAGAACAGTAAAAAAAATCAGCCTAGGGCTTTACTAGTTCCTAGAAGTGAAACAAAATAATTTCTGTTCATTTTGTGGGCAGGAATGATTGGATGGAAGCCAATGGTTCCAAATTTCTGATTTCTTATCATTTTTCCTGATATTTTATAAGAATTGTAAACTGCCTAGCCTTAGGGGTGCTTTGCCTTTGTATTCCTGCATGGCAGGGGGTTGGACTGGATGGCCCTTATGGTCTCATCCAACTCTATGGTTGTAGAAAAATAAGGCGGGGTTAATTGTGTCACAGTGTCACTTCCAATGTGCCCAGATACATGGGTCCAACCCAAGGAAGGGTCTCTGGGGCAAAAAGGACCCTCTCCCATGCTGTTGTGCCACTCATTCTCCCTCCGTCTCCCACAAATCCCATCAATCTCAATTAATGTGATTAATACTACAGCCTTTGGGGAACTAGTCTTAAATTTTGTGAAAGTTCCTCACCCCTGATTTCATTGGCCTGCTCCACATGAGGTTGTACTGAAGTCTCTCATCCCATTTCAGATGAGAAGAACTTCCTGTCTGTGAGAGCTGTTCAGCAGTGAAACTCTCTGCCCTGGAGTGTAATGGAGGCTCCTTCTTTGGAGGCTTTTAAGCAGAGGCTGGGTGGTCATCTGTCAGAGGTGCTTTGAATGCAATTTTCCTGCTTCTTGGCAAGGGATTGGATTGGATGGCCCACGAGGTCTCTTCCAACTCTAGGATTCTATAACAAGACTTTTGGGCTGATGCAAATATTCTATTCTATTTATTTATTTACGACATTTATATGCCGCCCTTCTCACCCCGAAGGGGACTCAGAGCAGCTTACAAGATATATATTTTATTATTAGAATAGTACAATATCAGTATTATATATTACTATATTGTACTATACCATTATATTGTAATTATTATTATTATTACATGTAATATAAATATATAATTAGAATATCATATTATAATTATTAGTATTATGTTGTATTACATAATATTATAAATATTATATGTACATATGATATATTATATTATATTACATATTATTAGCATAGCACAGGAGACAAGATGGATTCTAACGTGAAGACTATCCACCATTACCCTCAGATAATACTTAATTTTGTTGACATACAGAGGTAAAAGTCCTCAGTGAACAACCATAGCTTCTATGCAATTGTTACTGGAAAATGTTCAATGACACCAGGAGAGTAACAGACGTGGGAAGGAATGGGGGCACAGTTAGTGACCTCCCTTCGTCACATGTTCACAAAATATGTTGATATAACAACTACACAGAATTCTGCATCACAACCAGTTAAAACATTTACATTTATACTTACTGAGATCTCGATCTTTCGTTAATATACACTCTTTGATCGACTCTGTTATCCCAAGGCTGGCCGCAGTAGGGAGAGGGCCTAGAAGTGACTCCAGGGCGGGTGGCCTTACAGAAATTTCTTTTTCTTGTGATTTGTCTTTATCTACAAGTTCACTGTAAAAGTCTTTGTTTAAATGATTTGCAGCTGCTTCCAGTTCTTCGTCTTCTCCTTCCTCCTCTCCAAATATACTCATGGTATTATCTTCCAAAGAATCTATAAAGAGGATCAAACCATTTCATCAAATAGGTTAGAACTGAGCCATAGTAAATGTTGTTAATAGGCCTTCTTAGGACTCCTACAAAACACTTCTGATCATAACTTTTTATCTAGTCTTAAGATCTATCAGCAGTTCATTAACCATTCTTGTCAAAAGAACAGAATTACAGAACTAGAAAGCTCAAAGCTCTGGCTCATTTTTCCACTCATTTTTTTTTTAAATAATAAATCATGAAAAGAAAAACCCCAGTAAGATTTCAATAAGAACTAAAAAGCATGTATCAGTAATTTTACAGTGTTCCTTGACATACTTCATCCTTAAGTACTTTCACTGAGTGTTATTAGCATAACTACTGATCAATACATAAGGGACCAGCTAGATATCCTGGTAATTCTGACATTTCTCGATTTATATGCCAATTTGGTTTTTAAATAAAGAACCAGTCACACACGGAGACTGGAAGGTGGGGTTAACCATGCTACTCACTTCCTCTCCTCCATTTGACAAATTCATTCTGGAAGTACGAACACACTCCAGCAGCTTCTCCACATGAGGCAGCCAATACAGAGAACCTGACATCCTTATTAAATCTCCATATTTTGAGATTTCATTATGGCATTTCAATAATAAAATATAACCCTACAAAGGCTAAGTGGTCTTCGGTTTTGAATGCTGTTTAAATCTTGTTTTAAAGAATGCTTTTACTCGGCTTTGTGGTGGATATCAAGAAGAGAAGTGCTTTAAATAGAGAAGTGAAAGCTAAAACAGATTGCCAAGGCCATCAGAAAGACAGATATCAGCTATTAGGTGAAAACATATATTCGGACAAATATATGGGCCTAGATTCATCTCCAAGATGGTGGTCCCCTCCAGAGCTTAGAAATGTTATCACTTTGAACTACACGCCTAGTGGTCATGCTGCATGTGGAATTCCTAGGATTTTGTTGTTAGCTGCCTTCAAGCATCGTCACATTTTCTAGCAAGTCATGTCTTCTCATGATGTGTCCGAAGTATAACAGCCTTGCAGAAGACTTGGCTTCTAGGGAAAGATCAAACCTGATTTCTTCTAGATTCCATTTATGTATCTTTTTAGCACTCACAGAATCCACACTATTCCTCTCCAGCACCACATCTCAAATGAGTTGCTTTTTTTCCCAATCAGCTTTTTCCCGCTGTTATCTTTTACAACTACAGTTATATAGAAATAGGGAAAATGATGGCAGGGACCATCCTAACTTTAATATTCACTGTTATTTCTTTATACTTCAGGATCCTGTCTAGTTCCTTCACAGCTGCCCTTTCAAGTCCTAGCCTTTTTCTGATTTCTTGACTGCAGTCTCCACTCTGATTAATGACTGAGCCAAGGTAAGGACTATTTAAATGTCTTCAATCATCTACTTTAAAGTTATGTAAATTGCTTGTCGTTATTATTTTTGTTTTCTTGATGTTCAATTTGAAAATTCCCTTTGGACTTTCTTCGTTGACTTTCTTCAATAATTTTTACAGGTCTTTGCTTGTTTCTGTTAATAGTATGGTGAGCTCTGCATATCTTAGACTGTTGAGGAGCGGCTTAAAAAGCTGGGCATGTTTAGCCTGAAGAAGAGAAGACTGAGAGGTGATATGATAGCCATGTACAAATAGGTGAGAGGAAGTCATAGGGAGGAGGGAGCAAGCTTGTTTTCTGCTGCCCTGGCGATTAGGACGCAGAACAATGGCTTCAAACTACATGAAAGGAGATTCCATCTGAACATGAGGAAGAACTTCCTGACTGTGAGAGCTGTTCAGCAGTGGAACTCTCTGCCCCGGAGTGTGGTGGAGACTCCTTCTTTGGAAGCTTTAAGCAGAGGCTGGATGGCCCTCTGTCGGGGGTGCTTTGAATGCAATATTCCTGCTTCTTGGCAGGGTTTTGGACTGGATGTCCCATGAGGTCTCCTCCAACTCTAGAATTCTATGATTCTATGATGTTTCTTCCTTGAAATTTCATGTCACTTAGTCCCAAATCTAATCCTGTTTTACATATTATATCTTTGGCATATCAATTAAATAGAAAAACCTTGAAAATTCAGCCATGCCTGACCCCCTCACCAATTGGAAACCATTCTATTTCTCTGTATTCTGCCGTAACTGTATCTTCTTGTTCTGAGTACAGGTTATGAATCAACACAATCAAATTTTTTGGCCTACCAATCTATAGTTTTTCATAGTCTATACATTTTTTTTCTGGTTTTCTATTTTTTGAAATTCTTTGGTAGGTTCAATTTTCAAGTGTATGTTTCCAATATGAGCTCTAGCGCTTCTTCCCTTCCTGAACCGATTTTAGAATTATATGACAAGGCGTCGGCCCCTGGAGCAGTGACAATCCCTAGCAACGCAAGTATCTCCAACAATTATCCAGGAAAGAAAGACACATTTAAGTCAATGGGTATAAATTTAGTGCAAGTCTTTGCCATATTAGAAAATGGTAAATGCTGATCCCCAATATGAGATTGCTCAAGATGTACAGCCTGGAAAACTCACAACAACTCACTGTACTGCTTTAGATGTTTCTGGATGTCAATTTTATTGACCTGAAGTAGCACAGCCCCCAGCGAACAATGATGTGGAATAGCAGCCTGATTATACCCGAAGGACTCTTTGCTCCTCATCTTGTTTTATACCAAAGCTTCTTAAACCTTTTTCCACTAGCAGCCCTTTCCACCTAAGCAAGCATTACATGGTCACAGGTATAGAAAAAAGGTATAAAAAAGTAAGCATTTACTGCCTATAAATCACCATTTGCAGGACTTGCTAAACAGGCTGATTTTCTTGTTTGTAGAGTATAGCTGAAACCTTTTCTGCAGAGTCCACTGTAAGCATTGCACATTTTTGCTAACAAGTTTATATAAATGGATGGCATTCAGAAATATTTTATTGTTTCCAAATTTTTGTGACCCCCCCCCCCCAATATTGAGCTAAGGAGACTTCATTTGGGGTCAAGACTCACAGTTTAAAAAACAGTGTTCTATACCATAATTGAAAGGATCTTTTTTTTCAGATTCTGGCAGGCTCAATCATAAAAATAGTGGGCATATATTGAAAAAAAAAAAGGTTTTTCCCCCCAGTACAACTCTCAGAACTCATAGAACCAGCTCAACCAGTTCCTGTACTGGAAATTGAAGCCCGAAAAGTAATGTTTCCAAACTCTAGTAGAAGCTATCCAAGGAAAATAGAATCCAACACAACAGGAGAGCTCAAGGACAGATTGCACTAGAAAATCCATTCCTTTTCATGTCATTCCGCCTGTGCTTTTGTAACCCACAAATGGATGACGTTCTTCACTACGGTCAAATCCGAGACATTTATACATTTGCAGTAAAATCATCAATTTTTAACGTATTCCTAGTGAATGAATTTTAAATAGACTTACCATCTTTATTGTAATTTGCATAAACTCCTTTTGCTTTTGGCCTGCTATTCTCTAATTCAATCTCTATTTCATCTTGGTAGCTTGTTATTTCACCTGCCGTAAATATAGAAAAGTGTCACCACCCCGCAGAGGAAACATGGCATAAATAAGAATGTTCTGTGAAATGCAGCCTTTTACCTTCTAATTCTTCCAGCTTTTTTGACAGTTCCTTCTCCAGCTAGGGGAAAAGGGAGGGGAAGACAGAGAAAGAAAAGAAGAAATGAGCAAAATAATTAAACTGTAAACTAAGAAGATTTATGAACCAAGTCTTAGGGAAGACATATCCTGCAGCAGGTCTGAAATGTTCAAAAACAACTGTTAGATTCCATGTGATCTCAGCAGATCAGGCCTGTATTCAGAGGAGTTCGCATTGAACAAGGTAGTCCTATGATCTCAGACAGGAGGAAAAGAGAAAAAACTAGATTTAACAATAGTGGTTGAAGCTTTCTGCTACCTAATTAGATACACACCTCAACCTGGCAGTTTGAAGAAAAACTCACAAATAGCCTTGGTGATATTCTCTGGGTAGATGCACTCCATTCTGAGATATACGATTTTAACTTGGCGAACTTTTTAATGTATATTTACAATTGTTTAATGATTTCACTGTATTTTATGCTATGTTTTATTGTGAATAGTGACCTGTTGGAAGCCGTCCTGAGTCCCTCTTTGGAGGTTGAGAAGGACGGGGCAAAAGTGTTCTAAATAAATAAATACAACCACAAAACAAACACCACAAAGTTGTACTAGTTGTTCTTGTCAGTATGAGTAACCTTTGCTTGGCACATGCTAATATGTAGACACAGACTTTACCAAAGGCCCTGGTGCATTTTCAATGAATGAGAATGTCACAGGAATCAAGAGGCCAAGATAGGATTGGCATTCTCCACTCACAGTAGGTTAGGAAGGCAGATGCACGCTTAATGTATGGAGTAATATAGGTAACATGAAGTTACTTGCTGAAGGCCACCCTCTGATTTTCACAGTTGAGTAAAGATCTAAATCTGGGTTTCTCAAATCCCAGCCTTTGGCCATTTGATTGCATCTCACAGCATTTAACAATTGGCATATATTATATGCACAACATATACTTTCACCCACTCCCTAGTTTTTTCTACTGATTTATTACTCTGGCTGGCATCATGTGCAGACTTGAATCTTGTTGGTTAATCCTAATTAGAGTAGATTCACTGAATCACTGATTTGCTAGGTCTTTTCTAGTCAGCACTAATAGTAGGGTCTAGGCTTCACTTGGCAGTAATTCTTAAAAGAATTTAGTAAAACTGGCAAGGAAGTTCTCCGCAACCATTGTTCATTCAGTCACAACACTGTCATACTGTAGTATGCCCTCCAACTACTCCAGTCCCAAAACAGTCCCAATTAATCCTTTGTCATTCCATTTTTCCCAACTGCTATTGAAATGTCTCAGATTTTCTCCTTCCACCCTTGGTCTTCAGCTTACTTTGATTGCTTCAAACTGAGTTCAAAGTGCAAAAGGAGCATCCTACTCATTATTGTAAATTCAGACAAAACGAAACTACTGCTATTTCTCCTAGCGTATGTGATCCTAGTCATTAAGAATTGTTGCCATCTTTAGAGAAAAATGGCATACCTATAAACAACTATTAGAAAAACAGAATAATGAATGGCATTTGAAAATACTAGAAGAGTTGCATGAATCTGAGGAGAATATGAGTTGGTTCCACTACATACAGATAAAAGAGGGTTTTAAAGAAGACAAAAAGAAAGGCTTTAACTCACAAGAAACAACCTGGGACTGTATAATGAAAAAAGGGGGAAAAGTTAATAAAAAATACTTTATCAGAACCTATTAGAATGGGACACAGAGAAGGAACTGATTAAAGGAAATATGATAAAATGATCAATAGACATAGGACACTCCATACTGTTAAAAGATTGGGAACAAATATGGAAGAAAAAACTATGATACACAAGATCTGTCAACATAATAGAAAATTGGTACAAAATGTTTTATCGCTGGCACCTTAAACCACAACAGCTAGCAAAGTATTATAAGAATTATGATAACCAAAGCTGGAAATGCGGGAAGGAACTTGGATCCTATTATCATTCATGGTAGGGCTATAAAATAACCAAAAAGTGCTGGAAAGCAATTCACAAACACACTCAAAACATTATGACAATAAAATTTGACTTGAAGCCCAAGTACTACTTGTTGAATATAATAGACTTTGAGATAGAAAAAAATAAAGATAAGGTTTTATTCTATCTGGCAACTGCGGTGCGGATAGTAATAGCACAGAAATGGAGAAAGAAAGAATCTCCAACAATTGAGGACTGGTTCATTAAAATAGCAGACTACATGAACATGGACACACTATCGCAGCTATTAAAAAGTCAGAACAAAACGAGCAAAACAGATTGGAAATAATTGAGAATGTATCTAAAGGAAAAAACAAAACTGAATAAGTAAAAGGGAGTGAATAATCTGAACAAAAGTAACCTGAAACAATTAGATAGCAAAACTTAAAGAATTAAGTGCAACATAGAAACAATACCTTTCTGTGGAATGGACTGGAAGACCCAATTCCCCAATTCCCCATCCTACCCCCCATTCTCCTACCCCCCACCTATAACTATCCATCGACCCTACCCCCACGACTGACCTATTATTATTATTTTTATTAAACATTTATTATTATTATTATTATTATTATTAAACATTTTTATTAAACTTTATTTGTACCCCGCTAGCATCTCCCGAAGGACTCGATGCGGCTTACAAAGGCCAAGGCCTCAACACACAATATAACAATACAAAACCTAAGGCAAATTAAAAACCATTAAAGCAATATAAACAACAAGCAATAAACAATACACTAAGACACAATAAAACTGGGCCGGGCCAGAGTAATGGGTACAGGATTAAAAGTGCTGATGTGACAGGTGGTATATAAGTGGTATATAAAACACTTCCTACTATCCCATTTTTCTACTTTCCTATATATCTGATATGTTCCCCCTCTTTTAAATGTACTTTGGAAAAGCCTTAATAAAAAGGATTAATCCAAAACAACAACAACAACAAAAGAATTGTTGCCATCTTGACCACATTTTGATGTTGCTTGAACACATGAAATTTCAGGTTTTATCTGTGAAATGTTGTGAGGTATGTGCCATCAGCTTGCGCAAAGCCACATGCTATCTCTGATAAAAATCAGCTCAGCGACAAAAGCAGCTGCATCGCCTACAAAGGGTCTTAGGTTCCATCATTGAGTTTATCTCTTTAAATCAGTGGTTCTTAACCTGTGAGCT
The DNA here is from genome assembly GCF_025583915.1 of Anolis sagrei ordinatus. NCBI lineage: Eukaryota > Metazoa > Chordata > Lepidosauria > Squamata > Anolidae > Anolis > Anolis sagrei. The sequence goes on along the minus strand of NW_026844366.1, from coordinate 15,634,282 downwards.
GTGGACCACCAGTGGGCAGCGAGTACAAAAATCTGGTCAGCGAGCTATTTTATTTTATTTCTGCTCCTTTCATGCTGCCTGCCATTCCTTCCCTGTCTCTGACCATGGCATATGTTCTGTAACAGAAATTAGAGCTGATGTGGCCTATCCAATGCAATTTTCTGAATCAGCACCCCAAACTGAATCTAAAGTGGACCAAAAACTGATTTGTAATCCTTTTGGTGCAAATGTTGGAGAGTGGTTCCTGATGAAATTGCTCCCTGGTCAAGAGGTCCCTGGTCAAAGCGGTCCCTGATCAAAGAGGTCCGTGGACAAGAGGTCCCTGGTCAAAGTGGTTCCTGGTCAAGTGGTCCTTGATCAAATTGCTCCCTGGACAAGAGGTCCCTGCTCAAAGGGGTTCCTGGTCAAACAAAGGTTGGGAACCACTGCTTTAAATGATCAAGCAGGGTGCATCTACAGTGTAGAAATAATACAGTTTGACATCACTTTAACAGCCATGGCTCAATGCTATGGAATCTGGGAATTGTAGTTTAGTGAGGCAGCAGGACTCTTGGGTAAAGAATGTTAAAGACCTTGTAAAACTACTCCTCCTATGATCCTATGACATTGAGCTGTGTCATAGGAGCATTAATTCTACAGTGCAGATGCACACTTAGTGGATGGTAGAAATAACCATTCTCAGTCTGAGTCCCTGGAGAGCCATGGCAAGTCAAATCAAACCAAACAGCATTTCTTTCCAAGGGAGATGAGACCAGCCTTTCATTTCAAGAGAGTGCAAATACAGGTCCGAAAATGTGCTTAAATTAGTTTAAATATTCTTTTTGCCTGTTTATAAAACCTTTTAATCTAAATATAAGATGCCCTGACTTCCATTTCTGGGAGAAAGAAGTGAGGCTGGATAAAATAAAATAAAATAAAAGTTGTTGTTGTTATTACCCCCCCCCCCCCCCCCCCTCTCTCTCTCTACAAAAGAGACTCAAAGCAGCTTAGATGGACAAATAATCTGAACTGCTACGAGGGAGCACGTTTCCTGTGCATACAGAATTCATCGTAACTCCCTGGAATAAATCTCCCTAATGCCCCCCGAGCATTGCATTGAAAAGTAAACTTCCCATCCAAAATGAGGAGAAACAAGCACATTTCGGCATGATGAAAACCTAACTGCTTCTATGTTCCAATCGGGAAACTATAACTGACTAGCCCTTGCATTTGATTATGTTTGTTGGCGATAAATGTCAGAGGGACAGCTATGTTTAATAGCCATCACAAACTAGCTGTTTATCAAAAGACCAACATTTAATTTGTGGCATTTATAGGATTTGATATTTAATGAGACTTCCAATTTGCAGAAGCTGGGCACAGGCACAAGTGCCACATCGCACTGCCTCCCATAACTGGCGAATGGAAAATTTCTCTCTCCATAAACATAGATGCAGCACATAAAGGGTAAGCAATTGATTTAATGGGATGACCTTGAATCCTGGTATTTTGAAGGCAAATAATTCCCCTCATTCCACTTTTCTTATGCAGTTTGTCTATGTATAAACAGTTATGCCTCCCTTAAATCAATTGCTTTCTCAAGCAAATCACCTGGATTCTTTCTTCATAAGATGCCCCAGAGTTTCCATCATTTTCACTGTAGTGCTCTTGACTTTTCCCCAAAGTTGACAGTATTGTTGTATTGAAGTTGTGTTGGACCACCTCTCTATGGTACCTAGTCTGAATGGCAGCAACTCACCAGGATCTCAGACAGATATCTTCAGCTTTCCCCAAGATGTTGGACTGGAGGCCCAAGGGATGAAACTTTCAACTATCTTCATATTTGTTTATAATATATAATAAATACATCATAGGTAAAAGGTAAAGGTTTCCCCTTGACATTAAGTCTAGTCATGTCCAACTCTAGGGAGTGGTGCTCATCTCCATTTCTAAGCTGAAGAACCAGCATTGTCCATAGACACCTCCAAGGTCATGTGGCTGGCATGACTGCATGAAGCACCATTTGAACTGCTAGGTTGGCAGAAGCTGGGGCTAAAGCGGGAGCTCACCCTGCTCTCCGGATTCGAACTTCTGACCTTTCAATCAGCAAGTTCAGCAGCTCAGCAGTTTAACCCACTGCGCCACCGGTGACTTCAAATACATCATACATTATACATTAAACTACTATGAACGTGAGAGGTTGCAGCCAAAATAATTCTTCCAAGTTCTAACTATGATTAACTACAGATCTCCAGGATCTTAGACATACATTCTTATCACCTGCTAACTATTCCTTTCAAGTAGAAATGACAATGATGAAACCAGAAGAGCTTCTAAACAGGGACAAATTTCCTCTCCAGAGGTCTCTCTTCCATCGGCATCCCCATCAAGCTCAAATACCTCAATTTTCTTATGCACCTACTCCCAAAATGGTGACAGCACAAGATGTTTCTTCTGTCCCTTTCGTCCTTTTGAGATGAACTACAGGGAAAAATAAAGGTATTTCTCAACAGACCTTCTCAAAATAGCACCAGGAAGTAAATCTGCTGCTTTTCCTATTGCCCTTTTGACGGTGGCAGCAAGGGAAAACTGTGCTTTTTTGTTGATTCGTTTGCATCTTTTTATACATTAGAATATTATTCTTTGGAAGCAAAAATTAGGGGGAAATATCACCACTTTTTTTTTTAAAGGAGAAGAATTGATGAGGCTTGACGTAATAATGGGAGGGTTCAATGTAGATAAGAGCATTGCCTACATAGGATGTCATAGATCACACTGGAAGAAGTAAATGCATGACTGAAGTGTTTGGAGATGTTATCAGTCCCTGTAATACATCAGAGGTGCATTAACTTGCTTTCCTCCAATGTGATATACATTGTCCTATGTCAGCAATGTCTGTCTCTACACTCTACACTGGACACACAGAACATTTTCTACAAAATAGGACAAATGGACAACACCCAAAAGCCCAAAATAGGACAAATGACAACACCCAAAAGCCCAGTTACAGAATGTTTCAATCTTCCTAAGCAAGGAAATTGCAAAGGAAGACTATAAACAGGAAATGAATATTCACAAATTCCAGTCCATTAACAGTGAGAGTGGATTCATGCAGTATTACACGTAGAGGATATTACACATAGAGGATAAATACAGGGGTTATCACCCTGAAAGACTGTGTTTGCAGATTTGGAGTAGCTTTGGATGTGTCTCCAAATGTCAGCCCAGGTAGATGCAACGTCAGGAGAGTTTACTATCAGCTTGGTCTGATGCACCAGATCCACCCCTTCCTAGATTTGCAGGGCCTGAAGATGGTAGTGCATGCACTGGTAACCTCAAGGCTGGACTTCTAAAATGCATTTTACATTGGGCTACCCTTATACCAAGTTTGGAAACTTCAGCTGGCTCAAAATAGAGAAGCCAGATTGGTTACAGGAACATCTGGGAGTAGTTTCCGGGCAAAGTATAAGATGTTGGTTTTGACTTTTAAAGCCCTACATGGTTGGGGTCCAGATGCATCACCGAAGTGACATTTTTTTCAGAAAAAAAAGCCTTTTAGACAAGCCATAGCCACCTACCTGTCTATTATGGGAGAGTTCGGTGTCAGAAAGCCACAAATATCTTCTTATAGAGCTACTAACACCAAAAAGGGGACAAAGGCTTTTTTAATTCACTCTGGTATGGGCTGAATAAAAACTTTATGAATGAGATTTAAACACTTTCTACAAAATGTTATGGATGAAATTCAAAGTTCTTTTTTTTAAAAAAAAAACTAAACATAATCTTTTGTTCACAGAATTAGTATTTATTCAGAAATATCTATCAGCTCAGAAACTAAGTCTAGCGACACCCTGCATGTCTTGGCAAGCAACATTTTGGAGCCAATCCAACACAATTTGATCATAATTAACAGCAGTGTTTATTTTAAATTGGACCAGTAAAAGCACAAAATTCTATGTAATGCTTTATTTTCCCCTAGCCCTGGGTATCTCTAGTGAGAGCAGAACTTGAAAAGCTGGAAGGGCGGGGGGGGGGGGGGGGGGGGGGGGTTGTACGTGGATCCAATTAACAAGCAAATACCTTTCCAGCTGTGGCCTTTGTTAATTGGGGTGGAAGAATGAACGTGGCATACAGAAGAGAGGGAATTTACATGCAACACAATCAGCTTAGCCATATCATCTGAAAGATTCCAAACCGTGTTAGTCAGAATACATTTGTCACGGCACAGTGAGGTGAGGTGTGCGCTGATGGGGAGAGCTGGTGCACAGCAGGTTGCCTGCCAGGGACAAGGCAGGGAGCAACTGTGACAGCTCTGATCTTCCTTGGGCCCAACAGTCTCCAAAGCAGGAGCAAGCCTCAATGTAATGCTGGCATGCATTGACTTCTCCAACCTCCCTGTCTCAGAGCATTCCCTTGGCATACCTTCGTCCTCTCATCTCTATCCAAAACGCCGCTATCAAAACCAATTGCTGATTCTCTGTTTCCTATCGTGTGATCCCACAGCCTTATGCCTGACATCTCAATCCATTCTCTAAACAGTACATCCTTTAAAACCTTCACTCCACATTTCTCCCCTGGCTTTCAACAGTAACCTTCATTCCTTCAACTCCATCACTCCTTTAAGGGTGAGGAGGAGGCTATAGTCCTTTCTGCCCACTACATCTGAAATTCTCTTACTAAAAGACTGCCTGGTGCAATTTCACATTTACTTCTAATCCTTCCTCACAATATTTTACTGTGAAACATGTTTATTTAGTCATCCATTGTTATTTTCCCCCTCTTCTGTAACCTCCCGCCAACATCGATTTGTCTGTGTTTCCTCTAACATAATTTAAAATGTACACAGATGGTTCAATATCAATATCAATAATAATAATAATAATAATAATAATAATATAATAATAATAATAATAATAATAATAATAAATGTCATCAACATCATGCCTTAGTCCTATCACTGGTTACTTTAGTCCATAATGAGCACAGAGGGGGGGGGGGGGAAGGAGAGAGAATTAGCTATTTGAGTAGTATCAATCATATATCATCAGCATGATCATTCAACAGCTTCCCAGAATTCAAATTAGACCAATAAGCAAAACTTCACCCCTTTTAAGAGATAATAATCCTTCCTGCGGTCATGCTGGCCACATGACCTTGGAGGTGTCTATGGACAACGCTGGCTCTTCGGCTTAGAAATGGAGATGAGCACCACACCCCAGAGTCAGACATGACTGGACTTAATGTCAGGGGACAACCTTTACCTTAATCCTTCCTGTGGCATATTATTGTTGTTGTGTGCCTTTAAGTTGCCTCCAATTTACGGTAACTATAAGGTGAACCTATTGCAGGCAGTCCCCAAGTTACAAACGAGATAGATTCTACAGGTCTGTTCTTAAGTTGAACTTGTATGTAAGTCAGAAGAGTGTAAGTTCAGCCACTTTTTTAGTTTTGGATAGCCTAGGGAAGGGTTAACACCCCTGTTCTGTTAGTTTTGCTGTCTGTGCTCCTGATCTTGGAGTCTTCATGGACAGAAAGTTAAACACAAGAATGTCATGTGGCAGCTAAAAAAGACAATAAAATAGGAGCATAGTGCCTAGATCCAGGGAAGTAATGCCACCCCTCTATTCCGCCTTGGTCAGACCACAGCTGGAATCACGCTGTGTCCAATTCTGGGCACCGTAATTGAAGGGAGATGTTGACAAACCGGAATATGACCAGAGGAGGGTGACTAAAATGATCAAGGATCTGGAGAACAAGCCCTATGAGGAGCGGCTTAAAGAGCTGGGCATGTTTAGCCTGAGAAGAGAAGGCTGAGAGGAGACATGATAATCATGTATAAATATGTGAGGGGAAATCATAGGGAGGAGGGAGCTTTGAATGTGACTTTCCTGGTTCTTGGCAGGGGGGTTGGACTGGATGGTCCAACTCTATGATTCTATGTTCAGGATATCCACCCCACTTCCTGTCCTTGTGACAACTGGAATTTGAAAAAAAAAATGGTTTGTTGTGGAACTAAGGATTAGTGAGAGCCTCAGTGGAGACCTTTCCCGTGATAACTCTTTCAAGAGTGAATTTCCCTTCCAAGGAGTAGGTTTCTCTCACTTAGAATCAAAGAATCATAGAGTTGGAAGAGACCTCATGGGCCAGTCAGTCCAACCCCCTGCCAAAAAGCAGGAAAATTACATTCAAAGCACCCCCGACTTCTTATTGTCTCACCCGTTCTTAACTATGAGTCATTTGAAAGTTGGATGTTTGTAACTCAGGACTGCCTATATGTCAAAGTCCATCTGTCTGTACAACTAAGGCCATTGCTAGGCTGCCCTCTCTGAGGGCACTGGGAAAGAAAAGTGACACATGTATAAGGTTACATACATTTTATTGATTAGTCCATTGGCCACGTCAAGTGTATAAGGCAAAGGAAAGAAGAGAAAGAAAGGATGAAAGCAGGGGGTATATATATTAGTATAGAATAAATCATGGGGAATTCTAAGTATTACATCTCCATCTTCTGCTACACAAGAATTAGATATAATTAGAATGAACAATAACTCAGATGTCCATAAAGGACATCTCACGGATATTAACAGCAACATGGAATGCATTGTCCTATATTCTAGAAATGTAAAAAAATCTAAAACACCTCAGGAGCTGGGCATTTTGGTGGTGAAGCATTAATCCCACAAAGAAGCCTGAAAATTCAGATTTGAATGAGGATGATGACATTTTTCCCCCCAGAAAACGATTATATAAATTCATTGATCTGTCATGATTCAAATGGCTACGGATGGATATCAACAAATTCCAAATTACTGCTTTTTAAAGAACGTTTTTACATACTTAGTTTTGAAAAGTGTTGGAGCTCACCCCACTATTACATCATTTTGCTAGTGTAAAGTATTATTTGTTCAAAATGTTGGTTTTCCAGATGGGAGAAGAAAGCCGAATCTACTGCATATATAGCACAGAGAGATAATTTTCTTTCCAAGTACAAAAGGAATAACAGAAATTATGCATATAGAAGAGCTGAAAGAATTCACCTGCTGAATCTTTATCTTCCGTTGACCAGCTGTAAACGAGGGAGGATCGCATTCCTCTTCTAAATCAATTGTCATGAACTCATCTATTGTTAGCTGACTTGCAGGTGTATCTTCAAACTCTGTAAGTCTAAAAGCATACATATACAAATTAATGTAAACATTTCCATGGATGATTTGCATAGCAGACATGCCAAAAGGGATATAAAGCTATTTCCCGACTCTTAGCAAGCTATTAAATAACTCAGCCAAAAACAATTCCAATAATTCACAGGACTTCCTGCCAAGTCAATGACCATTAGCGAACCTTATCTAACACAAAGTATCAATTAAAATGCAGGAACCATTTCAGATTCATCTCCAAAACAGTACCTTGACAAATAATGTTAATCATAAACAGTCTCTCCACACTGGAAAGTTTATCCAATATTAAATCATCCAGTCCTGTTTAGAGACCAAAGAAGAGGTCTTATTGAAGTACATAATATAAATAAATAGCATTTACATGACAATATTATTGAAGATTGGCAAATTATTACAATACAAGCAATGATCCCTACTGATATAGCAATGCACTTTTTTGTTTGTTTCTTTGTTTTAACTATTCGATTCTAACAAGGAGAAGAAAAGAGCAACTAGAATAATCAAGGAATGTAAGGGATTTCCTTATGCTCAAGAAACAAAGACAACGAGACTTTGTGAGACTGCAGTAAAGACATATTTTGAAGTATTTATTATTATTATTATTATTATTAAAATTATAAATTCATACAGATAATAATGCATTATAGTACAAACCTTCTCTAAATCAATGTAGATAAGTATTTACAGTTTTTTAAACTAAGTCACAAGATCAGTTTGTATTTCCCATTTCATTATAAATATTAGTTTCCCCTTAAATCCCCCCACCCAAGTAAAGACATATAAACTATACATGGTATAGACAGCATAGGGATCTTGTAGTAGCACATTAGAGACTAACTGAAAAAATGAAGTTGGTAGCATAAACTTTCATAGATTTAGGGTGCATCTACACGGTAGAGTTAATGAAGTTCGACTCCACTTTGACTGCCATGGCTCAATGCTATGGAATCCTGAGAGTTGTGATTTTCCAAGCTACTTTGCCTTCTCTGCCAAAGAGTGCTAGTACTTCACCAAACTATAACCCCCAGAATTCCATAGAGTCAAGCCATGGCAGTCAAAGTGGAGTCAAACTGCATTAACTCAAAGCTTAGATGCACTCCATGTCTACGCCCTTAGATACATATACATATGCATTTGGCTCCACTTCAACTGCCATATGTAGTTTGAGGTACCAGTTCTCTGCCAAAGAAAGCAAAAGAACTAGTCAAACCACAACTTTCATGACTTTATAGCAATGAATCATGGCAGTTACAGAGGTGTCAAACTATATTAATTCTTGGTTGTTGTAGGTTTTTCCGGGCTATATAGCCATGTTCTGGAGGCAATTTTTCTCCTGACATTTTGCCTGCATCTATGGCAAGCATCCTCAGAGGTAGTGAGGTCTGTTGGAAGTAGGAAAATGGGTTTATATATCTGTGGAATGACCAGGGTGAGACAAAGGACTTTTGTCTGCTGGGGCTAGCTGTGAATGTTTCAGCTGATCACCTTGATTTGCATTCAATGGCTTGGAAGTGCCTGGGGGGAATCTTCTATATTAATATATTCTTCTATATTAATTCTACGGTGTAGATGCACCCTTAGAAAGCTTATGCTGCTGACTTTGTTCTCTCCAAGGTGCTATGTGATTCCTTTGCATATGATATTCCAGACTCACACAGCTATGTCTTTGAATTATATATTAGGTGTCCCCTGCCACTTGTTGCTGTAGCCCAGTCTGTGTATATGTGTTTTTGTGTGTATATATGCATATACGTGTGTGTATATTTATTTGTGTATATATGTGTGTTTGTGTATATATGTGGTTTTGAGCATGTGTTGTAATGTTTTGTTTTTTTTGCTTTTCAAGTCTCTTCTGCTGTATTTTTCAGTGTTTTTATGAGTGATGGTCACTAGTTGGCCTGATATGTGTATTGTGTCCAAATTTGGTGTCAATTCGCCCAGTGGTTTTTGAGTTATGTTAATCCCACAAACGAACATTACATTTTTATTTATATAAAGTGAATTCCCTCTCTCAAGATACTATAACCTAAAAATCCAGAATCTATTGAATCTGAATGGTGGGAGATTCAAGACTCATAAAAAGTACAGATACTGTTCAACTGAGTCCTTTTGGAGAGGGGGTGGGATATAAATAAAGGTTGTTTTGATATTATTATTATTATTATTATTATTATATAGCATAGAATCAAACTGTAGAATTCACTTCTATAAACTGCAGTGGCAACTGACAACTTGGACGGCTTAAAATCATGAAGAATAAAGTTTATCGAGAGCTATGAATCAAGATAGTTATGTATTAGAGGCAGTGAGACCATTCATATTTGAACAGAAGGGGCCTGCAGCATTCATGTTCTATTACTGGGCTTCCCACTTAAGCATCTTGTTGGCTGCTGCGAGAACAAAACCTTCAAGCAATAATGCCTTTGGTCAGCTCCAGCCTGGCTCTTCTTATGCCGTTACACTAAGCCGTCTGTTCTCTTATTTCGAGTGCAAAGAAAGTTAAGTGCTAAACAGTATTGCATTTATATACTGCATCTCAAATGTCCGGGCGCTTAATGCACTCTTGCAGTAATGGTATAAAGCCAGCCAATACTATTACTGGTATACTGCAGTTGGCAATGGCTGGAGTTGAAAAGACATTAGCTTTTCAACACTCATCTGGTGAGTTTCAGAATAAGGACAAGGGACATTACAGCTCAGAGCTCTACCAAGCACCTGTGCTATATTCACTCTTTATACTAGTGGCAACAGTTATGCCTAGGAGAAGCACTTCTTCTGCCATAGGATCTCATAGGTAAAGGTAAATGTTTTCCCGACACCAAGTCTAGTCGTGTCCGACTGGTAGTTGGACTGGAGGCCCAAGGGTGAAACCTTCAACTATCTTCATATTTGTTTATAATATATAATAAATACATCATAGGTAAAAGGTAAAGATTTCCCCTTGCCATTAAGTCGTGTCCGACTCTAGGGGGTGGTGAAGAACCAGCATTGTCTGTAGACACCTCTAAGGTCATGTGGCTGACATGACTGCATGGAGCGCTGTTACCTCCCCACCTATTGATCTACTCACTTTTGCATGTTTTCGAACTGCTAGGTTGGCAGAAGCTGAGGCTAACAGTGGGAGCTCATCCCGCTCCCTGGATTCGAACTAGCAACCTTTTGGTAGGAAAGTTCAGCAGCTCATCAGTTTAACCCACTGCACCACCGGGAGTTTGAGTCTCATATCTTCCAACATTTACAGGTGAAAACTAGACCAAGCAATTTCAGAGTGTGGTTAAAATGGTTACGGCTACTAATAGGCAACAACACTGAGCTAGAGAAGACTGCGGTAGTTTGCTTTTGTCTGATTATATAGAGAAAAGCATGATTCCTCCATGTCGCCCCTCAGATAAGTTCAGTACAAACTACATTTGCACTTTGAACTTCAACTGCAGTAACTGAAGTAAGCTGAAGACAAAAGGGTTGAGAGGAGAAGGAGAGAGAAACTGGGACGTTTTAAAAGCAGCTGAAAAAGCTGAGCAGCAGAGGATTAACTGAGGCTGTCGCTGTCAAATCAGGACATTTAGATGATATTGAGTCTGCAGGAGTACAAGTCTTTCTCCAGGCATACCACAAATCCTTCACTCTGATTCCGACGGGTTATTTTCCAGTGTGACATCCCCTTTTTCATTTCTTGATTGCTCTTCTTACAGCCTTTATGTGTCACAAAACTGATTATCCAAGAACAACCTGAGGCTTTTAAATCAAGAATGGCCATCAACCAGAAAAAGAAAGATCAGAAGTTTTTGTTTTGGGAGCAAATTTTGTTTTAGGTGTCCATTGCGAGCAAGAGAGGAAAGCCTTGTTCTTTAATTTGTCGGATCTTTTCCTTCTCATTTGTTTTATTTATTTACATACATGTTTTGTGTATAAGTCACAATTGTGGATGGGATGTATACGTGTATACCAGGCAAGGGAAGACCTGGATCTGAACATAAACATGCAAGGAACTGGGATGTTGTGGGTTTTTCAGGCTACATGGTCATGTTCTAGAAGCATTCTCTCCTAACGTTTTCCTACATCTATGGCGCATCCTCAGAGGTTGTAAGGTCACAACTTCTGAGGAAGCCAGCCATAGATGCAGGCGAAACGTCAGGAGAAAATGCTTCTAGGACATGGCCATATAGCCTGAAAAACCTACAACAACCCAGTGATTCCAGCCATGAACACCATCGACAATACAAGGCAAGGAACTGACCCACACAAAATTGCAGTGCTGCATTTGCAGTTGGTTTCTAATTGACCAGAGCAAGCAAACAGAAACTGGCTGGTAGCTTTGCTCATTCTTCCATTGTCATTGCCACGTACATAGAGCAGGTACACATATGGCAAGGGGACCAAGTAAGTCTCCTTAGAGAATGGTTGAAAAGCCTAGGCATGAATCACAGAATCATTGAAATCGCTGAGTTGGAAGAGACCCCATGGGCCATCCAGTCCAACCCCCACCAAGAAGCAGGAAAACTGCATTCAAAGCACCCCAACAGATGGCCATCCAGCCTCTGTTTAAAAGCTTCCAAAGAAGGAGCCTCCACCACACTCCGGGGCAGAGTGTTCCACTGCTGAACAGCTCTCACAGTCAGGAAGTTCTTTTCCTAATATTCAGGTGGAATCTCCTTTCTTGTAGTTTGAAGCCATTGTTCGCGTCCTAGTCTCCAGGGCAGCATAAAACAAGCTTGCTCCCTCCTCCCTATGACTTCCTCTCATATATTTATACATGACTATCATGTCTCCTCTCAGCCTTCTCTTCTTCAGGCTAAACATGCCCAGCTCTTTAAGCCACTCCTCATTGGGCTTGATCTCCCTAAGAATACCCTCTCTGGGACTCCTGAAGGGCAACAAGGAAAGATAACCCTGAAGAATGAATAGGTTTCTTTTTTATATATAAATAATCTTTATTAGAAAATTTTAGTTTACAATAAAAGAAAAGGAAAAAAATTAAATTAAGAAAAAAGTGCAAAGTAAATAGATCCGTGTCTTCAAAAGCAAGATAAACCTACAAATTATGAATAGGTTTCTATGACAGACATTACTTCGAAAAAGCTAGATCTCAAAGATAAAGGATTACAGTGAAGGCAAAGCATGCCCACCAGCTGGGCTACATCTTTCCCATGGAAGGGATGCCACAGGACGTCATGCTCTTCATATCTTAACAGTTTCTTCAATACAGCACCAGGGTTAGAGGCAATACAACTTCTCCATCAACACACCCACAGCAACAATGAGGAGCATCCTGCTAGTCACTAAACCGGCTTTTGAGTCACAGATACAGCTGGTACCAAATATGACTTGATATCAATTCAAAGGCACTCTGTAACATTGAACTCAGAAGGCAACTAGCTTCTGGAACATAGCAAAACCAATAATGAAGCCAACAGAGTTAGACAAACATTACTCATAATCCTCTTACAGTGTCAAAAGAAATCTTTGGGGACCCAAATTCCCTCTATGCCTCAATGCTCATCGAAGGACAAAAAAAAAGAAAAGAAAATCTGTTGAGTTATGTTTTGGAGAGATTGTACTGAATTTGTGCTTGTAACACTCAAGTGACAGAGATGTCAACAATTGCTAAAGCAAGTGTGAAAATGAAAATACTCAAGTCTACCAGTCAATTCTTAGTGTCTTTGTAGTAAACTGCTTCGCTGAACTATTAGTCTCACATACAAGGAAAATCTGTGGAGTGGGGAGAATGGCACTTTTCTCCATGGAAGAAAAATCCAAGTGATTGTCCAGCAAACTTACTGGAAGAAATTAGCAAGTTATACCAAATGGATTTTTGCCTAGCATACTGGCAAGATGCTTGTAATGCAGCCAATGATACCACTCTGTATTTTAGGATACTATGTATTTTAGGATGCTACTTAATTTAGCAAAGCAATTCTTGGTGCATCTCCAATGGGATTATGTAGCCAGATACCAAATAAAGCTCTGCACTTCCATTCATAACAAACATTCTTTTCCTTCTGGTAACATCCCAAATTCCTCAAGTCAGCCATCTGCTTGACAGCTGATTCAAGATCTTGACTGACACATATCCTCTAACCACCAGCACTGCATGCTTTTCCCTTGAATATAAACTTATCCCGCCTTGCCTCCTCTGTTTGACACAATGCTCGTGACAAATTGCAGAACTTGGCATGTCACACTGCAAAGAAACAGAATTCCACACGTCTTCCATTGCTTATACACAGTGCATGAAGAAATCTAATGTATATGAATTAATTCACTACCACCATGCAAAACTATGGCGCTGAAGCAATTTTTGTCCTATATTATCTTCAAAAATACAAACCAAAAAGAAAGAAATGCCAGCACTTGGATATACTTTAGTGAAGATGATATGCTTTGCATATGCCATTCCCCTTCTATATTTTACACAGAGAAAACACTTGTGGTTCATGACAAGAAAATATGGACGTAACTTGGGGATCCAATTTTTGCTGTTTCCCTGTTTCAAGCCATTAGGGCCATATATCATAGAAACATAGAGTTGGAAGAGACCTCGTGGGCCATCCAGTCCAACCCCGTTCTACCAAGAAGCAGGAAAATTGCATTCAAAGCACCCCTGACAGATGGCCATCTAGTCTCCAAAGACGGAGACTCCACCATACTCCAGGGCAGAGAGTTCCACTGCTGAACAGCTCTCACAGTCAGGAGGTTCTTCCTAATTTTCAGATGGAATCTCCTTTCCTGTAGTTTGAAGCCACTGTTTCGCGTCCTAGTCTCCAGGGTACCAGAAAACAAGTCTGGTCCGTCCTCCCTATGACTTCCCCTCACATGTATACATGGCCCTCTTCATGTGTCCTCTCAGCCTTCTCTTTTGCAGGCTAAACATGCCCAGCTCTTTAAGCCACTCCTCATAGGGCTTGTTCTCCAGACTCTTGATCATTTTAGTCACCCTCCTCTGGACACATTCCAGCTTGTCAACATCTCTCTTCAACTGTGGTGCCCAGAATTGGATACGTGGTCTTACCAAGGCAGAATAGAGGGGTAGCATGACTTCCCTGGATCTAGACACTAGACTCCTATTTATGCAGGCCAAAATCCCATTGGCTTTTTCTGCTGCCGAATGACATTGTTGGCTCATGTTTAACTTTGTTGTCCACGAGGACTCCAAGATTTTTTTCACCCATATGGTTGTTGAGCCAGAACTTTCCCTAGCAAAGTTCTGGCTATAAGTCTGGGGGAAAGATATTGAAAAGCTTCCTAGCCAAGGTGGGATTTTTTGTTTAACATCTATGCTACTCGCTGGGGTGAACCCCAGGATTATGAGCTCTGGCTCCTGACTTCCACTGGGTTCCTGCTTACAGTTTAGCTCTAGTACGTAATAGCTTTTTCAAGACCATGACTGACACATTGTCCTCACATTTTGGATAAATCTTCATGTTACAGCGAGCCCTTTGTATACATGGATTCTACATCCATGGCTTCAACTACCCATGGCTTCAACATATTCCAATGAAAAATAATTTTAAAACTCAATTTTGACAGTTTATATAAGGGACTGTATCTAATGGGACTTGAAAATCCACTGATTTTGTCAACTAGGGGAGTCTTGGAATCAAACCCCAGCAGATGCCAAAGGCCTGTACTTTGAAAAAGTCATTACATGTCAGGTTAAGTCTGTGGGGAGAGAACCTTCTATATAAACATATTGTTATGAATAGCAAGCTATATTGCACAAAAGGAACCGAAACAGGCTGGCAGTGAGGGGAAACCCATGAACAAATTAAGGTGTCCAGTTGAAGAGTAATTACCATTGACTTGGCTTTCACACTGTGCTTAATGGGAAGTGCAGAACTTTCTGTAAGAATGTGGGAAGCCTAGTAATTACTGATATTGCCTCCATCTCCCTTTCTTCATTAATCATAGGAAAGATAATATCAAAGAAAAACAGCATCATAGAACTGGAAGGGCAATCTAGTCCAAGCCCCTGTCATGCAAGAAAGCACAGCTAAAGCACTCACTATCACAATATAATATGAGGAAAAATTATTTGGCTACCCGATAGGTACTTTGTACAGGAGGAATGCTTTGTTCAGCCGAACATAATACTGTATACCAAATATGTTCAAGTTGCAGCATTCAGCAGAGCCACTATGGTATTAGGCTTGGTGGGCCGTGAGACCCAGTCCGCCGCTGACAGATCAACCTTGTATATTGCGTCAATACGCTTGGGCACTGCAGGTACAGAGGCCAGTGAAACATCCTCCACCTTAGCCAGCTTCAGCAGGTAAGGCAATGGTGGCAGAGCAGATATGGAAGGGGTTTGTTGTTCGTCGGAGGGGAACATAGGGTCCTCCACCGACTTAGACACTTTAGGGGCAGGGAGATCCAGGGCCTTAACCATGCGACCGATCAGGGCCACAAACTTGTTAAAATCAGGTGGCAACGGTAAGTCAATATCAACGTTTCTAGTTCCTCTATGAGAGTCAGAAGGCTCACCAGATGAATCTGAGTCAGCAAGATCAATAAGTTTTGGGTCCTGTCCCGCTATAGGAGCAGCTGGAGGTTGATCAGGCTGGGCAGGAGGCACTGCAGGCACAAGTTGCCTCTGTGGAGCCTCGGCAGCAGGCAATTGAGCCGGAGGAGCACACACCAGTGCGTTCGCAGGAACAGCGGGCGGGGTTGCGGGAGCTCCTATTCCCGTGCTGGAGGAGCAGCATCGTTGGGGGCCTGCTGTCGGTCAGGCATGAGCTGAGGCATCATAGAAGGATCCACGAACACATAACCCCAAGGGGTCATTTGCCAATAGCCATGTTGCATCGGGAAAAGCATGGCTGGAGGCCCACTCCATCTCAAGGGAGACCTTGAGTAGCGAGAGGAGCCCCTTCTGCGCCTCCTCGAGCGCCGCTCTGGGGAGGATGACGAGGAACACGAGGAGGAGGATGAAGATGAAGGGGATCTACATCTACGGCTCCTTTTTCCCCTTTTTTGAGATCGGCGCGATGGAGAGCGTGCCCGCCTTCTCACTCTGGCTCCCAAACTCCCAGCTGAGGTTGGAGATCTTGGCCCAAGCAGGAGTGGTCCCGCAAGAGTTGGAGGCCCGAGATCGGTGCCTTCAGCCCCCATGCTCTGTGATGGGCCAGCCCGAGGGCTCTCTGTCGCTGGAGGGAGACTCGCCGGTATCGGCAGGCCCGACGTGGAAGGAGGGCTTGGGGACGCCTTCGCAGCCGATGCCGGCGTTGAGGGCGGGGCTGGAGCATCCCTTTGCGTCGGGGGTGGAGCTAGCGCCGACGCCGGGGGAGTCAGCATAGGAGGAGTCAGAGACGGCGCCGGAAGCAGCGAGGCCCCTGGAGCCCCAGAGGCCGAGACGGAAGGTTGTTGCTGCTGCTCAGGATTCTGCAGCGCCTCGCCATGTGGCGGAGGAGGCCGGGCGCCCGTCCTCGGTGCCGGGGCGGTTTGGTTTTGCGCCCTTTTCAGAGGGCTGCCAGAGCGGGAAGAGGCCTGGGCGCCATCTTGGCGGCCGTCGGGCCTGGCCTTTTTGGCCTTCTTTTTCTGCCGCAGTGGAGCTTCTCCCGCCGCTTCAGGTAAGCTGACTTCCCCTGCGGGATCAAGGGCCGGCAGTAGGGTCAAAGGCCCAGAAGGGAGGAGCGCCCGCTCGTATAGAGCGGCTTTCAGCCTCAGCTCCCTATTCTTGCGTGTCTGAGGGGTAAAGGCCTTGCAGATGGCACAGGCCTGTGTAAGATGACCCTCCCCCAGACACGCGAGGCACAAAGAGTGTCCGTCGTTGTCCGGGTAGTTGTTTGGACACTTGGCACATCGCTTGAAGGATGTTGTAGCAGACATCTTCAAGTACAAAGGCAGTCCAATTTTGAAATAGGTTCCCTAGCTCGCTCAGGCGGAATAAGAGAACTGAGGGGCTGGGCCCGCCCACGGGCTATTTATGGGCAGAGGGGAGTGGGCGGGCTATCTAATTGTATCTTTTTTATATCTAAAAGGTTCCGAATGCTCTGCGCAGGCGCAGAGGAATACCACATGTATGATTCACAGGGACCACGACAGGGAACACAGTATTTTCTGATGGTCATGGGGGTTCTGTGTAGGAAGTCTGGCCCAATTCTTGCCCTGGTGAAGGGAGTTGGACTGATGGCCTTAAATATTTTCTGTTAGTCATGGGGGTTCTGTGTGGGGAGTTTGACCCAATTCTGTCATTCGTGGGGTTCAGAATGCTCTTTGGTTATAGGTAAACTAGAAATCTCAGCAATGACAACTCCTAAATGTCAAGGTCTATTTTCCCCAAACTCCACCAGTGTTCACATTTGGGCATATTGAGTATTTGTGCCAAGTTTGATCCTGATCCATCATTGTTTGAGTCCACAATGATCTCTGAATGTAGGTGAACAACAACTCCAAAACTCAAGGTCAATGCCCACCAAACCCTTCCAGTATTTTCTGTTGGTCATGGGGTTCTGTGTGCCAAGTTTGGTTCAATTCCATTATTGGTGGAGTTCAGAATGCTCTTTGATTGTAGAGTGAACTATAAATCCCAGCAACTACAACTTCCCAAATGACAAAACCAATCCCCTCAACCCCACGAGTATTCAAATTTGGGTGTATTGGCCATTTGTGCCAAATTTGGTCCAGTGAATGAAAATACATTATGCATATCAGGTATTTACGATTCATACCAGTAGCAAAATTACAGTTGTGAAGTAGCAAGGAAAATAATTTTATGATTGGGGGTCACCACAACATGAGGAACTGTATTAAGAGGTTAAGAAGGTTGAGTACCACTTATTTAGCCTAATATTAACTTAATTTACTGAAAGTATCTCTCTAAGGCAGTGGTTCTCAACCCATGAGTCCCCAGGTGTTTTGATCTACAACTCCCAGAAATCCCAGCCAGTTTACCAACTGTTAGGATTTGAAGTTGAAGGCCAAAACATTTGGGGACCCATAGGTTTAGAACCATTGCTCCAAGGGTTTCAGACAGAGCCTTTCTTAGGGGTGCCAGGAATCTGTACCTTCTGCATGCTAAGCAGGTGTTATGCTACAATGATACAATCCTCCTCAAAGGAACCGAATAGAAAAAGAAGGGATAAAAAAACGGTGCATTAAATATCCGCTCCTATTTATCTCTCTCAAATACAAAGGTCATGTCTAAATTGGCTCCCTGGGGTTTTAAGCACTCTTTCAAAAAAGGTAAGAAGTTGGCTAAAATAAGTTCTTATTAATTTAGCCAACTTCTATTTAATGACATTTCAAGAATCTAAATACTTGAAGGAAAAAAATATTGTGCTCACTGAAGGCTTTCTCCTAAAGGTTTGTTTTGAATATGCCTGCGATAAACGCAATATAATGTGGGGTTATTTGAGAAACATCAATCATGTTTTATGGATTTGTGATAAATACAGTTGTAATTATAGCTCCCTGGAAATAATTCAGCTGTCACGTTTACCTTGTCAAAGTAAATAACACTGTCAATTTCCTTGATGTGCATGACCTGAGTAAACATTTCAAAGCACGCATTTTGCAGTTATGCACCTTCATTTTAAACAACTGCTCAAATGAATGTGCCTCCATCACAATTCAGCGCATTTGCCATCACTCAAACAAAATGAAGACTGCACGTCAATAATCTTTCAAAATCAGTGAGAAATCATGCAAAGTATTTGCTCGGTAGAGTTGCAAACTTTCAAGTCGTCTTGAGTCAATAGGTTTTAACATTAACCAATTATCATGGTGGCTTTCAAACAGTAGGAAGTCTGAAGTTGGTCTGAAGCTTCACAAATTCATCCAGGTCAGAAATCAATAGGTCAATCAAATAAACATTGATTATTTAAAAATGACAGTTTTCAACTCATATTCCTAAGATGCCTGGACTTTGTTCTGAATCATGCAGTGTAGACGAATTAATAGAAGGTGAGTCTACATATGTCTGCAAGCTATAATAACTACCTACGTTCAGAGGCAGCAAGCCTTTGGAAGGGGGACAGTATGCTTCCCACATGTGGGTCCTGCTATACATGTATATTTTCCCCACATCTACACACAGCAATGTCCAACCAAAATGCCAAGCAACCACAATGTGCCAACAAACCCTCTAAAACCGATGATGTTCCAAAGAATGACACACAAGGACCTTCTGGTTAAACAGGGCTGAAAATGGTAGACTGCATATAAGGTGCTTAACAACCATGGGAGGAGTTTAAAGTGAATTAATATTTAAATACACAGCAAAAAAAAAAAAGCTCAATAGTGTTTATTTATATATTAGGAGCTTCCGCGGAGCAATGGGTTAAACCCTTGTGTTGGCAGGACTGAAGACCGACAGGTCAAAGGTTCAAATGTAGGGAGAGTGTGAATGAGCTCCCTCTGTCAGCTCCAGCTCCCCATGCGGGGACATGAGAAAAGCCTCCCCTACAAGGATGGCAAAATATCAAAACATCCAGGCATCCCCTGGGTAATGTCCTTGCAGACAGTCAATTCTCTCACACCAGAAGCAACTTGCAGTTTCTCAAGTCGCTCCTGACATGTAAAATAATAATTATTATATTATATTATATTATATTATATTATATTATATTATAGAATGCCTTTCTCCTGATGAGGGACCCATACCAACTTACAAGAAGGGTTAAAACAAGATATTGAAAACAAAAACTTCACAATATAACAAACTAATATTAAAACACCATCAATTTTAAAAAATATAAAAATCATTTCAAAACTAACAGTAAGCACACACACCTCATAAAAATATCCTTGTAAAACCAATTAATCATCAAATGTCAGTTTAAGTAAAAGGATAGCAAAGAGAGGACCTGTTTAACCTCCTTTGGAAGGAAATTTGGGAGCAACCACCAAGAAGGTCCTCTCCTGAGTCCTCACCAGAAAGACCTGTGATGGTGGCTGGGTTGAGGAAAAGAAACATAAGACTAGTAGAGTCATACAGAGAGATATGGGGTGCATCTGCATTGTAGAGTTAATGCAATTTGACAGCACTTTTACTGTCATGCATCAATATACCATGGAGTTTATATTTTTGTACTTTTATGTTTTTGTTTCCAGTGTTTAATAGGGGAATGAAAAACAACATTTTAAACATGCTCTGTTCTTCTAAGGTTGGCAGGTTTCGGTTTATTAATTGGAAAGTTATTTCACACTTCCCATGAGCTCAAAAGTATTGAAAATTTTGACAATACAGAAATGTTTTAAAATTTAACTAATTAACTAATCAGTTAAAAGGCAAGAAATTAATCCGTCAAAATTAATTAATCAACTGGCCACCCTAATAATTAAGATTGCCAGCATTCCTAAGTAAAAAAAACCCCTCAAACTAAATACTTACCATATATAATCATGGAGAAACAAAAGGTTTGTGGCAAAAATGACCCTAAAAACTCAGGTTAATTTATACATGGGTCAGTATACATGGGTCTATCTGCCAGGTCACCACTTCTGCCCTTTCTGAATGCATGAGCAGAAAAATGGCAGCAGTGGTGGCTCTTGGCTGCTCCCATGTTTGAGAAGGGCAAGTAAAAGGGGTCAATTAATCCTTCAAGGTGGGCTCTCCTGGGACAGACTCTTCACCACCTGACTTCCTACACTTGGTTGTCCACAGCCAGCCCCAATGTCACCTCTGAGGAGACAACCTAGCTGGCTGTAGACAACCAAGATCAGGTGGGAATGAAAGGGACCAGAGAAGGCAGGGAAAAAGTGAAAAAAAACAGTGCCTCTCCAGTCAAATCTTCCTCAACACCAGTGATTTTTTTTGCTCACCATGTCAGCTAGATGCCTCCACCGAGGTTGGAGAGTTGACTGGTTTCCTGTCTTTTGAAAGGAAAATCTTCCTCACCAGTCAAATCTTCCTCAACACCAGTGATGTTTTTTTGCTCGCCATGTCAGCTGGATGCCTCCACAGAGGCTGGAGAGTTTACTGGTTTCCTGTCTTTTGACTACATTCTCTAGCTCCTCTTCTCTGTATAACCACCTCCCAATGCTGTCCAAAACTGGTCCACTTGTCTTATCCTTCACATTTCAGCCTCTGGTCCAATCAATCAGCCATATTTGTTCGCAGCTTGTCTCATCATCATCCTCTCTACTTCTGAGGAGACAACCATGCCTGTTGCAGACAACCAAAGGTAGACTGACAGGTGGGTGATGAACAGGAGCCAGAGAAGGCAGGCAAAAGATGAGAAACCAGCCGATTTTCCACCCAAATCTTCCTCATTATCCCCAGGATTTCTTTATTCATCATTTATCTCATTCTTTTTTTCTTCACTAACTGCCCAATTGACTGCCTTCAATAGTCTAAAGCCGGCCCACTTCTCTCCACCTTCTCTGAGAAGACAAGCAGGCCAGCTATGGACAAGCAAAGGTGGTCAGATGGTCAGTAAAGAAGAATCGGTGAAGCCAGGTTTTTTTAAAAAAAGAGGAAACAGTTGCCTCTCCAGCCAAATCTTCCTTATTATCACCAGTGTATCTTTGCTCACTAGTTCTACCAGTGCCCCTAAATGCAAACTGGAAAGGTGGCTGGTTTTTCATATTTTGCTTGCCTTGTTTGGCTCCTATTTGACACCTGACCAAATGCCCTCAATTGTCTGCACCCAGTCTACTTGTCTCTTCCTTCTCTTCACCATTGTCTGTGAGCAACTAAGGTTAGGTGGCCAGGCAGTCAAGAGTTCATTCAAGGGGAGCCTACCATAAAATAACCAGGGACATAGTCTGCTCTCAACCATAAGGCAAAGAAGCACCAAGGAGCCACAGCAGCAGCAAGGAAGGGGTTGGCACTTCTTTTAGGTTCTCCCCAAATAGACTATTCCAAGAGCATAGTTTGTCCAGGGAGACCTACCATAAAGTAAACACCAGCCTTTTCTGCTCTCCATGGCAAGAAGGGCAGTGCCAACAGACTAAACTGTTGTCTTTCACTGCTCTATTCAGAGAACTACTACTTCTTCTTTTTTTGAGCAGTGGGATCAAATGAACATAACACCCTTTGAGCATTAATATTGGGATTTCTAGTGGAACAGATTGATGTATTTAGCAGAACAAAAACCTATGAACAGAAATACATTTTCCTCATCAAACAAAAAAGAACACATTGACTGCTAAACCTGCAGAATTGCACAGGATTTTCCCCCCACCCAACACTATCTATATTATGCAAACCTATCAATGACATGGCATTATTTTATAAAGCTAGTCTTTAATTGGAATCGAATTCTGAAGCATTTCAAATGCACAGGTTTAAAGTGGGATTTTTATCATCATACATAGCATTGAGAATCAACTATCACGCATCCAGCTTCAAAAAAGATGTGTCCCATGGGTTTTATCTTTTTCTAACATCCTTAGCATCGAAGTCTAAGCTCTATTAGTCTTTACTGGCAGCATATTACATGAAATGCTAGTTAAGCAACTGTATCTTCACCTTTAAATCTAAAGGCAAATGACTGCTTTTGAAATGGGTGTACTAGTGCAAAAATCCTTCCAATTACAGAGTTTTCAAGGCACATCTGGAGGTCCTTGTACTACAGGAAAACATCCGTGTTCACTTCAATAGACAGAGAAACTCTTACTTACAGAAAAATATATCCCTCTAGAACTTGCTCTGTTTGTTTCAACAAAAAAGCTTGCATGTCCAGGAATTCTGTATATATGTACATGAGCAAATGGGCTCAGTTTGGAATCAACTGCATACACTGGGGATAGCAAACGTGATAGGTCCACTTGTATGCCTCGGGACCTTCTGAGGGCTACATGTACTACCTGAGGGGGGGGGGAGGGGTGGCGGCAGAAAATTTGTAAAAAAAAAGAAAAGTATTTATTCATATTAAATAATAACTATATATGGGGTTTATTGTTGTACCTGCAGGCTATTCCTCTTTGAAAACAGTTATGTGACAAGAGGCAAAACTAGAGTTGGGCCCGAATCACTGTTAATGAAAAGATTTGTAGTTTTTGGAGGGCCATTTTCGTGTCATTTCCGAAAACAGAGAGGGGAAGAGAGAGACAAAAAAAACAGTGAAATGAATTCAGACTTACAATATTTTTGGAAAGAGTTAAGTCCACAAAATACCTAAGGCAGGGGGATCCGCGGCTTCTTTTTCTCTCCCCAGCACAAGAACCTTCCTCCATTTTTTCTTGGAAATTTACCTCCTTCTCCAGAGAGGGCCCTTAGAACTCACTTTCCCAATGACATTAGCAGAGGGTGACCATTAAAAGTTCCTCTCGGAGCATGATGCAAGCTGAAGATTTTCTCTCTGTGTCTCTCTCAGCCAATAAAAAGCCTGGTGGTGTCCATGGTCTGATTGGCTGAGAATGGACACAACTGGTGTCTACAATTCCCAGAACCCTCTCTTGGAGTTTGTTGTATTCTAAAAAATGTTATGTTTAAAACTTAAAATAATTCTTAAAAATCAGTAGATTGGTGAATTACTTTGTAACTTGGCAGGCCTGCAGTTGTAAATGTGGTCTACAACTTAAATAGGTTTCATGCAGATAGGCCTTAAAATGGCTGAGGATTGAGCCTTTAAAGTTTCCCATTGTAACCAATGGACCAAATCTCAGACGAATGAAAGAGAAAACACCTCTCCCTTTTCAGGTAACTTACAGTGCAATTCAGTAAATGATCTCAAAGATAGTTTGTTGAAGAATTACCTTCCAGACTATATGTAAGATTCAAATAATTTCTGATATATGCTGATCCTATGATGAACTTATCACTGTTTTTTTCTTGGTTTTTTTGTTGTTGGTTTTTTGTTTGTTTGTTTTTGCAAAAATTGTTCAGAGGTTTGCCATTGCCTTCCTTTGAGGCAATATGACCTGCCCAAGGTCACTCAGAAAGTTTTCCATGGTCAATTGGGGATTTGAATCGAACACTACTACACCATACTGGATCTCCTATATTTACATAGCGCCACAATCAAGAATACGGCTCCACAGTCACCTATATATCAACCGTCAAGACACTACACTTGGAAGGCCATCATATTCAGACATCAAGGGATTGCTTAAGTAAGTAAATACATACAGACTCTCATACTACCAACCTAACCCTCTTGTTCAATGCTATTCACACCCTCAAATAAATTAAAGCTCTGTGTGGAGCTCTTGCTTTCACAAAGTGCTCAAACCATCCCTATGAAGGCAATCTTCTAGAAAGGGAAAACAGCCCTCCTGTTGGCACAAGCAAGTGTCCAAGATTACTACATATCCCATGTCAAATGTGAAAAGAAATATGCTAACTCTCAGGCTCAGACCTACCTTTTCCTTAAGGTAGATTCACCAACTTTAACCACCCTGATGACTTCTTTCACAGTGCGCCGAAAATCGTGCATTCTTGCCGCAACTAGAAGAGCTGAAGCATAAACAGAGAAAGGACCACATCAAAAGGCAGTTCAACGAGAGAGAAAGCAAGGGAATATGGTGAGTCATGCAAGCACCATCTAAAATTCTAATTTTTCTCTATTAATTTTAAAATATTGATGTTTAGCTTTGGGGTTGAATACTGAGTGATTAAATCAGAACTTCATTAGAAAAACTTGATTTGTATGCAGTAAAATTAAACTAGTTTCAACAGGGCTCTCACAAATACAAAAGCACAGTATTGTATTTTGGGGACCTGACCCACTTATAGTCTTTTAGGAGAGTGGTACGTGGCCCTAGTGACTGATTGATAATGACTGATAACAAAAACAAAGGAAAGAACATCATTTTCATTGTTAATGGTTTGGCAACACAGCTGATGTTGTGACAGATGGATTGATAGATTGATGTTTAATTGGGAACTGAAGGAAGCAATCTGATTAATTTAACAGAAGTATATAGTTAAAAGGCAAAGGGATAGGATTTTGTTTATCTCGGGTAAGAGAATGAGTAAGACTAACAGATGAAGATTACTAATAAAGATAATTACTTTTAAAATACCATATATATCCAAGTATAAGCTGGGTTTTCAGCCCTTTTTTAGGCTGAAAAAGCCCCCTTCAGCTTATACTCGAGTCAAAGTTATTTATCATTTTACTCTGTTATTATTATAATGATTTTAATTACAGTGTTCCCTCACTACTTCGTGGTTCGCTTGTTGCGGATTTGCTGTTTTGCGGGGTTCTGCCTCCTGGCAACAATGGAGTGTGGAAGGGGGTTTTACCCTCCCTCTCGGGAGAGAGGCAGCCAGTCATAAAAAGAGAGAGAGAGAGGAGATACAAAGCAGTATGTAAATCACAGCCTTATAGCCCCTTCCTTATAGCTAGCAAAAAAAGTGTGCAGTGCCTTTAAATCTCTTCTCACTTCTGCCTCACCCTCAGAATTTATATATATATATATACATATATACATATATACATATATACATATACATATATATATATATATATATATATATATATACACACATATACATATATATATATACACACACACATATATACATACATACATATATATATATATATATATATATATATATATATATATATATATAATGTCCCTACTTCACAGATTTTCACTTTTTGCGGGTGGTCCTGGAACGTAACACCTGCAATAAGTGAGGGAACACTGTACATGTATTATTTTATTCTATTTAATATTATTTTATTACATTTATTACTTTACTCTATTATTATTACATTTATTCTTTTATCCTGTTATTATTGTTATTACATTTATTCTTTTACACTATTATTGTTATTATTACATTTATTCTTTTACTCTATTTTTACTTTTATTACTACACTTCCATTACTTTACTCTATTACTATTATTATTATTATTACATTTATTGTTTTACTCTATTTATTATTGTTATAACATATTATTTTACTCTATTACTGTTATTACATTTATTATTTTGCTCTATTATTGTTATTATTATGTTTATTTACTCTGTTGTTATTATTATTGTTGTTATTATTACATTCATTATTTTACTCTGTTATTACTCTTGTTATTACATTCCATTATTTTACTCTATTATTATTTTATTACATTTATTATTTTACTCTCTTTTTATTAGTAGGATACATAAACACATTTACACCGAAGAAGGTTTGAATAATGATTTACTTAAAGGATAACATTTATACTTTCATTCTGATGTTGATACTTTATGATTCTAGATCAGTGTTCCTCAACCTGTGGGTCCCCAGATGTTTTGGCCTTCAACTCCCAGAAATCCTAATAGCTGGTAAACTGGCTGGAATTTCTGGGGACCCACAGGTTGAGAACCACTGTTCTAGATCAATCAATTTTTCTTTGATAAGAAGTATTCCAGAAATCATACAGCTTGAATGTGAAGCCAAACTGATTCCAGCTGAGGAGCAAGTATATCCCCCTCTCTCAAACTGTTCCATAACTTGAGGCATCTAGGGTTAAACTGAATTTGCAATAGGCTTATAAAATGTTAAATAACAAGAGGAGATGCAGCAGGAAGATCTTTCTCTCTCTCTTCTATACCAGAATGTGAATAAACCAACAAAATTCACTGAAAGTAGGGTCAGCATGAAAAGCTACTTCAGATCATTCACGGGCCTGTCACGCACATGAAGAAATCTCAAGTCAGTTGACTGATTTAATTAATACAAATTTCAGTGCAACAGACTAGAAAGCATCATTCTGAAGAAATAGTGCCCTTTAGAAGCTTCTCCGTACCTGCGCCGCAAAGGCCAGAGGGCCGCCGCCCCGTGTGCATCCAGTCTCTCTTCATCTGCTGCAGGAGCCTCAGAGCCGTCATGGAAACCTCATGATTCTTAGTGCCGAACTCCAGCATGTGCGCAAAGCGAGGAATATATAAACATGGATCTGCAGCAAAACAAGAGACAGTTATTTCTGAATGTGACCTTTAACTTCCTAGACGCACATCTTGAAACAAGAAAGCCTTCTCTGATGTCTGACTGTGCTGAGATAAAACAGTTTATTCCACTGCTGCTTCTCTAGATTTTCAGATGTTGGCCTGTATTCAATAACATGAGCATAAGAAGCTCTTCAGTTTGTGAAAGAGTCTTCACCAATGAAAGGGAATGGAAGCAACTTCCCCCTCTTTCTTTGGTAGGTCTAGCTTTACCACCTCCCACACTCTTCTAGAGCAGGCATGGGCAAATTTTGGCCCTCCAGGTGTTTTGGACTTCAACTCCCACAATTCCTAACAGCCTGTAGGCTGTTAGGAATTGTGGGAGTTGAAGTCCAAAACACCTGGAGGGCTGAAGTTTGCCTAAGTCCGTTCTAGAGGTTACTTACAGGATACCTGGCTCTGCAAAAAAGGAAAAATCACCCATAATGGTGTCTCTCCTTCTGCTTCCATGAGCAGATATCTTCAGTAGATCCAAAATAGGAATAGTGATAATAGTAAGAATTTTTTAAGCCTGTTGAAAAGAAATTAGTCTCAAGGTAAGCATGGCAATAGAATTTGCAGGAGGGCAGTTGGCTCCCACATCACTGGAGTTGCCAAGTTTCAGTCAAAATTTTGCCAGGAGCTATCTTGCAATCTGTTTTCAAGATAAGGGTCAATGCTTGGATAGCTCTGTAAATCATGGACTAAATCCTAGAACAGATTCACTGCTATATTGAGCCTGAAGTCTGCAGCTGCCACTTGATTAAATTCAAACTAGAAGTTATATGTGGTAGGCATGGAAAAAAGTGCTTTTTCCTCAAAAGGAATTGGGTAGTTTAAACCAAACAATAGTAAGCCTTGACTGTAATAACCTTTTCCCTTCCTGCCATTCATTGGCTCAAAGCTTTGCCACCATTGTAGGAAAAGACCATCATTTCCTCAAGGAGGAGACCAAAAGTAAATAGAGATTGTATGTTTTATGAACAAATAACACTTACAGAAGAAAGGGACTAAACAGCACTATCCCCTCCCATAGTACTGAGAGCATCTCGTGACTGATTCTTTTTAAAAGCCATGCATTTTCCACAGTGTCGTTGCAGGCCCCTTCGACACTGCTATATAAAATCCAGATTATCTGCTTTGATAATCTGGTTTATATGGCAATGTAGAAGGGGCCTCAACTCCAGGGGAAGTTGCTGCTACATACTCTTTGCCTTAATACCATGATTTGTGAAGCTTTCCTATGTACTACAAAGTAGGCTAAAGTAACATCCTTCTGGGATGTTTTTCCACTGATGTTCTACAGGTACACCAACATCAAGGACATCCCAAGTGGATGAGAAGTCCTTAGGTTGTTGTGTGCAAGACCGCAGAAAACTTTACTATCTCTCATGAAATACTTGTTGTGTTCCTCAAGGAAGGCAATGGAAAAGGTTTGACATCCCTGGAAGATACAGGTTTCATTCTGAATACTGTGGGGCCCCTTCTACACTGCCATATAATCCATATTATCAAAACAGCAGGCCTGTAGCCGGGGGGGGGGGGGGGGGGGGGGGTTAGGGGTTCAACCCCCCCCCGAAATTTTTCAGGTTAAAAAAAAACCTGGTTTACTCATGAATTTTAACTGGTTAACCAAATCCCCATGCTAAGTCTATGAGACGCAAAAAATTAAGAGTCCCTCCAGAACTGCAAGCACTATCTCAAGCAAATACTGACAATTTATTCACACTGTCATTACTTGCAGCAATAGCTGATGTAGCAAAGCTTGGGGGGGGGTGTTGAATGCCAGACTTGGTGGAGGTGGTTGACAGGGGCGTGACCCTACCCCCCCCCCAATTTTCAACATCCCCCCCCCCCGAAATTTTCAACCCTCGCCGAAATTTTTTTCTGGCTACGGCCCTGCAAAACAGATAATCCACATTACCTGCTTTGAATTGGATTATATGAGTCCGCACTGCCATATAATCCAGTTCAAATCAGATAATCTAGATTTTATACAACTGTGTGGAAGGGGACTAAGAGCCTAGCAAACTAGGAACAAAATATCTCGCTTCGGGCTACTAGCTACCTATTATATGTTTGCAGAGCACAGAAAAGATAGGCAAATAAATCCCACTATGGTCAATAAGTAAATTTAAGTAAATCTTTCATAGAATCATAAAGTTGGAAGAGACCTCATGGACCATCCAGTCCAACTCCCAACCAAGAAGCAGGAAAATCACATTCAAGATGAAATTGCATTTGAGATGAAAGCTTCTACCAATTTGAGATACTCAGATATGCACTTCTAAAAAGATAGGTGCATAGGCTAAACAACTCCAAACATGACTCTCATGATGTTCAGAGTTACTATATATAGCACTGAAGACATCTCCTCATGAAGTGTCTTTCAGACATGCTTCGTTAATGTTCATGTTCCCCAAGCAAAACCTCTGAGATGGGTTGAATAAGATGTGATACCTTAGAGTGGCTTATTATCAATGGTATATACACATATATACATACTCTGGGTCACAGAGAGTTATGATCATGGCGATAGCGCCACAATCATGACAATGTAAGGACCATGAATACAAGTTATGCATGATCCATCATCTTCAACTCCATCTACATGTGCATACATATTTGGATCAATGCCAGCTATCAATGGAGAGACTAATTTTCCTCTCAGTCTCCCTTGTCATGGAAGATGAATCTGGGAACATCAAGAGAACCAACACCAAAAGATAAATGGCTTGTGCTCATCCCAGGCTAATGCTGTCTGAGTGTTT
The DNA here is from genome assembly GCF_025583915.1 of Anolis sagrei ordinatus. Lineage (NCBI taxonomy): Eukaryota > Metazoa > Chordata > Lepidosauria > Squamata > Anolidae > Anolis > Anolis sagrei. Next base: position 15,604,544 of record NW_026844366.1, on the reverse strand, counting down.
ATGCATTAAGAGAAAGTCCACAATGTCTCCATGACGACATTTCTCCAATCCCCAAAGTAGAGATTATTTGGGAAGATGTTCGCATATGCCAAGTCTAATATGCCTTTTACCATAGTAATGTAGCTATGCAAATGCACTTTAAAGCATAACATCCATTGTGCTTAACCCTCCTTGTTTTATATACCTAAAAGCATATCCCAGGTCTTTTGGAATTTCATGCAAATGCTAATGCAATATGCAACCAGGGACTGAAAGTGAAAGGTTTTTGCATTATTCTGCACTATAATGCAGTAGAACCCATTTGATCTTGGAAGCTAAGCAGGTCCAGCTTAATACATTGGTAGGAGACTGTCAACCAAGTGATGTAGGTCCTAATTCAGAGGAAGGAATTGGCAAAACCACCTCTGAGTATTCTTTGCCTTAAAAAAAGCAAAATGAAATCCACGGAGTTGCCAACAAGCTGATAAGCAACTTGAAGGCACACACACACACAAATACAGCCATGGCTCTAACTCATCATTAAATCCTATTTGTTTCCCGCAATGTTGCCTATATACAGAGCAGGATGTTAGCAATATAACAACACAAGTGGGGCTGCGATGGCACAGCAGGTTAAACCGTTGAGCTGCTGAACTTGCTGACCAGAAGGCTGGTGGTTCGAATCCATGGGATGGGGGTGAGCTCCTGCTTTTAGCCCCAGCTCCTGCAAACCTAGCAGTTCGAAAACATGCAAATGTGAGTAGATCAATAGGTACCGCCATGCCAGCCACATGACCTAGGAGACATTTACAGACAATGCCAACTGTTTGGCTTAGAAATGGAGATGAGCACCACCCCCCAGAGTTGGACATTACTAGACTTACTGTCAAAGGGATAACCTTTATCTTTTTAACAACACAAGGAAACATGAACCCAGGCATGTAGCCGGGGGGGGGGGGGCTTGAGGGGCTTCACCCCCCCCCCCCGAAATTCTCATGGTGGTTCGCGAAAAGGCCTTACTGGTGCATTATTTAAACTGTTGTTTATTCATATCATGATCTGATCACCATACTCAATATATCCCATATGCATGGGGGTATTGGGGTAACAATACAAGAGGTTTGCTAGGGTAGACCCTCTTTCACTCAGACTCAGCCCCCCCCCCCCCCCCCCACCCCCCCCCCGAAAAAAATTCGCCCCACCCCCCAAAACGAAATCCTGGCTACGGGCCTGCATGAACCCCTAAATATTTAAACTAGAACAAGACATGTAATCACTAGCATTGTAAAATGTATTGCCAGGAAACTGGGGAAATGGGAAGGAGTGGTGAGCGTGTGTTAGGGGGCAGCAGTACTGATTCATAATGACAGAACTTTCTGACATTTTTATATTAAATGTTCCTCTCCAAAAAGGGCAGTAGGTACTTATTACAAAGAACCAAAAGAGGAACTAAAAATATCACCACTTCAGTTGAATGTAAGCCATTTCAGAAGTTTAATGCATGTGCTTGGATGACAATTAGGTATGGTAAAGGTTTTCCCTGGCATTAAGTCCAGTTGAGTCCGACTCTGGGGGCTGGTGCTCATCTCCATTTCTAAGCCGAAGAGCCAGCGTTGTCCATAGACACCTCCAAGGTCATGTGGCCAGCATGACTGCATCAAGCATCGTTACCTTCCCACCGGAGTGGTACCTATTGATCTACTCACATTTGCATGTTTTCGAACTGTTAGGTTGGCAGAAACTGGGGCTAACAGCAGGAGCTCACCCTGCTCCCCAGATTCAAAACTGCAACCTTTCGGTAAACAAATTCAGCAACTCAGTTTAACCCACTGCGCCACCGAGGGCCCCTTATTGACAATAATAACACGCCATTTAAAACCATGCTATGAACCTTTGTTTTCACACTATGTTGAAAGTTATTAGATTTGTAAAGTCCACCTAAATTGATAAAGTACTCAGAGTATAGTACAGTTAGATTTTAGGGCTCATCCTAGGCTGTGAGAATGACCTGGCTGAAGGATTCTGCGAACTGTGATTCAGGTGAAAATAAGTTTTTTATTTTGTTTGTGTTTTTTAAAAAAGAGGAAAAACTGTGCACCTAAAATCTAATATTTTCAAGCACTAGCCAAAATGAGACAAGACAAAGAAAATTGTGTGCAAAAAGATCTCCTGTGATTGTTTTCCTTCAAGGCAGTTGCAGCGTGAAATGGTACTCGGTTAGGGGCTATTTTCTTTTTAACACCCATGCTATTTCCTCCAACTGAAACCCATACACCAGCCAAAAAAACACCTCCTTCCTATTAGCTCCAAGGGTGATGAGTACAAGGTGGTAATCCAATAAACAGTCCCAAATCGCTGCACCAAAGTTAAAGAAAAAAAATCACAAAACACCATAATACAGCAAATGCTGTGTATCCAGTTTGAATTAAAGTAGTAATTGTAGATGTCAAATAAATCCCCCCCCCCCCAAAGTGTATTTGTTTCCATTCCTTTCAGCTGTTAAGACAAAGGAAACAAAAGTGTACTGGGGTCCCGGTTGTGGGGGAAACTCTTTTAAAGGAATGGGTGTAAAGCAGTGGTTCCCACCATTTGGGCCTCCCGGTGTTTTGGACTTCAGCTCCCACATTTCCTAACTGCTTGTAAGCTGGCTGAGATTTCTGAGAGTTGGAGTCCAAAACACCTAGGGCCCTTCCACATAGCCCTATATCAAAGAATATCAAGGCAGAAAATCCCACAATATCTGCTTTGCACTGGAGTCCACACTGCCATATATTCCAGTACAACGCAGATAATGTGGGATTTTATTCAGCTGTGGGGAAGGGGGCTAAGGGCAGGGAATTTTCGTGGGGAAAGTTGGTATTATTGCCTTGTAGCAGAAAGCCAGTGGAAGCGAACAAGAAGTGCCAGTCATCAGTAGCTTACCGACCAGCATTGTGGTTTCCCTCCAAATGCAAAGGTATGAACACCACTGCGATTCATCGTCGAGAGGATGTAATGTCAAGACAGCATGTGACAAAATGGGTACAGAATATATTGTGAGATCATGAAGAAACTTTGCAGAGCAATCCAGAACAAATGTCATGAGATGCTGATGGCAGGAGTCTGTCACTTTCATGACAATGTGCGTCCACACACTACTCATGCAACACAAGAGTTGGGTTGACCTATAAGGCCCTATACAGGCTTTATTGACCTATAAAGCCCTATACAGTTCTGGTCCAGCTTACTTGTCCGAACATATCTCCCCTTACGCCCCATCCCGAAACTTGCGATCTGTCGGGGAGGCCCTGCTCTTGATCCCACCTTCGCTGCAAATGCGCTTGGTGGGGACAAGGGACAGGGCCTTCTCGGCGGTGGCACCTCGCCTGTGGATCTCACTCCCCAGCAAAAGTAGGTCAGCGGGTTCCCTCCTTTCCTTCAGGAAAAAGTTGAAGACGTGGCTATGGGACCAGGCATTCGGATAGCAGGCTAACAATAAAAATGATGACAATGCTATGGAAAATGGACTATGGACAGGCTTCGGATTAAGTTGTTAATCATAGAACTCAGACTTGACATGCAAACTAATTCAATTTGCACTATTTTAAATGACTTTTAATCTAATTTTTAATGTTTTACTTATTATGTAATTGTTGTTTTATCTGTTGTATATGTGGGGCATCAGATTGTTGCTGGCTGTAAGTCCCCCTTTGGGGGTAGAGAAGGGCAGGGTACAAATATTTGAAATAAATAAATACATTTACTTCATTTGATTGAGATGTTTTAAGCCACCTCTCTCACAGCCCCGATCTCGCACCCAGTGACTATCATGGGTGACTACCCAGTGACGGCTAGGTCTTTGTGTGATATGTGATGGTATTTTATGTGCTATGTTCAATAATGTTTAATGTTTTATCAGGGGAGGATCAATCTTGATATTTTATACTGTTTTTATCAATGGCATTGAATTGTTGCAAACACTGTGAATCACCCCGAGAATACCACAAATAAATAAATAAACAATCTGTTCACTAAATTGAAGGAATACCTTGGTGGAAAACACTCTTCTGACGACAATGAGGTGAAAATCGAAGTGAACTGTTTAAAAAAGGCAGAGGGAAACTTCTATGACACAGGCATCAAAATTCATCCCATGGATGATAAAATGTATTAAACTGAATGGTGATTATGTGGAAATATAATGGAATACCTATGCTACAACCCATATAAGTTTTATTAAAATATATTCATTTTTTGTATTTTAAAAAAAATCTTGTAACCTTACTTTCCGGATAACCCTTGTGTGTTCTTTAATGGCAATCAATTACTTTATAAGGTTTTAGTACTATACATACAACTACAGGCAGTCCCCGGGTTATGAACAAGATAGGTTCTATAGGTTTGCTTTTAAGTTAAATGTGTATGTAAGTTGGAGAACAGGTACATTTTAAGTCCAGCAACCTTTTTAGCGTGGATAGTCTAGGGAAGGGTTAATACCCCTGTAACGCTTGTTTTGCTGTCTGTGCCCCTGTTCAGAAGATCTCACCTCACTTCCTGTCCCTTTGACAATTGCATTTGAAAATTTTTGGCTTGATCTGGAAACAAGAACTGATGAGAAAACTTCAATAGAGACACTTTTTTACCATGATAATTCTTACAGGGATGATTTCTTCTTCTTAGGAGATTTGTCTCACTTCCTGTTGTCTCACCCTGTTTGTAACTAGGAGTTGTATATAAGATGCTTGTAATTCAGGGACTGTCTGTATTTGTTTCTTCAAAAGTAATTTCCAAGCTCAACAAAATCTTGTGGCATTTCAAAGAAAACAACATAGTGTGAAAACAAAGGTTCATAGCATGGTTTTAAATGGTGTGTTTTTGGCATAAGCATTTGTGAACTTCAGTCCGCTTTGTCTAGGCTCGTGAAACCTTATACAAAATAAAGCCTATTAAGCCTTTGAAGTGCGGAAAGACTTTTTGCTGTCTTTACGGCAACAGACTAACGCAAGCTACTCACCTCAAAGTTTGATACCAAAGCCCTGGTATCAAACTTGCTGTAACCTTTGACAGTTATGAATAATAACTTTTGGGCTTCATTCTGGCTTCCGTTTCATATAATTAGCCGTGCATGCGACCCGGTTTCCCATGCCAAATGAAGAGGGAGCTATCTCAATAACACTCTTTCAGGGACCAACTTTTAATCAAGTGCATCATTTAAAAAGCTTTGTTCTCTCTGTTCCTGCTCTTCTGTTCAGATATCAGTTTCTCATTTCCTGCCAGGTAAATTGCTAACTATTATATGCAGCTCGGTTTCCGTCGCTGATGTCCCGCTTGAGCTCTTCTGCTGATAAAGATGAGGCCTTACATGAAAACGTTCATTTAAATAGATCTTGTGGATTCATAATTAATGAGAGGCAATCTCATTTACTTCTAAGTGTTAACACTGAGTGTTATGTTGCTGTTTCTATTTACTTTTATTATGCCAAACATGACCGCGCATACGCAAGCATTCCCAAGACTGCAGAAGAACCTCGAAGCATCAGCAGGCAGCAAATTATAGGAAAAGTAGTGGGTAAAGTATTAACTTCCTCTGAGTTATGAAGAGTATAGATGCACACAGGCTCATGAGTTAACAACCTGTACTCTTCACCTTTGTTTCCTATACATAATTTGTTGTTGTTCATTGGTTCAGTCGTTTCCGACTCTTTGTGACCACATGGACCAGTCCACGCTAGAACTCCCTGTCAGCCGTCACCATCCCCAGCTCCTTCAAGGTCAATCCAGTCACTTCAAGGATGCCATCCATCCATCTTGCTCTTGGTCGGCTCCTCTTCCTTTTTCCTTCCATTTTCCCCAGCATAATTGTCTTCTCTAAGCTTTCCTATTATTATTATTATTATTATTATTATTATTATTATAACTTTATTTGTACCCCGCTAGCATCTCCCGAAGGATTCGATGCGGCTCACAATAGGCCGAAGCCCAACACAATACAACAATACAATATCTAGCAAATAAAAACAGTTAAGCAGAAAAACAATAACAATAGCAATACGACAAGACATTATTAAAAACTGAGTCGGCCGGAGTAGGGGTACAAGGTTAAAAGTGCTGATGTATCGGAGGGGTGTGGGATTATGATATAAGTGCGGTGTGCAGTGTGCGGTGATTTGGTACTAAAGTGCTTCTGGGATTTGGTAGTGGGAGATTCCTAATCTGAAAAGGCACATTGGAACAGCCAGGTTTTCAAATTCTTTCTGAAGACTGCCAGTGTAGGGGCTTGTCTGAGATCTTTCGGGAGGGCGTTCCAGAGGCGGGGGGCCACCACGGAGAAGGCCCTGTCTCGCGTCCCCACCAAGCGCGCTTGTGATGCGGGCGGGATCACGAGCAGGGCCTCTCCAGATGACCGGAGTGAGCGTGTGGGTTCGTAGACAGTGATGCGGTCACGCAGGTAGGGTGGTCCCAAACCGTTCAGGGCTTTGTAGGTAAGCACCTGCACCTTAAATTGGGCTCGGAAAATAAACGGCAGTGGAGCTCCTTAAACAGGAGGGTTGACCTCTCTCTGTAATGGGCCCCAGTTAACATCCTGGCTGCTGCCCGTTGGACCAATTGGAATTTCCGAGCCGTTTTCAAGGGCAGCCCCACGTAGAGCGCATTGCAGTAATCCAGTCTAGAGGTGAATAAGGCATGGACCACCCCGGCCAGATCAGCCTTAGCGAGGTACGGACGTAGCTGGCGCACAAGTCTCAGTTGTGCAAAAGCCCTCCCGGTCACCGCCGAAGCCTGAGCCTTCTTCTCATGATGTGGCCAAAGTACTTCATCTTTGCCTCTACTATCCTTCCCTCCAATGAGCAGTCGGGCTTTATTTCCTGAAATATGGACTGGTTGGATCTTATCGCAGTCCAAGGCACTCTCAGAACTTTCCTCCAGCACCACAGTTCAAAGTATTCATAATATATATCACAATTTGCACACACAATGCTATAAAATGGAAGACTTGTTTTGAGAAATTAAGATAATCTAGCATCCAATTTAAAAGCAGGTGCTAAATTTTCAGCATCCAGATTTCACTGATAAATATATATCTTGTAAATATATACATTACACATTGAATGAACATATTATTTAAATATATTTAAATGCCATCTTATTTCAATATCACCTATGATAGCACTATTTAAGGAATAACAGTTTACAAAACCTTGCAGCAGCAC
>NW_026844366.1:15568181-15597282 GCF_025583915.1 Anolis sagrei ordinatus | reverse complement strand
TACGGGTACCAAAATATCAGCAAGGATCGCCTACCAGGGGCGGTTGAGTCCCCAATGAGCAGGCGCACAGCCTACGGCTAGCGATCGCAGCAAGGAAGAAAGCCCGCTCGATGGACTCCCTCCTGACTGGACAGACACCTGATAGGAGTTGAGACTGTTGTGAGCTGAGGGGGCGCTCCTCAAGTGGCAGTCGAGGGCCATTTACAGAGGCGCCTCTGCGCCCCTGGCAAAAAAAAGTGTTCTGCGACCGCTTACTTCGCGTAATGGATGAGCCGCCCCTGCCCACCCTCCTCTCCCTCATTGAGGGACTCAGATTGGCTAACCTGTATCTGCACCATAGCCAGAATTAACACAACCAAGCCATGGCATAGAGATACAAAGCACACTGCAAGTTTAAGGAGCCAATATAAGGAGCCAATATAATTATAGCTTATACAGATATACGCGGAACCCCCCCCCCCCCCATGACCAACATAAAGCACTGGAGGGGTTTGGGGGTTGGATTGATCCGAGAATATGGGACTTATAGTTCACCCACAGCCAGTGAGCATTCTGAATCGTACCAACGGTGGATCTGAACCAAACTTGGCAGACATACCCAACATGCCCAACTTTGAATACTAGTGGGGTTTGGAGGGGACTGACCTTAGAGTTTGGGAGTTGTAGTTCATATACAACCAGAGACCACTGTGAACCAAACAATGATGGATCTGGACCACACTTGGCACAAAGACCCAACATGGCCATCTTTGAATACTGGTGGAGGGAATTGATCCTGATTTTAGGGAGTTGTTGTTCTGAATCCAAACAACAATGGATCTGGATCAAGCTAGGCACACAGACCCAACATGCCCCACTTTGAATACTGGTGGAGTTTGAAGAGAATTGACCTTGAATTTAGAGAGTTGTAGTTCACCAACAATCAAAAACACTGTGAACTCAAATGACAACGGAACTGGACCAAACTTGGCACATAGACCCAACATGCCCACCTCTGAATACTGGTATGGTTGGAACAATGACAGATGATGATGGAAGTTGTAGTTTATCCATATTCTTAAAATCCAAAATCCAACAATTAATACCTTTTATATCATTGCAAAAGGCATTGCCGGATACCTAAGCAAGTTCAAATATAAAACATAAATTACAATATTGGGATAATTGAAGTTAAGTATCTTTACTATCTGAGATATACAGCTGACCCTCCACATCTTTGGGGTTAATTTATGGATTAATGAAAAAGTAATGTCTAGGAATCTCCAGGTTCTTCCTTTGGAAGTGGACAATAGACTCACGCTGGAGGAGCTAGAGATTCTCAGAGAGACCACTTTATTTGGAATGTAGAAAATCAATCTGTCTGGGTCATCTGCAAAATAGGAGACCAAGCTATTTTTAAAAAAAAATTCCATGTAGTCCAATGGACTGGGGGGATGGCTTCGGAAAAGCTGACTCTTAGCCAAAACAGTCTGTACCCATAATCCCCAGATAGGACACTCACGCCATGTCACTTGCCATGCTTACTTCTCTCTTTGGGTGGCTGTTTGGTGCCCTTGCTAAGGCAGTGTCACTTAAAACACTTCTCGGCATCAAAGCTTTGAAACATTACTGCTCCTAAAATCCTCCAAACAGCTTGACCAGATTCATTCCAGCTAAGCAATTTGGGGATTTGTAGATATATTTTTTTTGCTTTCCTTAAAAAAAAACATATTTCCAAGCTCTGTCATCATCTGTGCCAAACCAGCCACTGCTCTCATCTTTCAAAGAGGCAAGGAGGCAGAATTTTGGAAATGCTGAGCACACTGGCCAACAGACAGCTAAGCCTTCCTTTTATCGGCTTCCCTCTTCACAGAGGAGTCTGCCCAGGGCTGAGGAGAGCTTTGAAGGTACCGATGGGGTTTGCTTGCCAGCGGATGAATCCTCACTTTCAAAGACTGATCTTTCTGGGAACAAAGTGAACTGGGCTTCTGGCACCAAGTAGATGGGTTTGGGGATTCTTGCTAGCATCACAGCCAAATGTTAATAGCAATCCAGTGGTGTGAAATTGTCCACTTGTATTGGCGACCTTGTTGGCTATACATTTCCATTTGCTTTGCGGGGAAAGATGCAGAAGGCTGAAAATGGATGGGGAAGTGGATTTTTCTCTACTGCTCACCTGCTTGCACATAGCTATTACGTGGGAGATGGGTCACATTTGCACACTTTGATTTTACCCTTGTGCACAACATAATCCTTTTGAACTCATCTTCCATCAGTCTTGGCGTCAAGGGAAATAGATACCAACCAAGGTGCCCTACATGTCCAGCCATACAAAGTTGATTTGATTGTCAGTCAAGAAATAATTCTGGGTAGAATTTATTTGGAGGACCAGTTCTATCTTTGGTTGCACAAGGATATTGAAACTCATCAGTGATGCAATTGGAATGCATCTTTATTGTGTACTATCCGCTGAATCATTGACTATCAATAAATCTTGCGCTATAGCAGTAGTGTCGGTCAGTATCCAGCCCCAAAAGAAACCATGGAGAGGCCTGGAAATACACTCAATTCTGGAGCAAGACAAGGAGAAAGGGGTTGGTTGGAAAGGGGGAGAAAGAAATACTTTGAAGTTTCATTGCCCAAACGTGTACTTAGTTGTCAACCTTCCTTCTTCCTTTGTTTAGCCTTTTTGCCTATGGAAAGGAGAGGGCAGAGAAGATTGACAGGGGACTTGAAAGCCATTATTAAATATGTGAAAGGACGTCACATTGAGAAGGGGGCAAGTTTGTTTTCTGCTGCTCTAGAGCAGGCCTGCACAAACTGTGCCGCTCAAGGTGTTTGGGACTCCAACTCCCAGAAGATCTAGACAGCTTGTCTAATGGTCAGGAATTCTGGAAACTGCAGTCCCAAACACCTGGAAGGCCACATCTCTAGAGTCAAGGACACAATGGAACAATGATTTCAAATTGCAGGCAAAGAGACTCCACCTAAACATTAGGAAGAGCATCCTGATGGTAAGAGCTGTTTGACCGTGGTATGTGCTGCCTAGAGATCTCATCACACTAGAGAATAAATACACTTTAAATTCGGTTGCTATCTCCTGCAGAATTCAAAATTGATGGCAGATGGCAACTACTGGATGGCCTATGTTTTGTATCAGAAACTAGAGCTAATGTGGTGTATCCAATGCAATTTTCTGAATCAGCACCCAAAATAATCAAACCGAATCTAAAGTTGACCAAAAACTGATTCATAACCGTTTTGGTACTAATGTTGGAGAGTGGTCCCTAGACAATGTGGTCCCTGGTCAAGTTGTCAAAAAAAAGGTCAGGAACCACTGATCTAGGGAGACCAAAATGATTAAATTATTATTATATTATTATTATTTCATGCATTTCTACCCTGTCCTTCTCCCCCCAAAAGGTCTGGACACCAAGGCCAATGCTTAGGATACTGGGTCTGTTTAGCCTGGAGAAAAGAAGTTTGGGAAGGACATGATAGCCATGTCTAAACATGTAAAAGGATGTCACACTGAGAAAGGGGCAAGCTTGCTTTCTGATGCTCTGGAAACTAGGACACAAGGTCATGGATTCAATTTGCATGAAAAAAAAAATTCCACCAAAACATCAGGTAAGAGCTGTTTGACAGTGGAATATGCCTTGGAGTCTGGTGGAGTCTCCTTCTCTGGAGGTTTTAAGCAGAAGCTGGATGGCCATCTGTCAGGAGGGCTTTGGTTGTGTCTTCCTGCATGGCAGAATGGCGTTTGGCTGGATGGCCCTTGAGGTCTCTTTCAATTCTCTATGATTTTAACTCATTTTATCCAAGATGCACATCTCTTATGTGGTTTTATTAAAACTGTTTTAACTTGTTTTAATTAACAAAGTTATCTGTTACTATATCTTTTGAAACAACTTTCACAGCATATTGTTTTCAATTGATTTTATTAGAACCCCACAATCTCAGATACAGGACTCTTGATATCTGTGGGATTCAGGACGCCCACGGATACTCAAATCTGCGGATGCTCAAGTTTCATAATACACACGATGTAACAAAAAAAATTCCCTCATATAAAATGGCAAACTCAAGTTTTGCTTTTGGGGACCCTTAATAGGATTTTCAAGCTGCGGATAGTTGAATCAATTGGTGCAAAATCTGCAGATACAGAAGGCAAACGGCAAATATTTTAAGTGCTACATAAATAAACAAAACACCTAAGAATGACAACAGCAATTACAATAGCAAGATCAAATGTGCTACCAGGTAGGTATCTGTACAGCTCCAATTGTAAGATTTTTTTAAATGTGGCAACTATAATTGTAATAGAAAACCCACATTTCTAGATTTCCCAGCATGTATACACAGTAGGAAACTAAAAACGAGCATTTTCATGGTTATGCAGCAAAAAAAAGAGGAGTGTGGTGACCTACATTAACTCTGGTGCCTTCAGTCTGTTGCAACAAAAACAACAAAGGGTTTTTGCAGTACATTTAAAGTTTTTTTCCCCCAGTATTGTGGCAGAAACATGACAGAGATAGAGAGATAGGCTGAAAAAAAAACCTTCCTGACTGGAAACTGTGCTAGAAGACCATTTGTTGCCAGGCTTTTCATGTAATGCCTGGGGCCAGGGGTGCATCTATAGTATAGAATTAATACAGTTGATACCACTAACTGCTACAGTTCATTGCTATGCAATCCAATCTTATAAGGTCTTTAGTCTTCTCTACCACTTTGGGCTGGTGCCTCACCAAACAACAACTCCCAGGATTCCATAGGTGTCAGCAATGGCACTTAAAGTGGTGTCAAAGTGAATTGATTCTACAGTGTAGATGCACCATAGAATCATAGAATCAAAGAGTTGGAAGAGACCTCATGGGCCATCCAGTCCAACCCCCTGCCAAGAAGCAGGAATATTGCATTCAAATCACCCCTGACAGATGGCCATCCAGCCTGTTTAAAAGCTTCCAAAGAAGGAGCCTCCACCACACTCCGGGGCAGAGAGTTCCACTGCTGAATGGCTCTCACAGTCAGGAAGTTCTTCCTCATGTTCAGATGGAATCTCCTCTTGTAGTTTGAAGCCATTGTTTTGCGTCCTAGTCTCCAAGGAAGCAGAAAACAAGCTTGCTCCCTCCTCCCTGTGGCTTCCTCTCACATATTTATACATGGCTATCATATCTCCTCTCAGCCTTCTCTTCTTCAGGCTAAACATGCCCAGTTCCTTAAGCCGCTCCTCATAGGGCTTGTTCTCCAGACCCTTGATCATTTTAGTCGCCCTCCTCTGGACACATTCCAGCTTGTCAATATCTCTCTTGAATTGTGGTGCCCAGAATTGGACACAATATTCCAGGTGTGGTCTAACCAAAGCAGAATAGAGGGGTAGCATGACTTCCCTAGATCTAGACACTATGCTCCTCTTGATGCAGGCCAAAATCCCATTGGCTTTTTTTGCCGCCACATCACATTGTTGGCTCATGTTTAACTTGTTGTCCACGAGGACTCCAAGGTCTTTTTCACACGTACTGCTCTCGAGCCAGGCATCCCCCATTCTGTATCTTTGCATTTCGTTTTTCCTGCCAAAGTGGAGTATCTTGCATTTGTCACTGTTGAACTTCATTTTGTTAGTTTTGGCCCATCTCTCTAATCTGTTGGACTAAGGGGTGAGTCTCAATGACTGCATCAGCAATACATCCTTTATCCCGCTGTTTCAGAGGAGAGGATGTGGCCTGCATGGCTTCCCTCAGGGATCCGTTGGGAAATCCTTTTGCCTCCCAAGAATCATAGAACTATAGAGGTGGGCCATCCAGTCCAACCCCATTCGACCACGCTAGAACACACAAAGAACTCCTGACAGATGGCCATTCAGCCTCTGCTTAGAAACCTGCAGAGAAGGAGACTCCACTGAACTCCCAGGCAGCTGGAAAATTCTTAGAGCTGGCTGAAATCTGGGGAAGTGGTGCCTTGCTTTCAAAGGCCATGAGATTGTATTTGCAAAAGCTTTGCCTCCCTTCCCATGTGTTGTGTCTCTTCCAAAGAACCCAAAAACCCAAACTTGTTTTCTGCTACTCGAGAGAGCAAAACAGATTCAAACTGCAGGAAAAGAGCTTCCACCTCAACATTAGGAAGAACTTCCTGACGGAAAGAGCAGTTTGGTGGTGGAATAGGTTGTTTGGATGTGTGATGGAGCTCTTCCTATGGCGATTTTTAAGCAGAGTGTGATGGCCATCTGTTGGGAGTGCTTGGATTGTGTATTCTTGCATAGTGTAACAGCTTTTTCAATGGAACTGGATGGCCCTAATGGTCTTTTTCGATTTATAGAATCAGTTTGGAAGATCTCAAAGGCCATCTAGTCCAATCCTCTGCCAGTTTACAGCAGAACTGGAAGGCCATCTGTTGGGAGTGCTTTGACTGTGTTTCTGCATGGTATAATGTATATAGGCGTTGAATGTTTGTCTGTTGTGTTGGAAACCTCCCTGAGTCCCCACCACAGGGAGAAGGGCGGGATACAAATAACATATTATTATGATGATTATTATGGAGGTGGACAGGGTGACGCTGGCAGACTCTTCCTACTCATAGAATGATAGAGCTGGAAGATCCCAAAGGCCATCTAGTCTAACCTTCTGCTATGCGGGAACCTGGAGGAGGTTTAAAGCAGAACTAGAAGGGGGTGTTTTGACTATGTGTTCCTGCTTGGTATAATAGAGTTAGACGACAACAACAACAAAACTTTATTTATATACTACTCTATCTCACCGAGGGGACTCAGAACGGTTTCCAAGTAACATCATCAATACATACAAGCATAACATTGTCACAGTAACACACATACATAAAAAGTGATTTTATAAATAGAATGAGACCCCAAAGGCCATCCAGGCTCATGGGAGAAGGTTTGAAGCAGAAGCTGCAAGGCCATCTGTCTGGAGTGTTTTGATTGTTGGGAGGGGGAGTTGGACAGGATGGCCCATGGGGTCTCATTCTATTTATAAAATCACAGAGTTTGAAGATCCCAAAGGCCATCCAGTCCAATCACCTGCCAGGCAGGAACATATTGAAAGGGGGGGGGGGTTAATGTTTTTTAATGTTTATGTATTGTATGTGAATCTGTGTCCTGGCATTGAATGTTTGCCGTGTATATGCTGTTCCCTGCCCTGAGTCCCCTTCGGGGTGGGAAGGGCAGAATATAAATGTTTAAAATAAATAAATAAATAGGCTGGTGACTGCTGGAAGAGCACTTTGGTTTTTTCGATGTTCAATGACTGGCAGAGCTTCTCGTATGCTTCGGCGAATATGTTTACAGTGGCTTGCAAGTCTTTTTCTGAATGTGCACAGACGACGTTGTCATCAGCATACTGGAGTTCTATAAAATACGTTGTTGTGACCTTGGTTTTGGCTTTCAGTCTGCTGAGGTTAAATGTTTAGAGTGCCTTGCAGGTCTTCTTCTGAATGTGCACATAAGACGTTGTCATCAGCATACTAGAGTTCTATAATAGATGTTGTTGTGACCTTGGTTTTGGCTTTCAGTCTGCTGAGGTTAAATGTTTAGAGTGGCTTGCAGGTCTTCTTCTGAATGTGCACATAAGACGTTGCCATCAGCATACTAGAGTTCTATAATAGATGCTGTTGTGACCTTGGTTTTGGCTTTCAGTCTGCTGAGGTTAAATGTTTAGAGTGGCTTGCAGGTCTTCTTCTGAATGTGCACAGACAACGTTGTCATTAGCATACTAGAGTTCTATAATAGATGTTGTGACCTTGGTTTTTGCTTTCAGTCTGCTGAGGTTAAATGTTTAGAGTGGCTTGCAGGTCTTCTTCTGAATGTGCACAGATGACATTGCCATCAGCATACTAGAGTTCTATAATAGACGTTGTTGTGACTTGGTTTTGGCTTTCAGTCTGCTGAGGTTAAATGTTAGAGTGGCTTGCAGGTCTTCTTCTGAATGCGCACAGACGACGTTGTCATCAGCATACTAGAGTTCTATAATAGACGTTGTTGTGACCTTGGTTTTGGCTTTCAGTCTGCTGAGGTTAAATGTTTAGAGTGGCTTGCAGGTCTTCTTCTGAATGTGCACAGACAACGTTGTCATTAGCATACTAGAGTTCTATAATAGATGTTGTTGTGACCTTGGTTTTTGCTTTCAGTCTGCTGAGGTTAAATGTTTAGAGTGGTATGCAGGTCTTCTTCTGAGTGTGCACAGATGACATTGCCATCAGCATACTAGAGTTCTATAATAGACGTTGTTGTGACTTGGTTTTGGCTTTCAGTCTGCTGAGGTTAAATGTTTAGAGTGGCTTGCAGGTCTTCTTCTGAATGTGCACAGACGACGTTGTCATCAGCATACTAGAGTTCTATAATAGATGTTGTAACCTTGGTTTTGGCTGTCAGTCTGCTGAGTTTAAATGTTTAGAGTGGCTTGCAGGTCTTCTTCTGAATGCGCACAGACGACGTTGTCATCAGCATACTAGAGTTCTATAATAGACGTTGTTGTGACCTTGGTTTTGGCTGTCAGTCTGCTGAGGTTAAATGTTTAGACTGGCTTGCAGGTCTTCTTCTGAATGTGCACAGACGGTGTTGTCGTCAGCATACTAGAGTTCTATAACAGACGTTGTTGTGACCTTGGTTTTGGCTTTCAGTCTGCTGAGGTTAAATGTTTAGAGTGGCTTGCAGGTCTTCTTCTGAATGTGCACAGATGACGTTGTCATCAGCATACTAGAGTTCTATAATAGACGTTGTTGTGACCTTGGTTTTGGCTTTCAGTCTGCTAAGGTTAAATGTTTAGAGTGGCTTGCAGGTCTTCTTCTGAATGCGCACAGACGACGTTGTCATCAGCATACTAGATTTCTATAATAGATGTTGTTGTGACCTTGGTTTTGGCTTTCAGTCTGCTGAGGTTAAATAACTTGCCATCTGTCCGATAGATGATTTCCATCAAAAGCCCTTCCACACAGCCCTATATCCCAGAATATCAAGGCAGATAATCATAGAGCTAGAAGAGACCTTGTGAGCAATCCAATCCAATCCCACAATAATCTGCTTTGAACTGGGTTATCTGAATCCACACTCAGATAATGTGGGATTTTCTGCCTTGACATCCTGGAATATAAGGCTGTGTGGAAGGCCCCTTAGAGTAGAGGGAGTCTCTTCCAACTCTAGGATTGAATACTAACCAATTAAGGCGCGGGAAATTCAATTGAAAATAGGAGCTGCCTTGTGCCCGGCGCCCCCTTCAGATCGGCCTGGGGATTGCAATTGCAATTCCTGCTGCCAAGAAGCCTGGGCTCCTCCCGCCGGCCTCCCATTCCCATCCCTCCAGGCGGCTTTTGGGAAAGACTCCGGCGACCGACGCCTTGCAAAGTTTTCGGGCTGGAGAAGGAGGAGGAGAGGTACAGAAGGGGGAGGGAAGGGATCCCGGTTTGCAAAAGGCTTCCCTTCTCTGGGTCTCCTTTGCAAACCGAGGAAAGGGGGATGGCTGTTTGTTTGTGTGTGTCTATAGTTTGGGCATGGTGCAAACTTGGGCCCTGGCTCCAGGTGTTTTGGACTTCAACTCCCACAATTCTAACAGCCTACCGGCTGTTAGGAATTGTGGGAGTTGAAGTCCAAAACACCTGGAGCCAGGGCCCAAGTTTGCACCATGCCTAATATGCTTCAAAGTTGGTTATTATCATAATTATGATAGTTTTGGCCACTGTTGGCCTGCTTCCTCCCCCCCCCAAGCCGCAACCAGCAAGGCTTTGAAGCTGCAAGGCCATTCAGTGCTACTCAAGGTGGCCAACTGCAACATTCACACTTGCCTCTAGCAGATAAGATTTTTTTTCTCCTACCCTGGACATTCCAGATATATAAACCTCACTTGCCTAATTTCTCACTGACCCCTCAACCTCTGACAATGCCTGAAATAGATGTGGGCAAAATGTCAGGAGAGAATGCTTCTAGAACATGGCCATACAGCCTGGAAAACTCACAGCAACCCAGTGATTCCAGCCATGAAAGCCTGCAACAATACATAGAATGACATATTGTCTGGCCAGAGGAAAAGGAGGGAGGGAGTTGGTGGAAAGAAAGGCCCCGCCCCCTTTGCTTTGCTACAGGGGGAAGAGGCCCCGCCTCTTCTCTTTGCTATTGAAGGGCTATCTGCTTTGCTATTGGAGGGAGGGAGAAGAGATGCCCCGCCCCTTTGCTTTGCTATTGAGGGAGGGAAGGGGGAAGAGAGGCCCCACCCCTTCTCTCCTATTGGAGGGAAGGAGAAGAGACGCCCCGCCCCCTTTGCTTTGCTATTGAGGGAGGGAAGAGAGGCCCCGCCTTTTCCCTTTGCTATTGGAGGGCGACTAAAATGATCAAGGGTCTGGAGAACAAGCCCTATGCGGAGCGGCTTAAGGAGCTGGGCATGTTTAGCCTGAAGAAGAGAAGGCTGAGAGGAGACATGATAGCCATGTATAAATATATGAGGAAGGGAGGAGGGAGCAAGCTTGTTTTCTGCTTCCCTGGAGACTAGGACGTGGAACAATGGCTTCAAACTACAAGAAAGGAGATTCCATCTGAACATGAAGAACTTCCTGACTGTGAGAGCCATTCAGCAGTGGAACTCTCTGCCCCGGAGTGTGGTGGAGGCTCCTTCTTTGGAAGCTTTTAAACAGAGGCTGGATGGCCATCTGTCAGGGGTGCTTTGAATGCAATATTCCTGCTTCTTGGCAAAATGGGGTTGGACTGGATGGCCCATGAGGTCTCTTCCAATTCTTTGATTCTATGTTGGGAGAGGGAGAGAGGCCCCGCCCCTTCTCTTAGCTATTGTAGAGAGGGAGAAGAGGCCTCTCCGCTTTGCTATTGTAGGTAGGGAGAGACCCCGCCCCCTCTGCTTTGCTATTGGAGAGAGGGGGAAGAGACCCCGCCTCTTTGCTTTGCTCTTGTAGGGAAGAGGCCCCGCCCACTCCACTTTGCTATTGTAGGGAGGTAGACTCCGCCCCTTCTCTTTGCTATTGAAGGGAGGGGAGAGAGGCCCCGCCACTTTTTGCTATTGAAGAGGCTCCGGCCCTTTGCTTTGCTATTGGAGAGAGGGGGAAGAGACCCCGCCTATTCGCATTGCTATTGTAGAGGGAGAAGAGAGGCCCCGCCCCTTCTCTTTGCTATTGAAGGAAGAGGCTCCGCCCCCTCTGCTTTGCTATTGGAGAGAGGGGAAAGAGACCCCGCCCCCTTTGCTTTGCTATTGAGGGAAGGTGGAAGAGAGGCCCCGCCCCTTCTCTTTGCTATTGAAGAGGCTCCGCCCCCTCTGCTTTGCTATTGGAGAGAGGGGGAAAGAGACCCCGCCCCTTCTCTTTGCTATTGAAAGAGATCCCGCCTCTTCGCATTGCTATTGAAGGGAGAAGAGAGGCTCCGCCCCTTCTCTTTGCTATTGAAGAGGGAGAAGAGAGGCCCCGCCCCTTCTCTTTGCTATTGAAGGAAGAGGCTCCGCCCCGTCTGCTTTGCTATTGAAGGCAGGGAGAAGCTAGTCCCCGCCCCCTCCGCTTTGCTATTGGCGGAGCCGTCGATGACGCGCTGGGAGGTTCTGTTGTTGCTGCTGCTGCTGCTGGCGATTTGGCGGAAGTGGGACGGAGAAGAATGACATATTGTCTTGGAAGGAGGGAGGGGGGAGAAAAAGGGCAGCAGGGAGCAGGGCCCGCCCCCTCGGGCTCGCCATTGGACGAGGAGGTGATGACGCGCGCTCTGCTGCTGCTGCTTGGGTTCTTATTTGAGGCAGAAGCAGCAGAGGAGGAAGGAAGGAGCTGGGAGAGAGCGGTGCGGAGAGGAGAGAAGAGCCCGGGAAAGAGAGAGAGAGACACACAGAGAGAGCTTGCCATTCCATCTTTTGCAAGGACTTAGTATTATTTCCATCACAAGAGAAGCTTGCCATTCCATCTTTTGCAAGGACTTAGTATTGTTTCCATCACAACAGAAGCTTGGCAGAAGTTCATCAAGAAGGCGAGGAAGCTGGGCATTTTTTCCTCCATCCAAGGATTATTGAGCCTTTCCAAATAATACAAACTAAAGGAAAAGAAGGTGAGAGAGGATGGTGACTGAGCTGCGCCTCCACCAGGAAGAAAAACACTGAGATTTTGGAATATTTTTGGAAAAAGGAAGAGGGGAAGCAATCTCCCTCCCCGGATGCACCATGGTGGGATCATGAAGTGTCTGACTTTCTTTCTTCTGCTTCCAGAGACCTTCAAGAAGTCCTCCCGGAAGAAGGGCGTCCGGGGCCTCCTGCCAGACCGGCCTGGGAAATCGCCAGAGGGATTCGGCGACCGCGATGAGAGCCAGGCGCCCTTAGCCCTCCTCCTCCTCCAGAAGAAGATGGCTGCGGAACTTTACCCGGCCAGCGCCAACCAACAAGCCCTCCTCGCCAACGGGAACAACAGCAGCAGCAACAGCAGCAGCAGCGCCAACCACAGTCACAACAGCAGCAACAGCGGCAACAAGAAGGCCGCCCTCCCTCTCCCGCAGAGCTCCCTCCCGCCGCCCCCAGCCCTCCCGGCCCTGCCCAACCTCAACAACAACAACGTGGAGAGCGCCAACTGGCAGTCCTTCCACCCCACGCTCCGGGAGAGGTAAGAGAAAGGCTGCATCACCCTCTCCCTTGGACTGTTTTGGGGTGCAACTCCCCCCATTCCTCACAGCTTCAGGCCCCTTCCTTTTCCCCCTCAGCCGCTTAGCGGCTGAGGGGGAAAAGGAAGGGGCCGGAGGCTGTGAGGAATGGGGGGAGTTGCACCCCAAAACACCCCATTCCCTTGCTGCACTAGCCTTCCATAACCAAGCCAAAGAGCCACCACTGCAGTGGCAGCTGGAAAGCTTCCAAGGCCTCTTCTGCAAAGGGAGAGAGAGACTTCAGGCAATCCTTCAATTTGCTGCTGTGTATATCTTTTTTTCTGTTCTTTTTTCTCATAACTGCGTCTCCTTCTCAACTTCCAGAAACGCCCTCATGTTCAACAACGAACTCATGGCCGACGTGCATTTTATCGTGGGACCCGTGGGGGCCGCCAAGAAAGTTCCCGCTCATAAGGTTGGTGGGGTTCTGCATGGGTCTGCGTTTCCCTTGCTGTAGTCTCGAACCCCTTACTGTATTCCTGAACCCTTTACTGTATTATTGAACCCCTTTACTATATTATTGAACCCCCCTACTGTAGTCCCGAACCCCCTATTGTATTATCGAACTCTTTACTGTATTATCGAACCCCCTTACCGTATTATCGAACCCCCTTAATGTATTATCGAACCCCTTACTGTATTCCTGAACCCTTTACTGTATTATCAACCCCCCCTAATGTAGTCCCGAACCCCCCACTGTAGTCTCAAACCCCTTATTGTATTCTCAAACCCCTTACTGTAATCCCAAACTCCTTACTGTATTATCTAACCCCTCTACTGTAGTCCCAACCCCCCCCCACCAGTGTATTATGGAACCCCCCCCACTGTATTATCGAACCCTCCTATTGTACTCCCGAACCCCCTTACTGTATTCCCAAACTCCTTACTGTATTATCAACCCCCCCTACTGTAGTCCCGAACCCCTTACTGTATTATTGAACCCCCCTACTGTAGTCCCAAACCCCTTACTGTATTCCCAAACCCCCTTACTATATTCCTGAACCCCTTACTCTATTATCGAGCACCCCTACTGTAGTCCCAAACTCCCTTACTGTATTCCCAAACCCCTTACTGTATTATGAAACACCTCTACTGTATTATCGAACCCTCCTATTATATTATTGAACCCTTCTACTATAGTCCCAAACCCCCGTACTGTAGTCCTAAAACCCTTACTGTATTATCAAACCCCCCTACTGTAGTCCAGAACCCCCTTACTGTAATCCCGAACCCTTTACTGTATTCCTGAACCCCTACTCTATTATTGAACCTCCCTACTGTAGTACCAACCCCCTTACTGTATTATCGAACCCCTCTACTGTAATCCCGAACCCCCTACTGTATTCCTGAACCCCTTACTGTATTATGGAACACCTCTATTGTATTATTGAACCCCCCTATTACATTATTGAACCCTTCTACTATAGTCCCAAAGCCCCGTACTGTATTCCCAAACACCCTACTGTATTATCGAACCCCTTACTCTATTATCAAACCCCTTACTGTATTATCAAACCCGAATCCCCCCCTACTGTAGTCCAGAACCTCCTTACTGTAATCCTGAACCCCTTACTCTATTATTGAACCCCCCTACTGTAGTACCAACCCCCTTACTGTATTATTGAACCCCTCTACTGTAATCCCGAACCCCTTACTGTGTTCCCAAACCCCCCTTACTGTATTCCCGAATGCCTTACAGTATTGTCAAACCGCAGGAAGCCGTTTCAGGATTATTGGCATCCCGTATTAACTCGAGTCTTTGATGCACTGTCAAATTTAAAGCACACCTCAATTTTCTAAATCCTGAAGCCCAACAATAGATTTACCATATTATGCGAATCTAAATGTGCACCGTATTTTGGGGAGGTAATTTAGTCTCATGGCACAGCGGGTTAAAGTGCTAAGCTGCTGAATTTGCTGACTGAATTTGTTGGAGATTTTAATCCAGGGAGTGGGGTGAGCTCCTGCTGTTAGCTCCAGCTACTGCCAACTTAGCATTTCCCTTACTGTATTGTCATATTTTTTAACTGTATTGATGAACTGCACAAAGTCATTCCAGAATGATTGGCACACCATATTTACTCGAGTCTTGATGCATCATCAAATTTAAAGCACACCTCAATTTTCTAAATCCTGAAACCCAAAGAAATGGATTGACCATCAGCTGCTGAACTTGCTGACTGAAAGGTCAGCACTTTGAATCCAGGGAGTGGGGTGGGCTCCCACTGTTAGCCCCAGATTTTGCTAACCTAGTTCGAAAACATGCAAATGTGAGTAGATCAATAGGTAGGAAGGTAATAATGGTGCTCCATGTAGTCATACTGGCCACATGACCTTGGAGGTGTCTAGGGAAAACGCCGGCTCTTGGGCTTAGAAATGGAGATGAGCACCATCTCCCAGAGACGGACACAACTGGACTTAATGTCAAGGGGGAAACCTTTACCTTTTATTGTCAAAGTCTTTCCCTTACTGTCACTGGATTTCAGGAATGTCTACAGATGCGCATGAAAACATCCTTCCTTCCTGGCTTCAGTGTTTCCTTAGATAATCTTTGCTTGACAGACAATTAAAACAGTTTTACTTGCAAATGTAGATTTGGAATCTCACATTGGATTCCACCACACTAAAGGTAGTGAAAAAAGAAGGAAATGTGTTTATTTTCCCCCAATGTAATGAAATACCTGAAATTAGCCTTGATAATAATAATAATAATAATAATATAACTTATACATTGTACAACAAAATTAAATGCTCTTGAAGTTCTGAACCAGGCATGGGCAAATTTCAGCCCTCCATGTGTTTTGGACTCCAACTCCCACAAGGAATTGGAGGGCCCAAGTTTGCCCGTGCCTGCATAGCAGAATGGGAAGGACAGGGAGAGAAGACTACTCAAAGGGGATCCATTAATTCTCTTCAACTTGGCTAATGTGGGCTTCTTGTCTGTTTTAATGCAGTACGTTTTGGCAGTTGGCAGCTCAGTCTTCTATGCCATGTTTTACGGAGATCTCGCAGAGGTCAAATCTGAAATCCACATACCAGATGTGGAACCTGCAGCCTTTCTGATCTTATTAAAGTAAGTCGTCGTAAAAATAGCAGAGAGAAATTGCATGCTCTAAACGATGCTCTGTTTTTTAATAAAGTGTTTGTTTTGCAAGATTCATATGTATGTTTAGTGGCCTTTAACGGTGATGCTGAAATTGCTCTATGTAAAACTAAGTCAACAACGTGTTGTCAGAGGCTTTCATGGCCGGAATCACTGGGTTGCTATGAGTTTTCGGGGCTGTATGGCCATGTTCCAGAAGTATTTTCTCCTGATGTTTTGCCCACATCTATGGCAGGCATCCTCAGAGTTTGTGGGGGTCTGTTGGCAAGTGAGGGTTATATATCTGGAATATCCAGGATGGGAGAAAGAACTCTTCAGGCAAGTGTGAATGTTGCAATTGGCCACCTTGATTAGCATTGAATGGCCTTGCAGCTTCAAATCCTGGCTGGTAGTTGTCTAGGGGATCCTTTGTTGGGAGGTGTTGGTTGGCCCTGATTGATTCTTGTCTGGAATTCCCGTTTTCTGAGTGTTGCTCTTTATTTACTGTCCTGATTTTAGAGTTTTTAAAATACTGGTAGTCAGATTTTGTTCATCTTCATGTTTTCCTCCTCTGTTGAAATTGTCAACGTCTTTCTGTCTCTAAATGGCTATTTTTTTTCTACTACTTTTGCTAGGTACATGTACAGTGATGAAATTGACCTGGAAGCAGACACAGTGCTTGCGACTCTGTATGCAGCCAAGAAATATATCGTCCCAGCCTTAGCAAAAGCGTGCGTCAATTTTCTGGAGACGAGTTTAGAGGCCAAGAATGCCTGTGTCCTCCTGTCTCAGAGCAGACTCTTTGAGGAGCCAGAGCTGACGCAGCGCTGCTGGGAAGTCATTGATGCCCAAGCTGAAATGGCACTCAAATCGGAGGGCTTCTGCGAGATAGATCAACAGACGCTAGAGATCATTGTGACACGGGAAGCACTGAACACGAAGGAGGTTGTTGTGTTCGAGGCGGTCCTGAACTGGGCCGAGGCTGAATGTAAGAGACAAGGGCTGCCAATTACGCCGAGGAACAAGCGGAATGTATTGGGCAAAGCTTTATACTTGGTGCGGATTCCGACCATGACTTTGGAAGAGTTTGCCGACGGAGCCGCACAATCCGACATCCTAACCCTTGAGGAACGGCACAACATTTTCTTATGGTACACCGCTGCCAACAAGCCTAAGTTAGAATTCCCGCTGACAAAGAGGAAAGGACTTGTCCCGCAAAGGTGCCACCGGTTCCAATCCTCTGCATATCGTAGCAATCAATGGAGATACCGAGGCCGTTGCGACAGCATCCAGTTTGCTGTAGATAAAAGGATATTTATCGCCGGACTGGGATTGTATGGGTCGAGCTGCGGAAAAGCCGAGTACAGTGTCAAAATCGAACTGAAGCGGCTAGGAGCTGTCCTGGCTCAGAACCTGACAAAGTTTACCTCTGATGGATCTAGTAACACTTTCTCGGTATGGTTTGAGCATCCAGTGCAGGTGGAGCAAGACACCTTTTACAATGTAAGTGCCATTCTGGATGGCAACGAACTCAGTTATTTTGGACAGGAGGGGATGACTGAAGTACAATGTGGAAAAGTGACCTTCCAGTTCCAGTGTTCTTCAGACAGCACCAATGGGACAGGTGTACAAGGCGGACAGATACCAGAACTCATTTTCTATGCATGATGCATTTCACTTAGGTTGGTTGTTATAGTCTAGGACTGACTGGCTCCACACATTTGGGATGCTTTGATTTGACTTCAAAGATTCCAGCGCAGTATGGAATGTGACGCTACTTACCCACCTACTTACTTTGACCACCTGACTATCAAACTAAGTGAAGGAATGCTCTTGAATTTAATCTTATTTTATTTATTCATAAGCTATTTGACTTAATTATTAAACTGCAGTATGCAGCAGAAGAGAACATTTTAAAAACTGCACATGGTGTGCATTTATTTTGTATATAGATGACTAACTGACAGACTGCAGCTGAACTCAAACAGAATGTTCTAAAGTAGAGCGGTTTGAGAATCTGTTGAATATAAAACATTTTTACTTGTCCTAAATACTTGTCTGTTGTTGATTAGTAAAGCTAAAGGTTTCCCCTGACACTAAGTCTAGTCATGTCCGACTCTGGGAGTTGGTGCTCATCTCAATTTCAAAGACAAAGAGCCGGCGTTGTCCATAGACACCTCTAAGGTCATGTGGACTGCATGACTGCATGGAGTGCCGTTACCTTCCCGCAGAAGCGGTACCTTTTGATCTACTCACATTTGCATGTTTTTGAACTGCTAGGTTGGCAAAAGCTGGGCCTAACAGTGGGAGCTCACCTCACTCCCTGGATTTGAACTGCCAACCTTCAGCAGCTCAGCAGTTTAACCCACTGTGCCACCTGTTGTTGATTACCAATACGTTTATCACTTGTTTTTGCATTTGTGTTTGCAGACAGGGTGATGTATATGCTTTTAGTTATTTGGATATGGGTAATAACAAAACCTCCAAACCACTGGGCAAGGATTATCCTACAAAAAAATCAAAACCCCTTGTGTTTTATTTACAACGGTATTAGAGTTAGCTGGACAGTTTTTGTCAGCTGTTCTCGTCTTGTGTTCACTGAATAAGGGGCATAGTAACACAGCCATGGGCAAACTTCAACTTCCACAATTCCTAACAGCCTCAGGCCCCTTCCTTTCCCCCCACAGCTGCTTAAGGAAAGAGCCTGAGGCTGTTAGGAATGAAGTCCAAAACACCTGGAGGACCAAAGTTTGCCCATACCTGTTCTAGAAGATCAATTTTCCTTGACATGGCAACCTAACAGAATACAATACACAGAACCTTTCACTAGTATATAACTTCAGGAGTTCTGTGCTATTCAAATTCTTACATTTTCTTCTCCCAAGAGAAGCTATTTCACTAATATTTTCTTTCACATCTCAATTCATCGGAGCTGTTACTGCAAAATGGGTAATAACTGCAAGCAGGCCATTGTTTCTATTAGTGTAGTGTGTTTCACCACTCAGTTCCAAGATCATATGCACTTCACAAAACTTCTATCACAATTCAAACACATCTTATTTTCAAATTATGAAGCAAAAGGTAACGATAGGCTGCTATTCAGCCTAATGTCACTACTACAGTCTGCTACTTTCAACACTGTAAAATATGCATTTGAGTAAACAAGTATATGATCGTGCCATTAATGCAAGTAGAAAGCGAGTACATTTGAAAATGCTAGTTGCCAGAAAAAAACTGTCCAAACCGGTTTGGTATCTATCTAAATATTACAAAACTCCCCTCAGGACTGTTAATCAATGAATTGACTGGCATGTAAAGTGTCATAAATAACAGTATGTGCCTCAAGACATTTTAAACCTCTGGGAGCAGTGAGGTGCAATTATTATCCCTCTCTCTTCACTCATAAATAACCATGCTAGGAGGCAGGGAGATAAGTATAACACACTTCCCAGTTTCTAATGATTCAAGGAATGTCTAATTTCAACTGATTGTTCTTATTCTTGAGCAAGATGCAGTTAATTGGCTAACAGATGAAGTAAAGATAAACCAGAAGTATACCGGCAGCCAAACATATAGTCGCTTCCTTGACCCTGAAGGAAAGTGAATTTATATTCCCCGCCCTCCCAAATGTTCCTCCATGACACAGTTTTGTAACTGGAAGGAGCAAACAAATGGGGATGCAGCATTTTGAATGAAAAATACAGTGACCAAAATAGATCTTTAAATCCCATGCCCCATTTTACCAATTCATTCAAAGCCAGGTTGCAAAATCATCACAAAAGAGAGGATTTGAGATGCCTGACACCAATATTATATCATTAATGCAATAGTCCCACCTGGTCTCAACCATTTTTAAAGTAGAGTCTTACAACAATATCCCATAAAAGTTAACTATACTGGAGCAGCATTAGCCAATCTCTGAAGTCTATCACAAATAAGTTTGGGACATAATAGCATTAAAGCAATCATGGATTCCAACATGCAAAACAGGCTAGCATTTGGAAATAACTGGCATAAGTGGCAGTGCCAGCCAAAAGATCCCAGGTTCAAATTTCATCTGTGCTATGACCTCCCCAGATGGGTAATAATTACAGTATTTATTATGCAAATGTCAGAAATCAATCATCGGCCATGTTTTAGATGCTTAAGTGCCTTGATCAATGTTGATGAAAGAGCCTGTAAAACTGTGATTCCCAAACTTTGGGCCTCCAGGTGTTTTGGACTTATAATAATAATAATCTTTATTTATACCCCGCCACCATCTCCCCAATGGGGACATGACGCCAAGCCCAGACAACAATTACATAAAACCAAAAGCGCAAACAATAAACAACTGCAACCTAATTACAAAAAAAAAAAAAAAAATGTTCCCACAGTCCCTAACAGCTTGTAAGCTGGCTGGGATTTTTTGGGAGTTGAAGTCCAAAACACCCAGAGATTTTGGACTTCAACCACTGCTGTAAAACAAATGTGTATAAAATTTGCTCATTATTTAAAGACTGAATGTTTTTTACCAATAGCAGCCCATTTGGACATATCAAAATAACAAGACAATATTCAGTCATAGTATGATATTTGCCACAATACATATATTGCAACAGACAGGCATAAGACAGTGCTATTGCCTTTAATGGCGTATCAGAGGTGATATCACCTTTAGAAGCATTAGTACCATGACCGATAATGACAGCATTGAAAGATATTTTCACAATGGAAGTTCATCTTTGCCTTGACCCTCTTCTGCCCCTAGTGTACACTACCAGTGATACAGGTCCTATCAACAAGTTGCTCTACAAGTGAAATATAATTGACATTGTCAAGGTTTACGTTGCTTTTCCCAAGGTTATTGGTGAAGCGCTGCCCTTAGCAACAAAGACTGTAAAAACGCTGACCTTTTGCTGAGAGTAAACACATCTCTTTAATGTAGTTGTATGTCTTCCAATTGGAAAGTGTTTACCTAGTTCCAAGTAGATAGGCTATGGACTAAACTTCAGGTCATAGATCAGGAGATTCAAACCAAGAGTGCTGCCCAAGGCTTTTAGTGCAGGTGGCTCACTTACTACAGCTCTGCAGCATTCACCAAGGGACAAAAAACTAATCCTTATGATAGATAAAGAGTATGAAGTATATATTGATAGGGTTGAGCTCGATTTGCTCATTATGCTTTTCCCAGCAGAGCCAATATGCCCTGAAATCAATTGCACTTAAAATTATCTATGATTAAAGCCTTGATCCAACTCAGACTTAAACTCTTGAGTTGTTTCAGAATATTATTTGTTCCAGTGCTATCCAATTTCTATGCAACAATTTTATCCTTTGAGGCAACACATTCATTTATTCAAACCTAATATAAAAGTCAACAGTAATTTGAAGAGGGATCTTTATATTTCTCACATAACATGTTTTTTAAAAGAAATTCTGTATGAATTCCCTCTGTGTCTTAATTAGCTGTCTTCATCTCTGGGTGCCTCTACAGTTAATTTCGAAATGCCTTTCAAATGCTAACTTGTATTATGTAAATGTATTAATGTTGAAAAGATGCTGTGAAAATCATGGCGCAAGTATACCCACGTACCGAAAGCCAACTCTTATTAAAAAGTACCTATAGCTGGAGCATTTATGCAGAGCTCTCTGGCCAGCAGAAGAAACGTTTTGCCCAAGACGTAGACATTCACCTGTACAATAAAGAAAAAAAAAGGGGGGGGGTACTTTTAATTAAGTAGTTAAATCATATTTATAAAAGGATCAAACTATCCTGAAGAAAATAATCTTAATTTAAATTTTTTTTTTCATGCACAAAATCCAAAAGGACAACTGAATGATTATTTACCAGTCGTAGAAACCATTAAAATCCACAGTAGGTTGTACTAAAAATAGTAAATCAGCATTTCCCAACCTGAAGGTCGTGAGAGTCACTGAAGACCATCAGAAAACACAGTATTTTCTGTTGGTCATGGGGGTTTTATGTGGGAATTTTGACCCAATTCTATCATTGGTGGGGTTCAGAATGCTCTCTGGTTGTGAACTATAAATACCAGTAACTACAACTCCCAAATGTCAAGGTCTTTTTTCCCCAAACTTCACCAGTGTTCACATTTGGCCATATTGAGTATTCGTGCCAAGTTTGGTCCAGATCCATCATTGTTTGAGTCCACAGTGCTCTCTGGATGTAGGTGAACTACAACTCCAAAACTCAAGGTCAATGCCCACCAAACCCTTCCAGTATTTTCTCTTGGTCACAGGAGTTCTGTGAGCCAAGTTTGGTTCAATACAATCATTGGTGGAGTTCAGAATGCTCTTTGATTGTAGGTGAACTATAAATCCCAACAACTACAACTCCCAAATGACAAAATCAGTTCCCCCCACCAACCCCATCAGTATTCAAATTTGGGCAAATTGAATATTTGTGCCAAATTTGGTCCAGTGAATGAAAATTCATCCTGCATATCAGATGTTTATATTACGATTCATAACAGTAGCAAAATTTTAGTTATGAAGTAGCAACCAAAATAATTGTATGGTTGGGGGTCACCACAACATGAAGAGCTTTATTAAGGGGTTGCAACATGAGGAAGGTTGTGAACCACTGTACTAAATGCTAGCAGAAGGAACTTCTATTATGAAAAATGGGGCACAGCATATCATTTCCCCCAGATTCCCACATGTTCATTATGTACTTTAGCTGCGTGCACACCTAAAAAATCCCTTCTGTTTGAGGGTGTCACCAGAACAGCACAGAATATAACCCAGGGAACTCCAGTTGGTAAGTGAAGCCAGTGAAATCTGGAGACCCCGACTTGCATGAGCAGAAGTTTTCCACTGATTCAAACCCTTCATTAGCTATAAACCACTAAGTGCCTCATCACTTTCCAAGAAACCTGCAAATAATGAGTTTTTGGTGGGTCCCCCATTTTTCCTCAAGCACTTGGACAATTCTCAAGATTATTAGCCTAAATTGCTCCACACATGAATGTCAGTTCAACTTTAAGGCTATAGCTCATTCATCTCATTGGAACATTATAATAAAATGAGTTACATTGGCATGCAGAATTTGTAGAACTGCATGAGCACAATTCCCAATTTTCCCACTCCTGTAAAACAAAACTGCAGATTGCACATAGAAGACTCATGGCTGTTCTACTCCCATGTTCCAAATATGAGGCAATTGCCTTTCTGACTGGTATTGAAAACAAACCGTTTCGGTCTTCAGGATGTACAGAAATTACAACAAATGTCTCAGGGTCTAGCAAATTCTTCCCACAGATGAATGCAACTCTTTTAGACTTGGCAGAGTTAATAATATGGTGCACCCAGGCGGAGAGAGACACAAAGAGAAAGAGAGAGCAAACTCTGGTGAATGTCAAGACCAGCATGTTCATGTTGACAATTGTAACTTTTGTGAACATGTGAAAATCAAGAGACCTCTCTGAAATTGAAAGCTGAATGCCATAGGGAGCCTTAGCTGATGTACTACTGAAAAGAAAAAAAACAAGTAAGGAGGTGTGTGGGCTGAAACAGTAGGCAGACAAATACAAGTAGAAGTTCACACATTCATCTTGGATTTTTGGAATTCATGTATGAATGTAAACACAGATATTTTGCCAATTCTCTATAAGTTTTAGAATTATAATTTGAAATCATTAACTGAAATATTGGAAAGGATGTCAGAAAACACATCTTGCAAAATGACACACAGAAAAACAAGAGGCAAAAACAAGAGGTGTACCATCCTGCCCTTAAAGCTGCTAAAAGGAACCAGCATAAAAGGTGTCAACATAAACATTTTTGCCATATTTTCTCTGCTCCAATTAAAAAATCCACAAATAAATTAATTTCATGGATGGACAGGAAGAAGCAGCCAGCCCCTGCTCACCTCCAAATATACACAGTTCACATAAAACATATAATCAGTTCAGTTGCTGCCCATCAGGCAAATAGCTTCTGCTAAAAATCTGTGGGAAGTTAAGGATTGAAGGGTTTTTCCTTTTCCCAAGTTATAATTTTGTCCTTTTTAAAAGGCAAATCTATAGCTCTATGCCTGAGGACTCTCCTGCACAAAGCTGACCTGCAACCTAGATTTCACTGGAAACATCAAATGGGTACCGTTGCTTGAGCCAAATGCCACAGCCTTTCCCCCCTCCCTCATTAGATCTACACTCAGAACTTTTCATTGAAAGAAGGGGGGAATGCAGCGGTTAACTCAGCGAAATTTCTGCCTATTAGTTCTCTGCCCTCCACTCTTGCGATTTAAGAAATCAAAAGAAGAAAAATAAAAAAATAGATTTGCTCCCAAGTAAATCATTCAAAGCAAGCTCTCTTGTGAGCAATTACAAGCAAATACAAAGGAGTGAGGGAAAAGAAACTTAGTGAAGCTGTACACAAAACCAGACTTGTTATCAATTATTAAGCACCAGTATCTCAAGTTTTACTTTGGTTCTCCCCCCCCCAACGGAAAAAAAAACCCAGTAAGAGCTCAACTTTTAAACAGAGGCTGGATGGCCATCTGTCAGGGGTGATTTGATTGCAATATTCCTGCTTCTTGGCAGGGGGTTGGATTGGATGGCCCATGAGGTCTCTTCCAACTCTTTGATTCTATGATTCTATGACTGCTCATTGGAGAGAAGAATAGTAGAGGCCAAGATGAATTTCGGATATCATAGCTGTTTATTCGTTCATTCACTTCTGACTCTTTGTGACCTCAGATATCATAGAATCATCAAATCCTTGAGTTGGAAGAGACCTCATGGGCCATCCAGTCCAACCCCATTCTGCCAAGAAGCAGGGAAATCGCATTCAAAGCATCACCAACTGATGGCCATCCAGCCTCTGCTTAAAAGCCTCCAAAGAAGGTGCTACCATCACACTCCGGGGCAGAGAATTCCACTGCTGAACAATTCTCACAGTTAGGAAGTTCTTCCTAATGTTCAGATGGAATTTCCTTTCCTGTAGTTTGAAGCCACTGTTCTGCATCCTCATCTCCAGGGCAGCCGAAAATATCACTCTCTGGAAGTCTATAATTTCATAGTTTATCACAATGGCTTAAATCCTACCCTGCAGCTGCATAGCACAAATCCTGCCCTTCAGAGTTATGCATTAACTCTGCAATGTAACCTTTAAGTTAAATGACAGTGTTGCTTAAATAAGCCAAAATGTCAGATGTACAACCAAATGTGCATCTCTATATTTAATGGGAATCCACCTGCAATGGCCCACATACGACAAAAATGTACAATTACTTCTGTAGGGAAACAGATCATTGGCGGAGTTCAGAATGCTCTTTGATTGTAGGTGAACTATAAATCCCAACAACTACAACTCCCAAATGACAAAATAAGTTCCCCCCACCAACCCCACCAGTATTCAAATTTGGGCGTATCGAATATTTGTGTCAAGTGAATGAAAATACATCCTGCACATCAGATATTTACATTATGATTCATAACAGTAGATTAATGCCCAGGACACCAAGAGGAATCGAGCCTTTTTTTCTTTCTCCTACCCTACTCCTAAGAGGAGTACGCTGTGGGTACAGCAGAGGAGGAGGTAGTAGAGGCAAAGGCAACGTCAGGGTCAAGAGGTGCTTTACTTGTGCTTTTGCTGCATGAAGGCTGCATGAAGGCAGAAAGGGGATGGACTAGATGGCCCATGTGGTCTCTTCCAACTCTGTTGTTGTTGTTCTTGTTCTTGTTGTTGAGGCTGGATGGCTATCTGTCAGGGGTGCCTTGATTGTGCTTTTGTTGCATGAAGGCAGAAGGAGGTTGCACTAGATGGCCCATGTGGTCTCTTCCAACTCTGTTGTTGTTGTTGAGTCTGGGTGGCCATCTGTTGAGGGAATTTTGGTTGTGCTTTTGTTGCATGAAGGCAGAAGTTCCTTGGACTAGATGGTCTTTAGAGGTCCCTTCTGACTCTATTATTATTAATATTATTAAGGCTGGATGGCCATCTGTCGGGAGTGCTCTGATTGTGCTTTCTCTGCATGAAGACCGAATGAAGGGGGTTCAACTCGATGGCCTTTAGAGGTCCCGCCCAACTCTAAGATTCTATTAAAAGAATCTTAGTCAACCACGAGCCAACAGTGTGATTCTGCAACTGAAAAGGCCAATGTCATTCTAGTGAATATCTAGGTAACTTCTATGGATGAAAGAGGTTCTCTATGAAACAAACTAGGAGATTAGGGCTAAAGTCAACAAAATGGGAGAAGCTATTTCAAAAGAGATATCAGAAGCCCTATACTAACTGATTAACTTGAAGGAGCTGGGGGTGGTGACGGCCGACAGGGAGCTCTGGCGTGAGCTGGTCCATGAGGTCACGAAGAGTCGGAGACGACTGAACGAATGAACAACAACAACATACTAACTGATGTAAGCAGGGAATCCTTCTATCTGTCCGTCTCTTGCTTTCCCACCCAGACCTTAAAGTGGTTTACAAAAATCATAGAATCACAGAATCATGGAGTTGTAAGAGACCTCGTGGGCCATCCAGTCCAACCCCCTGCCAAGAAGCAGAAAGATCGCATTCAAAGCAAATGAAAATATAGACTGAGTATCCCTTATCTCAGTAGTTCTCAACCTGTGGGTCCCCGGGTGTTCTGGCCTACAACTCTCAGAAATTCCAGCCAGTTTACCAGCTGTTAGGATTTCTTGGAGTTGAAGGCCAAAACATATGGGGATCCACAGGTTGAGAACCACTGCCTTATCTCAAATGCTTGGGACCAGAAATGTTTCATATTTTGGATTTTGTAATACTCACATATACATAATGAATAATATCTTGAAGATGGGACCACAAGTCTAAACACAAAATTAATGTACCGTATGTTTCCCTATAACTCCTTATAACTAGCCCAACTAGCAGTCTTGTTGTAGCTCTTTTTAACTAGCTGATGTTTCCAAATATTTTAAAGACAGCACCACTTAGAGCACATTAGTGTTATCCAAACAGGATACAACTAAAACACATGTCACAGAGGCTAGATTGAAGCCTCTAAGAACAGGAGCAGCTGGAACTCAAGTTTTTCCTGTGTAAATTCACTGCTGGCCACCACAGAGCTTCCAGGCTCAGAATGGAATCCAGAAACACACCCAAAATTGCAAACTTGCAGTTTTAGGAAGGGTATAATCCCATCCTGCACAAAATGAATCCTTATTCAATGATCTGCATTTGAGCTGACCAAGAGCACCTCTATTTTTTCTGCATTCAACTGAATTTTGTTCTTCATTATCAATTCCCTTACTAACAGCAGGTATCGATTTATAACCAAAATAGCTTCCTTGGAAGTAAGTGGAAAGGAGTAAAAGAGTTAGATGTCTTGTGCGCATCCATCCATCCATCCATCCATCCATCCATCCATCTATCATCTATCTATCTATCTATCTATCTATCTATCTATCTATCTATCTATCTATCTATCTATCTATCTATCTATCTTGTGTCAATTCTCTGGTATGAGAGAATTGGCCGTCTGCAAGGATGTTGCCCAGGCTTCTCTCATGCCCCTGCATGAGAAGCTGCAGTTGACAGATGGGATTCGTACCGCCAACGTTTTGGTCAGCAGTCCTGTTGGCGCAAGGGTTTAACCCACTGTGCCACTGGGTTGACAGCACTAGACCACCAAACTCTGGACAATCTCTCATAGTGAGATCATACATGTGTCAAACTGAATGAGTGAAAAAGCTCAGGGGTCAAATACAACATTCTCAGCATCACTCTCTTGGTTTGCCTCTTCAGACAAGTATAGAGCCACACTTAAATAATGCATCCAGCTCACATCACAGCAAGGTGACCTGCAAGAATACCATGGTGGATGGTACTGAAAGCCACCGAGAGATTCAGTATAACCAATAAAGGCATATCTCCCCTTATCACTTCGTGTTGTAGATTGTGCCCTAAGACTACAATAGTCATCCCATTGCTAGACCTAACACCAAATCTACATCCATCTCATCTAGGAACCCTTAGAGCTGGAAGGCCACCACACACTTCAGACCCTTTCCAAGAAATGGAACCCTGGAAATTGTCCAGATTAATGGAATCCGAGAAGAACTTTTCCAATAATGGTCTTACAACTGCTTTCTTTAAGCATATAAGAATTCTGTGTTATTTTAGGGTTAGGGTTATTAACCCTAACCCTAACCCTAACCTTTGACCACTCCTATCCACTCAACCAATTTCCCTTTCAGTCTAATTGTACACAAGAACTACATTCACATCTTTAGGCTTGTATAGATATAATTCTTATGTACAGAGCATATCTGAAGTAGAGAACCACCTTTCTGTGTGAAGGCTCTCAATGGATTCTGAATACTATTTTTCGAGCATTCAGATTCCTGTACGGTGCCTCTACATAGATAACAGGCTCTCCATTTCAGACTATTAGTCTGCGCACGAAGGGAGCTGTGGTATATGCCATCAACATTCCAAATCCTTGAGTAGTGACATAAAGTAGTTAAAATGCCTAAATAAGACTGAATTCACTCTTAGTAGGTTTGATGATTTTCAAAACTCATTGTAAATATAAGATCCAGGGTGGGGGTTTTTTTTTTATTCTGGAGATGACAAAAGAAATGCTTCAGGAAGGAAATTATTATTAGCAGGTGATATCCAGCCAAAGCAATTCACAGAAGTTTTTAAAGGAGGTATTTCAACATCTAGTGCAGCTACTATCCCTTTGCTATCTGCTTAGCCTTTTGAATTATTTGTTCAGTGTCACTGTATATTATCCATTCAAGCTGCACCAACACAAGCAGATCCCCGACAATGCCTCCAAAGACTTTGGGTTGCTTTTGTGTGGAGCTCATGGCATTGAGTAAGAGTTGTTAGCATCCTTTACTGATAGTCTCAAGCTTCAAACTGCCTATTTCCTCTAGTTCTATCTTTTCAAATCTCAGTTGTCAATACTTCCACAGAAAGGAACTATTTTTTGTACTTTTCAATTCCTATGAGTGTTTCCTCACCATCACAACCACATCTCCAAGTGTATGGCAGTAAAAATCCACACACAGAAATGAGTCTTCTCTTTCCCCATGGGATAACAAAGAAGGTAAGCTGTGACATTGAAAAAAAGAGCATCAAGCCTGCCGATCTAAATTATATTAAGAGTCTGAGGAGGAAAAACATACAATGCACACCCACAAATTCATAAAGCTGCTTGATGCCATTTATAGATTTACCTCCCACTTTCCTGCTGCAGCAAAATAGCTAAGGAACCATGACATATCCGGCTCTGTGCCAAAACTTCTTTGGCTCACCTTCATTCAGCCTAGGATGGGGAGGGCCTCTATTTTGCCCCTTAAGCTAGCCATGGCTAACCACACTCAAAACAAAAATGAATACTGGAGACCAAAAGGAGTATGCATGTGTATTGTACAATTATTGGTAGTTATTTTACTTGCATTTTTACCAATTGTACAGATTGAGCAATTTTATCTAGA